>JALJCO010008893.1:0-417894 GCA_023101725.1 Atherinomorus stipes
TTTAATGCTAACATGCTGAGTGTCATGGATTCTATTGCTCCTACTAAGGTGAAGGTTATCTCTGGAAGGAAAAAATCTCCATGGAGAAATTCCACACTGGTGAAAACTGGAAAGAGAGAGTGTCGGAAAGCTGAGCGCAGATGGAGAAAAACAAAACTACAGGTTCATTATGACATCTATAAAGAGAAACTTCACTTTTATAATTTACAGCTGAGGAATGCAAGGAATTCGTATTTTTCTGACATCATCACTAAAAACGGTCATAATGCTCGGGCCTTATTTGCTACAGTCGACAGGCTAACAAACCCTCCTGTGTCAGTCGCACCTGAATTTTATTCCACCAAAGCCTGCAATGACTTTGCCAAATTTTTCACAGACAAAATCCAAATTATTAGACAAGCAGTTGGTTCAACAACAGCAGGTTCAGGTCTTGTACTGCGTCCACCAAGTCTAAACACCATGACACAGTTTTATCCCATTACTAGCAAAGAACTGGAGGACATCTTGCATCAACTGAACTCCTCCTCTTGCTGTTTGGACATCCTGCCCACTGGTTTTTTAAAAAAGGTCTCAAAGACCTTGGAGTCAGATCTGCTTCAGATTGTGAACTCCTCTCTAACGTCAGGTGTTTTCCCAGAGTCACTGAAAACAGCTGTGATCAAACCTCTGCTAAAAAAGGAGAATCTAGACAAGACACAGATGAGCAGCTACAGGCCGATCTCCAATCTTCCATTTTTAAGTAAGATCATTGAAAAAGCAGCTTTTCACCAGCTAAATGACTTTTTAAGAGAGAAAACAACCGTGATGTCTTCCAATCAGGTTTTAGACAGCACCACAGCACCGAGACTGCTCTGACCAAAGTCATGAATGACATATGTCTGAATACTGACACTGGAAAAATGTCAGTGTTGGTTTTACTGGATCTCAGCGCTGCATTCGATACAGTTGACAACATTATATTACTCCAACGACTGGAGAAGTGGGTGGGGCTCTCTAGTTCTGTACTAAACTGGTTCAAAACATACTTGGAGAACAGGAAGTACTTTGTGTCAGTAGGCAATTTTACATCTGAGCAGACAAAAATGACCTGTGGAGTTCCCCAGGGCTCTATCCTGGGGCCTCTTCTGTTTAACATCTACATGCTCCCACTGGCTCAGGTTATAAAGAACAACAATATTAGTTACCATAGCTACGCAGATGACACACAGCTATATATTACAGTGTCACCAGGAGACCGGGGCCCTGTACAGGCTCTTGGTAAATGTATTGAGGAGATTAATGACTGGATGTGCCTCAACTTTCTTCAGCTGAACAAAAACAAAACTGAGGTGATTGTTTTTGGAGCCAAAGAGAAACGACAGCAGGTTGTCACAGAACTTCAGTCCATACACCTAAAAACCACCAATCAGGCCAGAAATCTGGGTGTAGAGATGGACTCAGACCTAAACTTTGAAAAACACATCAAAGCGATCACTAAATCAGCCTACTATCACCTGAAGAACATCTCAAGGATAAAAGATCTGATGTCTCAGGAAAATCTGGAAAAACTAGTCCATCATTCATCTTCAGTCGGCTTGACTACTGTAACAGCGTCTTTACTGGTCTACCTAAAAACCAGTTAAACAGCTGCAGCTCATTCAGAACTCTGCTGCCCGAGTTCTCACAAAGACCAGAAAAGTGGACCACATCAGTCCAGTTCTGAGGTCTTTACACTGGCTGAAAATAGACTTTAAAGTTCTGCTGCTGGTCTATAAAGCTCTGAATGGTTTAGGCCCAAAATACATCAGTGACCTCTTGACCCAGTATGAACCTACCAGACCCCTCAGGTCATCTGGATCCGGTCTTTTATCAGTTCCCAGAGTCAGAACCAGAAATGGAGAAGCTGCGTTCAGCTTCTATGCTCCACATGTCTGGAACAAACTCCCAGAACGTCTCAGATCAGCTGAAACACTTAGTTTATTCAAATCCAGGCTGAAGACCCACCTGTTCTCAGCTGCATTTACGTAGATTTTATTCAAAAGTTAAAATCCGCACGTCTCTGTATTCTCTCTTTTTAATCTTAAATGCTTTTAATTCTGAATCAAGCTTCTGTTTTTTTTTTTTTTATCTCCCTTTTGCTTATAATGTTTTATGTAAAGCACTTTGAATTGTTCTGTACATGAAATGTGCTATACAAATAAACTTGCCTTGCCTTTCTGAACGGGGCGAGGTCAGAGGAAGCTCCTGTGCCATTTGCAGTGTTTCCATTGAAACTGCCTCTGTGGGCAGGATGAATCAAAAGGACAGCCTAAACAATTAGTGTGGCATCTTTGAGTTGACACATAAAAGACACACTCTAGGGACTTTAATTAATGTTGAAAAGGAGCATAACATGGGACCTTTAGAGCAGGAAGGTCATTATATTAGCCTGCATGGATCTGTTAATTAGTACAAGTGACTGCTGCAGAACCAGTTGCCCACAGCTGTTTCGTGCTGCATGAGGAGCTCCTTTATTAAATCCCTGCAGCTATCCGAAGGCAGCAGGACACATATGTTAATAAAGCTGCAGAATCTGATTAAAACGCTGCAGTCCTGCAGACTGTTAAGCAACTACGCACAACGGTCTTTCCTTTTATTAAACTACATGTAAATGACACCAGCTGCTACAAAGCAGAACACACACACACTTACTTGTTTCCTGGAGGTGCAGTGATGAAGTCTGTCGGTACTCTGGCATCGCTGCAGGGGGGAGCTCACCTTTGACATCAGCCTCAGTGGTGGTTGGGCTGAAACAGGCTGCAGAAGTTTCCAGTCTCAATTCACAAGTGGATTTTGTCAAAAAGGAAAAAAAAAATCCAAATTCTTATCAAATGCTGCACTGGGATAAAAAGAGGAAATTTCTGCACATTTGATCCGTGCAAACGTCACTTTATCGCTGAGCTTCCGGTCTGAGAGAAGCTTCATCAGAGCAAACAGAATACAACAGTGGAAAAAAACTGCCCAGTCCCACTCTAATCGTTGGCAGTATGCAGAACACCTGTGAGCAATCTGGCAAAGCATTCTGGGAATAGTAGTTTTACAGCACAGAAGTGAGGTCTGGCTTGTTTATTTTCTGATAGGATTGGGGTAGGAGCTTATTCTTTTGTGTATGGAATCGGATTTTTGTAGTTGCAAATGTTGCAAATAAACATTTTAAATCAAATCAAAAACATCCTTTTTATCACATTTTCATCATAAAAACACCACAATCACTGCTATGCTGATAGAGCCACAAGTTTCCTCGAACCTTTACAAATAAACTTGCAGGAGGCGAGTTTATTTGTAAAGCACATTTCATGTACAGGACAATTCAAAGTGCTTTACATAAAACGTAATAAGCATTACAGCGGGGTGCAAAAGGGAGAAAAAAATAAGGATAAAAATTAGAAGCATGATTCCAAATTAAAAACATTAAAAACATTTAAGATTAAAAAGAGAGAATATAGAGACGTGCGGATTTTAACTTTGAATAAAATCTACGTAAAAGCAGCTGAGAACAGGTGGGCCTTCAACCTGGATTTAAATAAACTAAGTGTTTCAGCTGATCTGAGACGTTCTGGGAGTTTGTTCCAGACATGTGGAGCATAGAAGCTGAACGCAGCTTCTCCATGTCTGGTTCTGACTCTGGGAACTGATAAAAGACCGGATCCAGATGACCTGAGGGGTCTGGTGGGTTCATACTGGGTCAAGAGGTCACTGATGTATTTCGGACCTAAACCATTCAGAGCTTTATAGACCAGCAGCAGAACTTTAAAGTCTATTCTCTGATGGACCAGCAGCCAGTGTGAAGACCTCAGAACTGGACTGATGTGGTCCACTTTTCCGGTCTAAGGCCCCGTCCACACGAAGTCAAACTCCGGCCTAAATTCACAAATTTGTCACCAAACCAGCCTCTCATCCATACGAAGCCGGCATTTCGGGGGTCTGTACACCCTCTTTTTTTTTTTTAATCAAGCTTTCGGAGTGGGAAGATTCTGAAACGCCGTTTTCACGGTTCCATCTTTAAGCTCCGACCGCATTTTTTTTCTTACACGCATGCGTCATAGCTTCGCCTCTACACACGCATGCGTCATAGCTTCGCCTCTACACACGCATGCGTCATAGCTTCGCCTCTAAACACGCATGCGTCATAGCTTCGCCTCTACACACGCATGCGTCATAGCTTCGCCTCTACACACGCATGCGTCATAGCTTCGCCTCTAAACACGCATGCGTCATAGCTTCGCCTCTAAACACGCATGCGTCATAGCTTCGCCTCTAAACACGCATGCGTCATAGCTTCGCCTCTACACACGCATGCGTCATAGCTTCGCCTCTAAACACGCATGCGTCATAGCTTCGCCTCTAAACACGCATGCGTCATAGCTTCGCCTCTTACACACGCATGCGTCATAGCTTCGCCTCTACACACGCATGCGTCATAGCTTCGCCTCTAAACACGCATGCGTCATAGCTTCGCCTCTACACACGCATGCGCTGTACAGGGTTGAATGTTTGCTGCTTGTACCCGTTCCCCCATTCGTACTTGCTGCCATCTTTTCAGTTTGGTTGTTCAACCTTCTTCTTTTGGGGGGTTTTTGGCGGATTGCAACCGTAGATCGGAGCTTTGGGTTTGGTTGTTTAACGTTGTATACATATTTCTGCGCATGCCCAGTATTTTTTTAATCGCCTGTTTTTGCTTTAGCACCACAGCGCCACTTACAGGCCTGGCATATATTTTGCAGCGTTTCCATGCATTCATGTGGTCGATCACATTTATTTTACGTCTTCGTCTTTAAGACAAACGGTCTGGAAAATATGAGCGTTTGCTTCGTGTTCGTTTTGACTTCGTGTGGACATGGTCTTCGTGAGTTCTGAATGAGCTGCAGCTGTTTAACTGATTTTTTAGTAGACCAGTAAAGACGCTGTTACAGTAATCAAGCCGACTGAAGATGAACGATGGACTAGTTTCTCCAGATTTTCTTGAGATCTCGTGACGCCATTCTTTCAGCTCATTGTACAAACTAAATTGGAACGGGGCATTTTATTCATTTTCATTTATCTGTTGTTTCCTGACCGTTGACACCCCATTAACCGGTCCTTAAAGGTAGAGTCCAGAGTTTCCCCCATGAAAATAAATGCGACTAGTGTGAGTGAAATCCGGCTCAATCTGCATCTTTGGGCCTCTTTTCTTGTGTGGTGGTGACTTTTTTGGAAACTCCCCCTCCTCTGGCTGTATTTCGCATTTTCCCTTTGTTTTGGTGTGTTCGGGACGTTTCTGGGCGGGGATGTGTTGTGTTGTCTCCAGCCAATGACAGAACTAAGGTTGTAGCTCTCTGTTGGGATAAACTCATCCATTAGAGCAAAGTTTTCTTTTAAACATCGACTGGAGCCGACATCAGATTCGCTTGAATTCTTGATAAAAATTTCGGATGCAGCGAAGAAAAAGAAGTATTTTGCGGTAAAGAGCACACTAATGCACGCTCGACAACCATGGGTTAATATTGGTTTGGCTTTCACCCACTTCCCCCTTTGAAAGAGATGCTTGGGGCCATTATCCTGAGGGGTGGGGCTCTAAGTTTGAAAAGTGTTAACAAACAGAAGCGGGGCAACACTCCGGACTCCAACTTTAACACCAAAATAAGGTCAAACAAATGCATTTTCTGAGGCAAAAACTCCCTTTTTAAGTTTCCACAGACTATCTGTTGTTTCTAACTGGTAAAAACTTCATTTAACACTTAACTCATTGAGTGCCAGCCATTTTCAGAGCAGATGGTCCCTGGGCGCCAGCATTTTGGCCTCTTTTAACTGGTCTTTCAAGACCCACAGAATATTTAGTTTTATGACTACATAAAAATTTATATTATTCAAAGAAACATCTGATTTTGTTCTTTCATCAGAAAAAATGGTTTCTACCACTTTCTGTTCTTTAGAAATCAGCTGTTCAACATAGTTTGGTTTCAGCAAAAACATCAGATTCTGACCAAAAATCAGAGAAAATGATCTTATTGGTGCATTATTACCACCCCCCTTCTGTTCCGGGGTGTGGGCCAGACCATTCCCACAGACCTCACCACTTCTTTGGCCTTATTTCCCCTCTGATTGCGCCATCTAGTGGTGACTTACGGTTGAACACTTAAAAGCATATTTCCATAAAACCTCATCAGACTCTTTATGCGTTTCATATTAAAAGAAAGCAGTTGGCGGCAAATACCAAAATGGCACTCAGTGAGTTCAAATGCATGAATACATCTAAATATTAGACTTATAGTGTGCTGGATATTCCCTCCCATCTTGTGCGCAATGAATTCTAGGATAGGCAAAGCCGCGAAGGATACATCGCTGGTATCCTTTGTTGCAGGCCAAAGGGAGGGGTGCATTTGAAGGGTGGATTCAGAGACTGTTGAAACGGGACAGTCTATTGCGCCCCATAGTGATTTATGCAGCCAACGAATCCACACTTCGAAGTGCGTTGGCTTCCTAATGAGACACAGCTTATAAGTGTCTGAAAAGAACAAAAAATAATGGTCCTCTATGGCTGGAATAAAGCCAAGAAGACATTTTTGATGCACAGTGGCACCAAAAAGCAGCTGAGTTGGAGTTGCTTTTGAGAAGATCATAGCAAGCAAGTTTATTTGGATAGCACATTTCATGTATAAGACCATTCAAAGTGCTTTACATAAAACATTAAAAGCATTACAGGTGGGAAAAAGAAAAGCATGAACAGTACATCAAACCGAAAGAAAAAAATATCTAGACAGCGGCTTCTTTTGATTATTTTGATTTAATTTAGTTTTTTTTTTTTTTAAATGAATTTATTTCACTTTATATAAGTCCAAAGATACAGTGCAGATAGGCACAAGAAAATAAATGTTTACAACCTGGATTTAAAAGTGCCTACAGATGGAAGTTTAATCTCCAACGTCGATGTCCTCAAGGTTTTCAGGTGATACTCCAGCACAAGTGTCCCACAATTATTTAACTTAAGTGCTCGTTAGACTCTCTTCTCCTCCATGAATTTGTTGTTTGTAGACTGTAAAAGCACTGTAAATTATTCTCCAATGAATTTAGCTAAATAAGAGGATTTTCCAGGCTATTTCTTTATTTCATCCTGTTGTTTCTGTCAACACTAAAACAATGATAAAAGCAACGCTTACCGATGTTGCATTGTTACACTGTTTTTTTAACAGGGTAAAATACTATAAATAAGTATGGAACTCTGAAATACAAGACAGACCCACCATTAATCAAAGAAAAATATCTTTCCAATCTCTAAATATTCAATGAAAACTCCAACCAATCCTTGAAGTGGGGTGCACCTCTAGGATTGGCCGAGGGACCTGCCTGTCAGACCTTTGCTTCTGCATTGGGAGGTCAGAGGGAATGGGGGGTTGGGTCTTAGGAGGGATGTGGGACTATTGATTTTCAAATAATCTCAAGAATACCTACAGTAACTGCAGTTACACTGACCATCTTCTCAGTCAGAAATTAAGTTCTCTTAGTAGTGTTTAACTATCTGCGGCTTGCAAACTCATGCGTATGGTGGAGTCCGGGGGTGTTAGGGTTAGATCTTTGTAAGTTACATGAAGAAGAAACTTCCGGTTGAGACTTCCAGCGTGGATTGGATGTATGGCGACGTATCGTGACCGCAGTTGGGTCCCTCTCAATAATCTTGCTGTGCTTTCTGAAATGCAAGATCGGTAAGGGTTGCTTTAAATCCCAGTGTGACGGTTCTACTGCTGTATGGCTTTGGAATGATTTCGATTCTTTAAAGGAATAGTTCACCCACAGAATGATGTAACTTTATTTTCCACTTACCCTTATCTTAAAAAAAGACTCTGGAGCACTTTTTTTAATATCTCAAATGTAGCGTCCAGAATTTACTCGAAACAATGTCGTGCCATGGTTGTCGAGCCTAAACAGTGCTACATCGCATCTCCTGCAAGCACGCAGATGCGCGTTCACGAAACTACAGAAGCCGCGGCAGATGAGATCCCGCGTTCTCTTTTTTCTTTCTTTGTTTTTTTAAATCATTATCCAACCCCTCTTGGACCCTCTTGTGTTTGTCCCGGTTTGTCTGCAGCTCTGTCGCTCTTAGCACAATGTAAACAGCAAATTTCTTCTTCTATGCTTGTATTATCGGCAGAGTAGGCTCTGAATGCAGAGGCTTCCGTAGTTTCGTGAATGCGCTTATGCATGCTTCGTGGAAGTAAGATGTAGTACTGTTTACTCTAAAAAATATAGTAAATGATGTCCTTTCAAGTAAATTCTGGACGCTACCCACTCAGGACACTTGGATTACATTGGACGAGCAGTATGGAGGAATATTGACAAGTTTTTGTGGACTTTTATGGACCTTTTTGGCTCGGACCCCAGCGAACTCCGTTATATGAACGTTGGGGGAAATGAGAAGCCTTCCTGATCGCCGGCTGCATTTTAGATATAAAAAAAAAGTGCTCCAGAGTCTTCCTCACCATGAGGGGAAGTGGTAAAATAAAGTTACATCATTCTGTGGGTGAACTTTTCCTTTAAGTGGATTTTTCTGTAATCAGCCCACAAACTTTCCACCCCTCCACCAGTTTCGTGAAGCAGGCTGCAGCTTGGTCAGACAATCTGTTCTTCGGGTTCATCCGGGATTTACATTTTGTGTCAAATCCTTGGGAGGTTTCACTAAAAAACTGATCAGTGACAAGTAAAGCTGTTTGCCTGCACCCTGGAGAGGATTTGTGACTCCTGCACACCTGCTCCCAACAATTCCAGCTTTGACATCTCTGTTTTCCTTCATTTTAAGCCTTGTTATGGATCCTTTTCCCCGTTACAGGCGTTTCTTCTTAATCTAAATATCAACTCTCAGGTTCTGACGTATCGTTTCAACATAAGGAAAAGTATTTCTTCACAGATGGTAAAATCTAAAGAAAGGGAGGCTAATTTTATCAGCTTTTATCCATCCGGTTTCATGGAACATGCACATGAAGCATTCCTGCGAGGAAACAAGATCAATAATGCAACAGCAGGAATAAGCTAGTAGGTCGGCCCACCAGGTGTGTAGTCAGGAATGTGAAATATACATTCTGAAGATGTACAAACTGCTACGCATGCGGGGTTGTTGGCTAACTTTGCCAGTGAACTTTTGACCTGAACATGTATTAACAAGATCAGCTTGATCTCCACAGAGCATGCTCTCTGAAACTGACATTTTCCAGCATGTGTAATTCTTCAGCTAAAATATGGAAAACATTCTCACTTTTTGGGATCATGAAGGTTTCCTTAACAAGAATAAAATACGGTTTATACAGTCAAGAGAAAACGAAAGGTTGATGCTAAATACTGAAGCTTAATATACGAGGATGTTTAAGAAATCGTATCGTCTGTTCCAGGTCTTAACATAAAACCTCTGATCTAAACTGTATCAATGTTTCTACATAACAGAGTGTGTGAAAAGCACTGCTGGCACGTTGAAAACAAGTATACAAGGATAAGAGGAAGTTCCCGGATTTGACACTTCCTCTTGGGATGTTAAGACGCGTCTGTTTTTAATTTTTAAAAAAAAAACAAAAATAAAATTTTTATTTAAAAAAAAAAAAAGGAAGGAGGAAAAGAAAGGGAGGGGGAATAATAAAAAAAATGGGGGGGGACAAGAAGAAGATACATGGAAACAAAAAAAGGGTCTCCAGAGGAAGAAAGAAAGGAATTTGGTCTAAAAAGGAAAAAACTCGGGGGGGGGGGTGGGATTTCCCGGAACAAAAGATAACTCACCTTCTAGTCAGTAGATGCTTTTCTTCATTGATGCTTACGTCGTGCGTGCATGTGCATAACAGAAAGCGCTGCTGGAAAGTGAACCAGGTTTCGTGTCTGTCTTTACTGAGGAAATAAAACGATGCCGGACGGCTGTTGTGACTGTTCTAATTAAGGAGGTGAGAAGGCAGCCAACCGGGAGTAAGCTTTTCTGGGTTTGAACAAACACCCGTGATCAGCCTGGAGTCATGCAGCAGGCTGGGGGGGGGGGCGATGGCCCGGCGTCTGGCACCGGTCTGCAGGGTCACTTTGTCTCTGGTTGGCCGTCTGATGACACCAACGACGCAGACAACTGCAGGGCTCTCAAGTTTTCAGGATTGCTTAGAGTGAGATTGAGACTGAGGTGGGGGCGCGGTCATTGCCGGGGAGGGATTAGATTAGACTACCTTGGTGTTAACCTTCATATTAACCCCTTAACTGGCCAGGGCCTGTCCATGGGCCTTTTTTTTTTTTTTTTTTTTTTAACATATTTTCAATATAAAGTCTTATAAATTCTGACTCCTTCTGAATCCTTCTCACTTCCTTTATTAGAACAGTCACAACAGCCGTCCGGCATCGTTTTATTTCCTCAGTAAAGACAAGTGAATCCAGTCTTGACTTAAGACTTGATGAGATGAGTGGAGTCTGGTGTGCTACTGCTTGGTTGGAAAGAAAACCAGCAGCCACACGGCCCTTTCTGGAATCACTTTGACACCCCTGGCTTACAGTGTTTGAATTTACTGCGACCGTCTTCTTCCTGTATCAAAACCAAGGGGCAAACTCCGCCTCAGAACAGTGAAAAAAAGCTCGCTTAGCGTTGTTGCAAATAGTGTAATCCTACCCTTCATCCGCTACAATGAATCTGAGCTCAAGAGTGAGCAAATCCCCATAGAGTGCCATGTTACAGAAACGCCAACTTCACAGCACGAAATAAACAGGTTTACAGCAGCTGGTTCAAAAAATCATTTTATGCATTTATTAGGTCACTTTTGCCTTCAGGGGGACTGTGAAGGGGGATTTTTATAAGTCAGGGTAGGGGATCCTATAGATGTTATTTACTCTTCAAAACAGATACACCCTTAAGACCATGCCTCCAGAGTGCAGGGAGCGTGTGCACCGAGGCCCCCAGGTAGCTCTTTTTTTACAAGCGAAGATAACGATAACAGCCGAGTGGATAGCTCGTTAGCCTAAACAGCTGAACCACGTTGAGTGTTAAATGAACTTGAGGCAGGATAAGAAATTAAGAAATGAAACTCGCGACTGGCGCTTCAGGTACCTGCAGCCACGAGCCAAGCCGTCACGGGAGCACAAACTGAAGCTATAATGTTGTTTACTGACCTTTTTCTTCCTAGTTCCACTTTTTAGTGTCTTTCAGTTGATCTGGATCGTTTGCTGACGGCAAGATGGCGGAAGAACTCCACCTAACTATCGCATTACTGTGTTTGAAGATACCGGGAGCTCGTCCAGTAATTCTATACTGTCTATGATCAAAACTACGAATGTAGCATCATTTGTCGTCACGTCCGCAGGGCAGCGCGGGAAATTTGGACACCGAACTGTTGCGCAGTTTGCACCACACAGCCTGTTCAAGGCAACGGAGAGGAACATGGGTGGAAATGTTCTTTTTTCATCACCCATTAGTATTAAAAAAATGGACATGCATGTTTGTTTTTTAAATTTCTGCCTCTAGTCCCTTTAAGTGTTCATGGGCTCCATGCACAACTCCACTACTTCCTGAACTTAAGGTAGCTCTTTTCTTTCCTCTTTTATTACTGGACGAACTAATTAACCCAGGTGTGTCTGATCTCAGTAACTGGCCGGACACCTGGCTTAATTAGTTCGTCCAGTAATGAAAGACAGGAAACAAAGGAGCAACCTTAAAGGGACTTGAGGCAGGAATTAAAAAAAACAAACAAACATGAATGTCCCTTTTTTCATACTAATGGCTGATGAAGCGCTAAATACCAAAAATATCGTTTCCACCCATGTTTCTCCCCGTTGCCTTGAACAGGCTGTGCTGCAAAATGCGCTGCAATTCGGTGTCTGAATTTCCCGCGCTGCCCTGCGGACGTGACGTCGAATGACGCTGCATCTGCAGTTTTGATGAAGGAAGAAGACGGTGGCGGTAAATTCAAACACTGTAAGCGATTGTTATGGATCATTCTGCCGTCAGCAAACGATCCAGATCAACTGAAAGACACTAAAAAGTGGAACTTCGGAGAGAAAGGTGAGTAAACAGCATTATAGCTTCAGTTTGTGCTCCCGTGACGGCTTGGCTCGTGGCTGCAGCTACCTGAAGCGCCAGTCGCGGCAGTCGCGAGTTTCGTTTCTTAATCTTGCCTCAAGTCCCTTTAAGTTCAGGAAGTGTTGGAGCTGTGCGTAGAGCCCATTCCCTAACCTCCAACTCCTTCTGCGGTCTGAAACATCCACACTGCAATCGCCAACACCTCCATGACTTGATCCACATCTGTTTGTTTTTTCTTTTCGCTGCATTTTAGGAGCAAACAGCTACACAAATAGCCTAACGGCAGCGAGCGTACACAGCGAGTTGGAAGCGAGCGCGCGCCAATGGGCAGGGAGGAAGGGGGTGGGGGGGAGACATATGGCCTTGGAGTTTGATACAGATGCGGGCATGAAAAAGCTCCGCCTTTTTCTGCCAGAAGTGGTGCAGTATTACTGCACTATCACTGGCTGAAACATTTGTCGTGTGAATGCGTCCTCACGCACGGTGTCCAAACTTGGCGTGGAAACGTCCTTGTTCCGGGCGTTCAGTCATGCTCTGAAATCGTTTCCTCTGGGCACACAGGTGTTTCTCTGTGCGATTGAATTAGTGGACAAGTCGCTGGTAAGGTGCTGGCAGTCAGAGGAACTTTTTCATGCCCACATCTGAAGACATATCATCATTCAATCAATAAGCACGGGCCGTTCAAGACAATTAGATTGGGTTTTTCTGTCCTGTATGTTCCACAGGTGACTAAAGTTTTTAATTGTTTCATCAGCGCATTTAATTAATTGTCTACAATATGGGTGAGAAGAAGATTTTAAGCAATATAGTAAAAAAAATGCTCCTGGAAAACATCATCCACCTGCCTTTAAAATTATGTTAATGGTCACAAAAACCTGGACAGGATATGTGGCTGCTTCAACAAAGTAACACAAAATGTGTTGTAACCCATTAACCCCTAAATTATTCCATTTCAGAGCAGAACTGTGAGTTATGCCAACACAGGCAAAATTTTCACAAATCCTCTTTATAATTTAATTTGGATTTGTTTTATTCAAAGACACCTACAATATAAAGACTTACTGGTGTGCATCATAGTTTCTGCATGCCACCTTTGCACTCCCCCCTCATGTTATCCACAACCACCCAAACTCTTAATAATAATAATATAATACGTAGCAGTTATAGGTGCCTTTCAGACTCTCAGCACACATAAACCATAAGGAGTAAAAATGAAAAAGGTTAGAACCATCTCCTGTGGAAGGACAGGGTTGAAGGGGAGGTTGTAGCAGGGAGACAGTACTCATTCGTTCATTCTACTTAAAGTATTGATGAAATCAAGATTTACTGCAGATAATAAGAGGCTGCTTGTCTCCGTCATTACTCTGGATGCACAACGAAGCGCGACTCAACATAATATCTTTCAAAGGAGTCAAAGTGACGCAGAAATGTTGCTGGTGAGTAAATCCTCGTATAAACTCCTGGAAATAAGGACCAGGTTGAAAAAAAAAGAAAGTTATCCTTTAATATGGGTGAGTTCTGGGCTCCAGGTGTTCTATACCGAGCTCCTCCTCCCAAACTTCCTCACAATTATTCGGTGCTTCTTGTTCTAATACAAAGAGATCGATACATTTGCTAATAATGTTTTTGTTTTGTTTTTCTTACCATGAGTAGGTGAGCTCAGTAGCTCCATCACAGGACTGCTTTACCCCCCCCCCAACATTCAAAGTTGATATTTCCTCTAACAAAACTCAAATCAAGCTTGACTGAAACTGTCTCGTGGGGGGGGGCGCCTCACCCCGGTTTGGATGCTGTGGGACCTTCAGCCGGCTGCAGAAACCAGTGCTGACCGCGCTGTGAAGAAAGAGGAGCAAAATTCCTCCATAACATCAAATCATTTGATTTCACTCTTGAACTTTTAAACTCAGTTGTGCGTTTAAAGCGAGCCGTTTCTCCCACGCAGGAGTTTCCACGCTGATGTAAAGCTGCACAAATCAAATCTGACACTTGGGATTTTCACGGAGATCCTGTACGAATGTGGTTTAAAGGTGGTGAAATCAGCACATCTCAGGTAGCTCCTCCTTCTTCTGTCAGTCAAGTTTCCACCTTCATCAACACTGCGAGGCAATGTGCGCACGTGAAGTCAGCAGGATGAAAGCGGGAATACATTAACGTTCCGGGTCATTCCGACACCGAGGTGAATGTGCAGTTATTCAGCTAAAACAACCGCACGCTCCCTCTGCGTTTCCTCCAGGCGGGCAAAGTCATGTTGCCTTTTTGCTTAACCTCCATCATTTCCTCCAGCGTGCACATGCGCGCGCACACGCCGCGGCGTTGAAAGCGTGGGCCGTTTCTTCAGGTTACATCTCTGTGCAAAGATGATGGATGGAGGATATAAAACCCATCTCTGCAGGCCGTTTAGATGAGAAGTGAGCGCAGACATTGAATCAGACAAACAGTGTGATATGAAAAGCAGAGGATAGCCACAGTGTCGCACAATAAGTTTTAATTGCATGGTTTATTTTCTGTTTTGTTCTACGCTGACCTTCCTGCAACCAAACGTTCCCCTGAGATGTAAATTTGTTTTAAAAGTCCTCACTGATGTCGACATTAAGAACAAGGGGAACAGAAGGAAATGCACACAGTCACAGCTCAGAACACTGAATATGAAATACTGAAAATCAAACAGAAATATGAGAAGCGGCTGCAGCCGCCGCGATTATCAGGGGAGGCAGCGACTTCATGTTCACACTCAGCTGAAAAACAAACATCTCTGCTGCTGCTGCTGCGTTTTCATCTCCGTCTCCGCATGTCAGACTTCACGCCGTGCAGCGTCCACGGACGACCAGATTTTATAAATACCTGAGGTGACGCTGCTCGGATGAGACGTCTCTGATATCCATCAGGAACCTTTACTCTGTCATTTCTTTAACTACACTCCTTAGGCCTGTTTAACTGGAAATTTAAGCAGCTGAAGCTGCGACTCACAGTCAGGTTTTCATGGTACATGTGGAGAGATGACACCTAACTAAGGATGGGTACCGAAACCCGGTATCAGAATAGCCCCGGGGCCGAGTCTCACGGTCTACCGAACCGATAAGCTGCTGCCTTTTCGGTCCTCTTAAGGTCGTACGTCTTTTGTGCGAAACAGTTCACCCACAGAATGATGTAACTTTATTTTCCACTTCCCCTCATGGTGAGAAAGACTCTGGAGCACTTTTTTAATATCTCAAATGCAGCCGGCGATCAGGAAGGCTTCTCGTTTCCCCCCAACTTTCATATAATGGAGTTCGCCGGGCCCGAGCCAAAAAGGTCCATAAAAGTCCACAAAAACTTGTCAATATTCCTCCATTCTGCTCGTCCAATGTAATCCAAGTGTCCTGAGTGGGTAGCGTCCAGAATTTACTCTAAACTACGCCATTTAGTATATTTTTAGAGCCTAAACAGTACGACATCTTACTTCCAGGAAGCATGCATATGCGCATTCACGAAACTATGGAAGCCTCGGCGTTCAGCGCCTACTCTGCCGATAATTCATGTGTAGAGGAAGAAATTTGCTGTTTACATTGTGGTAAGAGCGACAGAGCTGCAGACAAACCGGGACAAACACAAGAGGGTCCAAGAGGGTCCGGATATTGATTTAAACAAAGAAAGAAAGAGAGAGAGAACGCACTATCTCGTCTGCTGCGGCTTCCGTAGTTTTGTGAATGTGCATCTGCGTGCTTCGTGAAAGTAAGATGTAGTACTGTTTAGGTTCTAAAAATATACTAAATGACGTTGTTTCGAGTAAATTCTGGACGCTACCCACTCAGGACACTTGGATTACATTGGACGAGCAGTATGGAGGAATATTGACAAGTTTTTGTGGACTTTTATGGACCTTTTTGACTCAGACCACTGTGAATCAATCAATCAAAGTTTATTTGTATAGCACTTTCCAACAAGAGAATTTACTTGACCAAAGTGCTTCACATAAAAAAAAAAGTCAAATCAATCAATAAAAGACAGTAATAATAAAATGCCCTAAAAACAGAAATGAGGTTAAAAAATAAAATAGCAGGTCATGGATTGTTGAAAGCAGCCCTGAACAGAAAAGTTTTTAGCCTGCTCTTAAAAAGTGGAGGGTCTCGGATGGAGCGCAGTTCTAGTGGTTCCACAGTTTCGGACCTGCCACCGAGAAAGCACGATCACCCCACTGAGCGCGCCTGGTGCGTGGAACCTCACAGTAGATTTTGCCCTGCAGAGCGCGAAGCTTTACCGGGCTGATGAGGCTTTAGCAGCTCACATAAATAGGAGGGTGCAAGGCCATTAAGAGCTTTAAATATGAACAAAAGTATTTTAATATCAATTCTAAACCTGCCTGGGAGCCGGTGCGAACTCCATTATGTGAAATTTTGGGGGAAACGAGAAGCCTTCCTGATCTCCGGCTGCATTTGAGATATTAAAAAAAAGTGCTCCAGAGTCTTGCTCACCATGAGGGGAAGTGGAAGATAAAGTTACATCATTCTGTGGTGTATTTTTTTTTAAAGGGAGAGTGAAAAGTCCCTTAAGGTTTTTTTTTTAAAAAAAGAATAAAAAAAAATGCCTCTCTCTCATTAAGGTTATGGAACTGTTCAAAAATAAATTTTGAGGGGGGAATAAAAAATAGGGGGGGGGGGGAGAAAAATGAATATTTAAAAGATTTAAAAAAAATAATATAAAATATATACATACTCTTGAAAAAAAAAAAAAAAATATTTAAAATAAAAATTTTATATATTGTTTTATTTTTTTATTTTTAAAGAATGTGTTTATATTATAAAGAAACATTCTTTAAAAAAATAAAAAATAATAGATATATATATAATAATATATAAAAAATTTTATATTTAATATCAAATTTAAAAAAAAATGAAATGAGAAAAATAAAAAATAAAGAAATAAAATCATAAAATAAATATTCAGAGGAAGGAAATTAATTAGAAATTTTATAAAGGAAAGTTGTGGTGGTTAAAAAAAAAAAAAAAAAAATAAGGGAAGAGAGGTATAAAGGTAAGAAAAGGGTGAGTGTTATAAGGTATTTTGGGTTTGGGGAAGTTGAAGAAAAAAAAGTTAAGATAGGGAGGGGAAGGTTAAAGGTGAAATAAGAAAAAGAGAGATAAAGGAGTATAATAGGGGTATAAACCTTGTCCTAAGGAGAAAAAAACAGATCCCGATAGAAATATCCTAAAAAATGAATATTTTTCTTTTCTTCCTCTTGTCTTTACTTCATTATTTATTATATGATAAAAATAAAGAGAAGAATAAAAACCTAAAACAAAAAAGAAATATTTAGAATGGTGAAAAAAAAAAAGTAGGAAAAGAAAAGATAAAGTGAAAAATAACTGAATTTATAATAGAAAAAAGTGATTTGATATGAAGAAAAAAGAAAAAAAATGAATAAATAAGGAGAAGAAGAGAAAGAGGGTAGATAGTTTGTAAATGGATGAATAATGAATTTTGAGAAAAAAAAAAAAAAAAAAAATCCTCTTATCATGAAAAATAAAAGAAAAGGGAAAAAGAAGAAAAAATGAAATAAGCTCGGAAATCTACTAACTTCGAAGAATGCAAAAAATAATAGAAAAATAAAAGAATTTAAATTAAAAATATGTAATGAGATAATAGGTTTAAAATTGGAAAAAAGAGAATAATCAAATTCAACTTCAAAAAAAAAAAAAGGAAAAAGAGAGAAGTAGGTCTAAAAAAAATAAATGAAAAAAAAATCATACTAATTTCAATTATATATTAATAATATTATTATTATTAATGTTATTTGGATATGGAGGTATTTTGGGGATTGTTTGAAGTTAGTATTTTTAAGTTTTTAAATGAAAAAAAGAAAAATGAAAAAAAAGAAATAATAATTAAAAATTTAATCAGAAAGGATTGGTGGTAAAAATGTAAAGAAATATTAGAGTACTGATTATGCAGTTAAATAAAAAAAAAGTCCCCTTCCCCCTCTCCCTCTTTCCCCTTCCATTTCTACATTTCTATTGCTTTCTACATCTTCTCTCTCTATCTCCGCCTTAATCAATAACAATTGATTAGTCAAAAATAAGACAGAAAAAAAGAGAACAAAATAAAAATAAATCAAAAACACTATTCAACCATGAGAAAAGAAAAAAAAGAAAAGGAAAAAGAAGAGGAAACTTATAAAAATTAAGGGCTTGCCTACAAACATCGGAGGAATGTGAGTGATGGTTTGGGAGAGGGAGTGGGATGGGCTATGGTCGGATGAGGGCGTGGGGGTGGGCGTGTCTGGATGGTCTCTCTTTCCTCCTCCTTCCTGCTTGTGCGTGACCTTGTGGGTGAGTTGATTGGTGGGTGGAGAAAAAAATAATAATATATATGTTTGTTGTGTTGGTTATTTATGATCAATAGAAGAGAGGGAAAGAAAAAAGAAAAAAAAACAAAAAATATTTATATTTATTTAAAATTATATTAATTAAAAAAAAAAAATAATAAATAAAAAAAAAAAAAAAAATATAAACAAAAGAAAAAAAAAAAAAAAAAAAAAAAAAAAAATACCCGAAGAAGGAGGGGAAGGAGGAAGGGGGGGGCCATCCCCATGCCGGGGAGGCAAATGGCCCCACAAAATCAATTAACTTCTAGAAAGGAGAGGAAAAAAAATAATATAAAGAAAAAAGAATCTTAACTTTTCTGAGAAAAATTTTTTTTTTTTTCCTTGAGGGGGTAAAAACTGGGAAAAAAAACAGAAAAAAAAAAAAAAAAAAGAAGAGGAGGGAAAAAGTAGAGCCCAAAGACGGGTTTGGTGATTCCTTGCTCAGTCTAACGTTTATTTTGTAGGGGGACCTTGGTTTAAGTTACCAAGTTGTCAGAAACATTAGAATTAGCCACATGTTGGCTAATACCTGCTAGTATCTGATATCTGGCAGCCAGATGTCCAAAATGAACTCATCTGGCTGAGTTAAAGATATTTTGGGATCTTTGCTCTCAGAGCAGAATATAGTTGTATTTCTTAAAATATGAGATACAACCTCACAGCCCTCTGCATGTATCTGTATTGGTTGATATCGGAAATCAGAATTTAAGAGTTGGACAATATCGGTAAATCGGTAAAAGAGCCTTTATCGAACATCCCTAGTTTCCACCTTTGAAAGTGTGACCGGAGGCCGTTTGTACGAGATTTTTGACACCCGATGAGTTGAAACGTGCCAAGTGAATCTATCGGCCCATAGATTCACCCGACCTGGACAATAGAAGATGGAGAAACGTTGCTGGTCTGATGAGTCTCCATTCCAGCTCCACATTCAGATGCTCGGCTCAGAATCTGCTGGAAACATCATGGAAGCATGGATCCATCCTGCCCTGGATCAAGCTTCATGCTGCTGCTGGTGTCATGGTGTTGAGGAGATCCTCTTAGCCCTGCAGGATGATGCACCATGTCACAAAGCTCACATCTCCACCTGCTTTCTGGAACATGATGAACTCCAACGTTCTCCACAGTCACCAGGTCTCAGTCCAACAGAGCAGCTTTGGGATGAGGTGCAGATATGGAGCAGTTTCTATTTCCAACATCCACTTCAGATACCAGATATAATTTTACCGTGATGTTCAGGTTTACAGAGAAAAAACAGCGCCGGGTTAAAGATTTCGGTGGAGGCCGTAATGTGGGATCATGCAGGAGTATCTGCTGCTCAGCAGAAGGTGTGTGTTCGTACAGTAAATGAGATGCTCCGGCAGTCTGAGGAGAAGCCAGCAGTTAATGCAGCTTTACTGAAGGACTGGTCACTCCTGCACGGTGTGTGTGTGTGTGTGTGTGTGTGTGTGTTTTAGACTGAGAGAGACAGATCAGTATTGGATTTTTAGTCATTTATATTCAGCAGGGGTTTGCACGCGCTCACTGCTACAGTACAACACACACACCTAGCCCGCCCGGCTCCTCCATATAAACCCATTAGAAGTTATTGTTGGTTGGACTGTATCCGCGGCAGCATTTGCTGAATAAAAACCTCTGATTCAATTCACAAGTTTATTGTCCTATGCGGACGATTTAGTTTGTAGAGACGGTTTATGATGAAAAAACAATAAAACACATAAAAGCGGCAGATGCAGAGCAGCCTGATGAGATCAGAGCTGAGGAGAGCCAAACCTGCCTGGTGGAAATCAGGTTTATCAGCTGCAACCGGGACTGAAGCGTCCAGCCGAGCGGCTGCTGGCGACACCGACACGGTTAGCTCTTTATCAGCCTCCGTCTCACCAAACACAACACAACACCCGCAAGAGACGGCCCTCTGTAGTTTTTCCCTGCTGTCCAGCTGTGACCACAGCAGCTGAAGGCCAGCGTTCTCTAAAAGAGACCAGTTTGGAAATCCGCCCTGGAAAACTGCTTTTACATTTCTAACAGCGAGGTCACCGAGCGCACCAGCGAGCGCACAAATCAGGCATCGCTCGTCAGCTGCAGCCTCGGGCTAGTTCATTAGCGCACCTGTTGTCATGAAACCAACTAACATGGGACCCCTGCCATCCTGTTACCGTGACAACAAACCATAGTCACTGTGTTTAAAGGAATAGTTCACCCACAGAATGATGTAACTTTATCTTCCACCTCCCCTCATGGTGAGAAAGACTCTGAAGCACTTTTTTAATATCTCAAATGCAGCCGGCGATCAGGAAGGCTTCTCGTTTCCCCCCAACTTTCATATAATGGAGTTCACCGGGGTCCGAGCCAAAAAGGTCCATAAAAGTCCACAAAAACTTGTCAATACTCCTCCATACTGCTTGTCCAATGTAATCCAAGTGTCCTGAGTGGGTAGCGTCCAGAATTTACTCGAAACGACGTCATTAAGTAGATTTTTAGAGCCTAAACAGTACTACATCAGTACTACATCGCGTCTCCTGCAAGCACGCCAATGCACGTTCATGAAACTACGGAAGCCGCGACAGACGTTCTCTTTTTCTTTCTTTGTTTTAAATCAATATTCAACCCCTCTTGTGTTTGTCCCGGTTTGTCTGCAGCTTGGTCGCTCTTAGCACAATGTAAACAGCTATTTTCTTCTTCTATGCTTGCAGCAGGCTCTGAGCGCCGAGGCTTCCGTAGTGTCATGAACGCGCATCGGCGCGCTTGCAGGAAAAAAATATAATACTGGTTAGGTGTTTTGTTTCATCCCACAAAGATGGGGGGGTGTAGCTCGCAAAGCTACGAGTGTAATATTTGGATATATTCGTGGATTTTTAAATGTTAAATGAAGTATTTACTAGTAAGAAACAACAGATGATCTCAGTGGAAAATCTGCGGGCAGAGAGAGAGAGAGAGAGAGAGAAAGAAAGAAAGAAAGAAAGAAAGAAAGAAAGAAAGAAAGAAAGAAAGAAAGAAAGAAAGAAAGAAAGAAAGAAAGAAAGAAAGAAAGAAAGAAAGAAAGAAAGAAAGAAAGAACGAACGAACGAAAGAAATTTTGCCTCAGAAAATCCATTTTGTTTGGGGTGTGCACGTGCAGGTAACAACAGATAAATGAAAAGGAATAAAATGCACGGTTCCATATTATTATTAGTTTTTTTACAACGTAGCTGAAGTAATAAGCGGAAAAAAAGCCATCTCTCGACAGCTGTGGAGTCTGCAGTTGCTAGGCAACGGGACTGGAGCACTATGGGAAATTCTCGTCTGCTAGGAAGTCCCATTTCAGCAGCTACCGTTTCAGGAGGCTGTTTCAGAGAGCGCAGACTTTGTAGCCTACACACTCAGAAACAGAGGTACGAGACAGGAACATTTGTGTACCTGTAGGTACATTTTTTAGAAACGTTCTCTCAAAAGTACAATATTGATCTTATGAGGCCAGAAGTACCTATATACTATGAAAAAGAGTCCAAAGTAATATAAAGTACAAATTTGTACCATTTCAACCCTAAGGGTACCTGCAGCATTGAAAAATGTACAATAACTATAAATAGCAGTACTTCTAAACAGTAGTATAATTTTAGTTATATTATGATTTTCATAATAATCATAATCATAGTAATAATTATATGTATAATTATATGCGTTTGGCCTAATATTTCTATAATAATTATTTATTTATTATCAGCATCTTTGATTGTTGTCATAATCTCTATTTTATTGACTTTTATTCATCATCTTTAATTGGTTTAATTGTACTTTATTAACTCATACAGCTTGATAAGGTACAAAAATAGACCATGAAGGTACAGAAATGTCTTTCAAAAAGGAACCCCCCCAGCAACAAGCTTTGGACCCTTTTTAAGTACAAACTGGTACCAAATTGGAACAGTTGTGAATATACGGCAGCCATCAAAACTTCAGCCAGACATAAAGAAGTTTTCATGTGTGAGTGGATCCAGTGGCCTCAGGTGCAGCGATGACAGCGTACGCAGGTGTACCGGCTTCTTCTATGGTCTTTTGAAGGTATACTCATCCCAAACGGCGCTCTAGCTCCTATCAAACAAAGCTGCACCTGCAGTTTTAAAGGATAACTTTCATTTTTCCAACCTGGACCTTATTTCTAGGAGTTTACGTGCATTTACTCACCGGTAAAATTTCTGCATCACTTTGACTCCATCAGATGTTATGTTGAGTCACCTCGATTTATACTCATTTTTTCTGTTGTTGAGCTTTGATTTTGTCACACATTGCACCTTTAAATATGAAGGGTCCTCATCCTTCTACAAACAGGGATGCATTTTAACATTTCATTTATAAGTGAAAAAAACACAGATTGATGATGAACTGATGATAAAGACAGAAATTGACTCATTTTAAGATGAGTCTGCAAACTTGTAACATTCAGAAATTAAAAAGTTTCTGGATGTGCCGTTGGGGCTGAAATATTTCTTTTTAAACATGAAGACTAAGTAGAAAGAAATGAGAGGAGAGAAAGTGGAGGAAGGAACAAGAGAGAAAGTTGCTCTTTTTAATAAAAGGAGGATTTTTTTTTATGGGGGATGATTTCTCTGAATTTATGGCTTTAAAAGGAGAAACATCATCACAGATGACATCATTCAGGTTATTAATGAGTGGAGTTTGTGTGTGTGTGTAAACTGAAACAGTAAATAGTGATGATGCAGCAGAGTTCAGTTCAGTCAGCTAAATGCTAATCACACGTCCAAACCAAAACTGCATTCATCAATCCTGCTTTCAGCCCTCCTTCCTCCTCCTTGACTTGTCCCACAGACTCCTCCTTGTCCTTCGTCTCCTCACTCTTTTCCTCCTCTCGTTGTTCAGCCAGGATTTTGATCATTAGACTAAAAATGTTTCAGTTTGTTTCAGTCATTTTCTCTGAGCTCAGCACTGATTTCAGAGATGCACGCGTCGCCATCTCTGCTACAACATTTGGAGACGAAGGTGATGGAACATCTACGCATAACCGGCAGGCATGAAACCCATCCAGCATTTTTAAAATTGGTCCTCACACGTCGGGGCTGAAATCTGGTCTGAAAAAGAAAGTTTTTCAGCCGTCTAAGCAGCTTAGACGAGTGGTCTGCGACCTGCAGCTCTGGACCCGCAAGTGGCTCTACAACGAAGCAGCATTTCGTCACAGGAACTGTGTAAATAAAATGTGCAGCACTTTAAATTGCATGTTTAAACTTTAACTTAAATTTTGCACTTTCAACATTTAATGCAGATTTCTTTATTGATAATGGAACCATTTAATAATACATATCTTTTGTCTTTTGTTAGAAAAATTCAGGGTTTCATACAGGTTAACTATGACGGATTAGGTACTCGCCTATCTGGTGCCCTCTCCAGAGTGTTTGGGCAAATGCTTTCCTAGAGGCATGGCTGCTATTTAAAGGCCCGGGAGAGGCCACTAGATAGATGTGGTTGGGGGTGGAGTACGTCATTTTTTGCGGTTTTAGGTGCTGGAAAAATGGTTTTAGTATTGGTTTAAAGTTTTCTGAGTTGCTTTATTGGAAGGTAGATTGTGGGTATCTATGAAACGTTTAAACACCTAGCTGGGTAGAAAATGAACGCACATCATTCTGTGGGCGTACTATTCCTTTAACTTTGGGACATGCCCAATGAGGTGGTTGTAAGTTTTAACACAGTTTGATGTTAAAGAGGCACCTTCTGTGTTTGATGCTTCATGTTCTGATTAAATGGCAGAAAATGTCAAGCAGATAACAGGAAGGAGGAGAAGATGCTCTTCTTCTAATTTCACTCTTTTACTTCAAAAAAAAAAAAAAAAGCTCTTTATATCTGATGGTGGAGCTTTTCTGAATTTAAGATGTAACGCTTATTGCAGCCAAACAGCTGAAGTGTTGATGTAGAAAACATGGGGACCGATGATGTCACTGATGCCGTTATTTCAGCCTCAGGCTTCCAGGTGGAGGACCTGGGTGGTCACCCAGTTTCTGCAGAGAAGAGTTGAGGTCTGACTCAATTATTTCTATTGTGGAATGCAAAAAGAAGCAGGTGTGAATCTCACATTACTTCCAGTCTGTTAACTGATGTGATCACATAAAAGGAGGAAAAAGCTCAGCAGATACGCCGTAAAAAGCTAAATATAAACTCACCAGTGGTTTTATTAGCCATCAGAAGATGCTCCTCTGTGGTCATAAAGGGATGGACGTGGTCAGCAGCAATACTCAGGTAGGCTGTGGTGATTAAACCGCCACATTGGTACTAAGACAATCCACAATCTGGTAATATAATAAGTATTACGATACATGGGTGGCGATGCGATAGAATGTATTACAATATATTGCAATGTTATAAACAAGACGATGTATTGCAATTCTTTTTTTAAACCAGAGTTTAATAGCAAGCAAATTGACAGCATATTCAACATTTAAAGCTCATTCACGCTCGTCATCACATGAAAAAGACCAGAAATCTACATTTCACAACAGAATACAAACCCTTGTTCTGGTTGTCCAAGATAAATAAATTAGCATTTGCCTTGTAGGTAAAGATCTAAAGAAAAAAAACAAACATAAGGATCTAAAAAAATATAAGAAATTAAAGTCCCTGATAAACATACCACCACTTTAGTGCAACAAAAACTTACTTAGGATGAAATGTAACAGGTAAACAATGTAACATTCATTTATTTCCAAGTATTTATCAGACCAAGATGCTCACAGCAAATTAACACTTTTACCATTAAACTTTTAACACACAGGATTGTTTTAAGTAATTTAAGTACTTGTGAGATTTCTCTGGTAAATAATATAAAATGTAAAGAATGTTGCATGTTTACTGAAAATATTGGCACTTTGAATTTTAATATCAATACACAAAACAAAGTGTTGCAGTATTTCAGTGTATTTATATATTGTTGCATCCCTAGAAGTTTCCATCAAATTCTGAGCCGAGCATCTGAATGTGGAGCTGAAATGGAGACTCATCAGACCAGCAACGTTTCTCCATCTTTATTGTCCAGTTCTGGTGAGTCTGTGTGAGCTGTAGCCTCAGTTTCCTGTTCTTAGCTGACAGAAGTGGTCTTCTGCTGCATTCTGGTCCAGACAACTGCTGCTCACCGCATATTTTCTCTTCTTTAACCCATTCTTTGGAAACCATAGAGATGATTTTGTGTGATATCCCAGTAAATACTCAGACCAACAACCGTCCCACGTTCAAAGTCACTTAAAATTCCTTTTTTTTCTCATTCTGATGCTCAGTTTGATCTTCAGCAAGTCGCCTTCACCACGTCTACATTAGGGATCTACAGATACAGCCTGCCAATATGTGGGGCCGATACTGCATTTGACCCCAAAATTAATATAATGACGGACACAATGAAAACTAAATTTGAAAAATCTTTAGATAAAAAAACAAAGCCCTTCCAATAAATATATAAAAAAGAAACAGTGCACTTGTAAACAAATATTAGTTAGAAACATTAAACATGTAATAAATATATATGTATATAAAAGTAACTGCTACCTGTCTGTAAATTATGCCGGGGGGGGGGGAGCAATCGGCCAACACCGATGTATCAGACGATGCTGAAAATATCGGCCAATGTATTGGTCTATCCTGACTCTACAGGGTAAGGAGAGACCCTGTAGAATTATTAGGCAAGTCGTATTTTTGAGGATTTATTTTATTATTGAACAACAACCATGTTCTTAATGAACCCAAAAGACTCATTAATATCAAAGCTGAATATTTTTGGAAGTTGCAGTGGGGCTTTTTTATTTTTAGCTATTTTAGGAGGATATCTGTGTGTGCAGGTGACAAATAACTGCCCATGAACTGAGAAAAGTCAAGCGTGCAGCTGCCAAGATGCCACTTGCCAGCAGTTTTGCCATATTTCAGAGCTGCAACATCACTGGAGTGCCCAAAAGCACAAGGTGTGCAATACTCAGAGACATGGCCAAGGTAAGAAAGGCTGAAAAACCACCAGCACTGAACAAGACACACAAGCTGAAACGTCAAGACTGGGCCAAGAAATATCTCAGACTGATGTTTCTAAGGTTTTATGGACTGATGAAATGAGAGTGAGTCTTGATGGGCCGGATGGATGGGCCCGTGGCTGGATCGGTAAAGGCCAGAGAGCTCCAGTCCCACTCAGACGCCAGCAAGGTGGAGGTGGGGTACTGGTATGGGCCAGATGGATGGGCCCGTGGCTGGATCGGTAAAGGCCAGAGAGCTCCAGTCCCACTCAGACGCCAGCAAGGTGGAGGTGGGGGTACTGGTATGGGCCAGATGGATGGGCCCGTGGCTGGATCGGTAAAGGCCAGAGAGCTCCAGTCCCACTCAGACGCCAGCAAGGTGGAGGTGGGGTACTGGTATGGGCTGGTATCATCAAAGATGAGCTTGTGGGGCCTTTTCGGGTTGAGGATGAAGTCAAGCTCAACTCTCAGTCCCACTGCCAGTTTCTGGAAGACACCTTCTTCAAGCAGTGGTACCGGAAGAAGTCCGCATCCTTCAAGAAAAACATGATTTTCATGCAGGACAATGCTCCATCACACGCATCCAAGTACTCCACAGCGTGGCTGCAAGAAAGGGTCTAAAAGAAGAAAAACTAATGACATGGCCTCCTTGTTCACCTGATCTGAACCCCATAGAGAACCTGTGGTCCCTCATCAAATGTGAGATTTACAAGGAGGGAAAACAGTCCACCTCTCTGAACAGTGTCTGGGAGGCTGTGGTTGCTGCTGCACGCAATGTTGATGGTGAACAGATCAAAACACTGACAGGATCCATGGATGGCAGCTTTTGAGTGTCCTTGCAAAGAAAGGTGGCTATATTGGTCACTGATTTGTTTTTGTTATGTTTTTGAATGTCAGAAATGTATATTTGTGAATGTTGAGCTGTTATATTGGTTTCCCTGGTGAAAATAAATAATTGAAATGGGGATATATTTGTTTACTGTTAAGTCTTTTTGGGTTCATTAAGAACATGGTGGTTGTTCAATAATAAAATTTATCCTCAAAAATAAAACTTGTCTAATAACTCTGCACTCCCTGTACATGACAAGATGTGTTGAGTTGCTGCCATGTGATTGGCTGGTTAGACATTTGAGTTAAAATCTAAACAAGGACCGTTTTCCGTCTCCGGCTGCTGCACCCGTCTATTATCTGGAATAGATGGCAAACATTTTCCCTCCCAGATGAAACCGTGTCGAAGCTCCAGCGTTTGTGGATGTTTGTGTTTATGTTGTCGAGGGAAGGAGACATGCCAGAATAAATATTGCGTGCTTTTGTATTCAGCATGGATGTGGGCGTGTCCCCGGGGGAGGAAGCGTCACCTTTAGCACTTGCCGTGGAAGCTGACAAGTCATTAGCAGGACAAACACTCACCCACATATAAACCCACACCAGCACGCTGCACACATGAACACACTCTCACCGCCAGCGGGGTCAAAAGGGGTCGCATAAAGTGACACCATAATAAGTCTCTGTCAGCCTGATCAATGAGCAAAGACACACACACACACACACACACGTTCACTGTGAATACCAACAAATAGACGCGTACAGTGAATGCTAATTGGCCAACAGGCTAAACGAGGCAGTGATCCCATTTACTGCGCACAATATGAGTTTAAGTCTCTTCTCATGTTAACAAGTTTGTTTTTTCATGTGCCGACTCGTTTATCAGAGCGAGGGAGAGCGCAAACATGAATTAATCAACTTCTGTTTGTTTCAGCACAATTAGTGATTGAATCAATTCCTGCCTCCAAAGGATGGAGAAGGGGGGGGGTATTAAAAGGGGGGAAAAAAATGTGCCAAAAGGGTAGAGATGGCTCAGAGTGGAGGAAATGAATAGACATTAAAAGAAAAGACTTGTAGAGGAAAGGCAAAGACAAAAAGGAAACAAAAGGAAATGAAATGAAAGCAAAGAACTGGGAGAGAGGCCAAGAAGAAGAGAGACGTCGAGATGAAAAGAAGAGGAAAATAAAAAGGATGCTGAGAAATAAAAACAGCCAAATATAGAGAAAAAAACAAACAACAGAAGAAGAGAAAGGATGTTGAAGAGGGGGTAAATCATAAAAGGACCTTATGTTTTGTTAAATAGCCATGAAATAAAGTTGGATGTTTGAATTTTTAATATCATTCCTCCATATGCAATATCTTCTTCCTGGGATAAAGATGGAGTTTAAGGTTTTTATTAAGTTTAAAGACTTAAAAATAAAAAAAAAAACTCTGCTTGGCAAGCACTCATGAAGCGTTCAATTTACCTCTTCTCTGTGGGAACTCTGACCACCCAGCCCTTTCACCTGATATCAATCAATTTTATTTATACAGCCCTTGTACACACGGTAACCAAAGTGCTTTCCATAAAAACATCATAGAAAGAAAATAAGAACAGCATGAAGAAAATAATAGGCAAATGCAAGTAGATACAACAAAAATATGAAAGTATATCACCACATTACTGGGTGCCAAAGGCCAGTCAGAATAAATGCGTTTTGAGCTTTAAAAAGGCCAAAGTCTGTTACAGAGCGCCTGTCAGGAGGCAGTCTGGGCCCAGCGACCGAGAACGCCCGATCACCCCAACGCTCGTATCAAACACAGAGGTACGAGACAGGAACATTTCTGTACCTGTACGTACATTTTTTACAAATGTTCTCTCAAAAGTACAATATTGGTCTTTATGAGGCCAGAAGTACCTATATACTATGAAAAAGGGTCCAAAGTAATATAAAGTACACATTTGTACCATTTCATGCCCTAAGGGTACCTGCAGCATTGAAAAATGTGCATAGCTTGTACAATAACTATTAATAGCAGTACTTCTAAACAGTAGTATAATTATTGTTATATTATGATTTTCATAATCATCTTAGTAATAATTATTTGTATAATTATATATGTGTTTTGCCTAATATTTCTATAATAATTATTCATTTATTATTAGCATCTTTGATTGTTGTCATAATCTCTATTTTATTGACTTTTATTCATCATTTCTAATTGGTTTAATTATTAACTCATACAGCTTGATAAGGTACAAAAATGGACCAGGACTGAAGGTACAGAAATGTCTTTCAAAAAGGAACCCCCCCCCAGCAACAAGCTTTGTACCCTTTTAAGTACAAATTGGTACCTGTATGTTTGAGTTCCAACAAGAGCTGGTTTGCTGACTTTAAAGTTCTGGTTGGGTTCTGAACATGCAAAAGTTCGGACAGGTAAGGAGGGGAAAGACCATTAAGCGCTTTAAAAACAAATAATAATTTTAAAATCAATCCTAAAAGACACGGGAAGCCAGTGAAGAGAAAACAGAACCGGGGGGGATGTGCTGACGTGGGGGGTTGTTGGTTAGAAAACGGGCAGCTGCGTTCTGAACCAACTGATGACGGTTGATTGATGACTAAGAAGCTCCGACATAGAGTTTTACAATAGTCAAGTTTAGAACTTATAAAAGTATGTCTGATATATCTCCAGCACTGGTTATGGCATACTGGATACTGGGGATGATACTGGGATAACTGCATCCCAACGCTCCTCCATGGTTAAAGATGTGGGGAGCAGCAAAGAGCCCGATTTCAGGTGGAATCTGGGGATAGAAATGGAACAAGGAGCTCCGTCTGGTATATCTACATTGAAAGGAGCCAGTAAAAAGGGTAAAACACACGTTCCAGCTTTTTTCCTGAAGTGTGCCCCTTCTGGCGACAAGTGGAAGTAACACCAGTGTTTTCCACGAGCACTGGCCGTGCCTACGAGCTAATCAGAGCCATGACGACAGAGCCATGTCATATTGGTTTAATGGATTACGTCATAGCTAGTAAATGCAATGGATGGCCAACATCTTACAATAATAGTATGCTAGCCGAATGCTAGCATTCACTAGTGGCAACCAGAGGCTTAAAGGGGAATTTCAGGATTTTTGACATAGGGCCTCATTTTGGAGTGAGCCAGGGTCCTACGTATTACTGGAGACAGTTTAATCTTATTTAATCTGATATTCTTGTTATCGGTGGTCCCTGATGCTAATGCTAGCATAATTCAATAGGAATCTGCTAGCCTGTCATTTATAACAATTGTATCCAATCCACAGAACACCCAAGGAAATCAGAAATAACACAAGACTATCTGTGTAAATGCCGTGTTAAGACTGTAGAGAAATCAGTTCATGAAACGTGTTTTTTCCTGTCAGCAGAGCAGATCATGAGACAAAGACTGCCAACACTTCAAGCCATCTACAACAAGGTCACTAAAAACGCTGGCATTATTAAATCGGCCCCCCTCATTGTGAGCATCACCTTCCTGAGCTACTTCCATCTGGTAGCGACTCGGGTCAGAAAGGGGAGCTAAACAAGACACGCTAACAGCTTTCCCCCTAGAGCTGTAACAGACTGACGGTATAGCTCCCAGCTCCTGCAGACGAGGCTCCATGAAACCCTTTTACACACTGTAAATAATAGATTCAGACCATTTATCACTTTGCAGGCAAACGTTGGAGGCTGCAAACAAACCACACATATCAGAGACAAATTAGTTTACAGCTATGTGTGAACACTTCAAATACGTTAAGTTAAAAATCACCAGTTTCCGACTGAATATCCGCAAGTTGTGGAGAAAGTTGATCAGTGAGTTTTCTGCAGAAGCATCAGAAGGAAACTGGAAGAGAAACACAGCAAATGAGCATGAAGCATGACCGAAAGCATGTAGAAGAAAACATTTTCTGCTCGGACTCCGCAGCAGACGCATCCACGGCATATCAAAGCAGAGAAAACGGCTCATCTTTTAAATTACATCAATTATTTTACATTCATTTAACAGACGCTTTCATCCAGAGGAACATACAAGCTGGAAACGCTGTGAAGTTTTGTTTTCAGTGTGCAAAGCTTCACTACTTGAAAGAGATCGAGCCATCGAAACAAAGACTTCAAACTGAAGCCCTGAAACAACCCAACAGCTTTTCTTTTAATCCGTTAACTTTGACAGCAGTTTAGTTTACATGGCAGACAATTAGGTTAATTCATTTTCCACTAAATTTAACTAAATTAATTACCTTATTATTCATGTATTTCACATGAGTGACTCAAAGCACATTCAAAATGTAGAGATGTCTGATATTACTGGCCGATACTGACATAAAAATATTGATTTTTGAAAATAATGGTGTCCGTTATTTTGTGCTGATATTTTTACTGACAAAATCATGTAAGATCTTGCTGTTCCGTTACAAAATCTCACAATATCCTGTTCCATTAGCATTGGTCCATCATGTAGAAGAGTCTCTGCTTTTGTGGAAGAACTTCACTTCCCAGCATTCCTTTCAGCCATGTGACTGTGGTGAAGCTGCTGATAATATGTCTGGTTTTAAGTTGTTGGTTAAGTTACCAAGTTGCCAGAAACATTAGAATTAGCCACATGTTGGCTAATACCTGCTAATATCTGCAGGGTTCCCACTCTTTTCTTGAGTTGGTTTCCAGGACTTTTCCAGTTACATTCAGGACTTTTCCAACTACTACAGTATGAGTCAAGTTATAACAACCTAGACTAATAAATTCCACCCCAACCTTTCGGAAAGGTGTTCTACAATTGTACTTTATATTTTGTACAGAGACAAAGCAGCGACGAAACAGCAACAAAACAGCGACAAAGTGTCGACAAATCGGCGACGGAACGGCGACGAAGCGGTGACGAAGCAGAGATGAAGCAGAGACAAAGTAGATATGTAGCAGAGACGAAGCAGAGATGAAGCAAAGACGAAGCAGATACGAAGCAAAGACGAAGCAGAGACAAAGCAGAGATGAAGCAGAGACGAAGCAGATACGAAGCAGATTCGAAGCAAAGACGAAGCAGAGAAGAAGCAGAGACGAAGCAGAGATGAAACAAATACGAAGCAGATAGGAAGCAAAGATGAAGCAGAGACGAAGCAGAGATGAAGCAGAGACGAAGCAGATACGAAGCAGATACGAAGCAAAGATGAAGCACAGACGAAGCAGATACGAAGCAGATACGAAGCAAAGATGAAGCACAGACGAAGCAGATACGAAGCAAAGACGAAGCAGAGACGAAGCAAAGATGAAGCAGAGACGAAGCAGATACAAAGCAGATACGAAGCAGAGACGAAGCAGATATGAAGCAGATATGAAGCAGAGATGAAACAGAGATGAAGCAGATATGAAGCAGATATGAAACAGAGACGAAGCAGATATGAAGCAGAGACGAAGCAGATATGAAGCAGAGACGAAGCAGATATGAAGCAGAGACAAAGCAGATATGAAACAGAGACGAAGCAGATATGAAGCAGAGACGAAGCAGATATGAAGCAGAGACAAAGCAGATATGAAGCAGAGACAAAGCAGAGATGAAACAGAGACGAAGCAGAGATGAAACGGAGACGAAGCAGATATAAAGCAGAGACGAAGCAGATGTAAAGCAGAGACGAAGCAGAGACGAAGCAGAGACGAAGCAGAGATGAAGCAGAGACGAAGCAGAGACGAAGCAGAGATGAAACAGAGACGAAGCAGAGACGAAGCAGATATGAAGCAGAGATGAAGCAGAGACGAAGCAGAGATGAAACAGAGACGAAGCAGAGATGAAAGCAGAGATGAAACAGAGACGAAGCAGATATGAAGCAGAGATGAAGCAGAGACAAAGCAGAGACGAAGCAGAGATGAAGCAGAGACGAAGCAGATACGAATCAGAGACGAGGCAGAGAAGCTTCAGCTCAATGTTTCCGTTTAAAAGCAGCTGAAAACAAACGTGTGCGTTAAACCCATTTGTGTTCAGCCACAATAAAGAGAGAAGCAGAGGTAAGAAAAATAATATTCCAGGGCAAGTCAAGTTTTTCCAGGACATTTTTTACTCTTTTCTCATTTTCCATGTGTTTTTCATGACTGGAAAAATGTTCAATCATTTTTCAGGTTTTCCAGGACGTGTGGGAACCCTGTATTTGATATCTGGCATTCAGATGTCCAAAATGAACTCCTCCTCCTCTGAGTTGGGGAGATTTTGGGATCTTTGCTCTCGGAACAGAATAAAGTTGTAACTCTCAAATACTTGTTGTCTGATTAAATCAATATTAGTTGATGTCAGAAATTAAGAGTTGGAAAATACTGGTAGGCCTTTATCAGATATCTGTAAAAAAAAAAAAAAAAAAAAAAAAGCCAACAGTCAAACATCCCCAGTGTTGATTTCTTCTTTTGGCTTTTGCTTCTTTAATCACGTGTCATCTGTGCTGAACTCTGACGCATCCACAGGTCACATGACCATCAACATACAGCCTTTATATTTAGATAATATGCATTGATTGCACATATTCAGAAGACACTTCTGGAAAAAAATTGTGCTATGTGGACATGAAACTTATAAGTTTAAGCCTTTGGACTTTATAGTTTTAATTTGGATTTGCCTGTGACGGGTTAGGACTTGGCCAAAGAGACTTGATAGCAGAGAAGAATCACTAAACATTACTTTGCTTTACTCATAGCAGCTAAACTCACAAATATAAAAATGGCTTAGAAATTCAGAGGCGAAACAAAAAAAGCCTTAAAATACCTAAATAATGGCTTCATGTCAGCTTCTGACCACTGACAGGAAAGCTTCACAGGAACAAGGAAAATGTTAGATTGTACCCGTGAAAGACAATCAGAGCTATCAAATTCCTGAATGAAGTAAAAAAGTAGGCGATGACCGAGCAGCTGAGCACAGTCGTACCCTCTGCAGCCTCCCTGTCGAGGCGCTCAGCGCTGCGTGACGACCTCCGACCTTTAGACCTCGCTCTGTCTCCTTCCCTGCATGACTTCAGCTCCAGAGGGACAAACCTTGTTAAATAAAGCTTCATCTTAAACAAGTCCATCCTGCCTGTCCTCTCTGCCCTGCTAAAAGTCCTCCGTTACAAACAGGGGGGTCGCAGATCGATATGGAGGCATGAATGCTGAAGGTTTCTGGGTGTGTTCGCTCTGTTTCATCACAAGTGAAAGTACAGACAACATGGTTGCGTCTGCCAGATAAAACGGTCGCGCTAAAATGTCCTCAGTTACGGATGTAAAGCAGAACGAACACTTCCAACTCTGACGCTTTCATTGTTGCCAACTTTGCCACTTTGTTGCTATATTTAGCAACTTTTCAGACCCCTCTAGCTACTTATTTACAAAAAAGCCCCTAGCGACAAATTTAGCGACTTTTCCTGGTGTTCATAAAGTTTATTTAAGTCTGGTGCATTTTGGCTTTCCTATTTTTTGCCCTAATAAGTTGTCGATCGCTGTTTGTTTTGGTGTTTGTGTCCACATCTCGGGACGCTGGAAATCAAATCTCGTTCCGAAATCGCACGATAACTCGCGTCACCAGTGGGGGATTCTGCTATAATGTTATTCTGCTGTCATGTAGACACTTTTTCATTTATAGATACTTCATTTCTCCTCTCTAGTATGATGTCGGACACTCGTTGAGATTCTCCGACCCTTTCAGTGTGGAAAAAAGCAGGTTTTTAGGGCGAACTTAGATGTGGGGGCCATTTGCCCCATATTTATCATTAGCTGGGCTGCTGCTCAGCTAAATACTGGAGCTATCATAAAAATTCCTTTCTCCATCACTTACATACACTACTCACAAAAAGTTAGGCATATTCAACTTTCGGTTATAACTTAAAGAAAATGTAAAATGTTCACACCTCACTGATTTTATATCATGAATGTTGGACATTTAACTGGAACTATGATGAGGTCATTCCTCCATCTCAAACAATTTATTGCTAGGTTTATTCTGACATCGTACAAAAACCCAAATATCCCTAACATTGGCTCCCTAGCTTTTTTAACCTGGGGTGTTTTTTTTAACACCCCAGGTTAAAAAAAACTGAAAACAAAATTCTCCTTTAAACTAGGGCTGGACGATTATGGAAAAAATTATGATCACGATTATTTTGACTGATATTGAAATCACGATTAATTTACACGATTATTCATTCGTTTTATATAAAGTGTTCATTGAACCACCAAAATTCAACTTCAAATATAACTAGAAAAATAAAATAAAACCGGATATAAATTAGAAACAAGTAAAGGAGTAAAATAAGAATATTATTTAATAAAATAATGGCAATAAAAATGAATACTCAGTCTATATGCATTCCTGTTCTTTACTCCCTGCAGTTTGCTTCCTATAACTCCACCAGTCTGTTCACTTCAGGATTAACCCATTAATTGATTACAGTGTTTTTATGATTGTGAAAAGGCAAAATTGAAATCACGATTAAAATTCGATTAATTGTCCAGCCCTACTTTAAACTTCTATGAAATGGGGGAAATCTTAAATCCAGTTATTGCTGCAATAGGAGCTTGTAGAAGCCGATATGACCCGATACATAAATGTTAAAGGGGAAGTTTGGTTTTTTTCAATCTGGATCTATTTTCTAGCATGAAATCCGTTCATTTCTTCACCCAGACAGATTTGATGTAACTTGAATTCCTTCGGGAGATATTTAGATCAGATCAGCGTATGTCCGATATAATGGCAGTGATGGGGCAAATAATAAATAAGGCATTATCTGCCACAAACTCCTTCATTTCACCAATATTTTGTAACGAAACATTAGTCAGACCCCTCCTGTGAGCTCAAGGCGGCGGTTTTGATGACGTCACTATTATGCGACACCATAACAAGTAAATGTCTGTAAAAAAGGACGAATCACCACAAAAAAACATGAAAAATCATGACTACATTCTTGGAATTGCTTATATGAAATGAACACAAGACATAATCCAATAAAAACAACGTACAGCAGCAAAACTTCAATGCAAAGTTCAATAAACATTAACTAGCAGAAATGGACCAGCCCGCTTGAGGCTTCTGTTTGAAAGCTGGTATGAGAACAGGAGAATCAATCGAGCATGAGGATCCTCTCTGCAAGCTCCCAGAGACAGTTTCAAGTGTTTCACAGATAAAATGGATCATCATCATCATCAAGACCAAACATGGTTACAGACGGGGGTCAGGAAGGAGAACACTGACCGTTCTGGTGGACTAGAATAAACCCAGAACATGAAAGAGAACCCGGATCCATGTTTAGTTGCAGGTCAGAACCCTCCCTCAGTCTGGAAAACGCCTCCTCTCCGTCCCAGCTATCATCTCAAAGCTGCTTTCAACACACCCCATGACTGTCTGATCACTTCTCTCATTGCATCCGTTTGTTACCTGCACTTCTCTCATCAGCTCTGGTTAATTAGAAAGCAAACATGGGGAGCCATTATGTTACGCGATACAACTACATTAAAGTAGCAGCAGCTGCAGAATGCAGATTATCTGCATTTGTGCTTTCAGCGGATCGCAGTTCTCATCGCAGGAAGACAGAAACACGAGTCGTACTTCAGGTTTATTGCATATAAAATACAGATTGATGCAACCCCATTAAAACTACATGTTGGGACTATATAAATGTATTATTCATGAGAACAGAGAGAGGCTGAGAAGCCTCCATAAAACAACTAAATAAAAGAAATCTCAGTCAAAAAGATGAATAATGAAAATATTATTAAAGCGATTCACATACAGAAGACATTAAAGGAAAAGTCATGTTAGCCCAGAATCTTCTGAAGGCTGATTGTGATAAAAAGCACTAATTCATTTATTGGCTGTAACCATGGTAACAAGCCAGCTTGTTTTCTCTTATTGGAGTGCAAATGTTAAATCCAATGGAAGTGGATTGCATCTATAAAACACAGTCTTTAGCATTTCACCCTGAACGCAGCACAAAAAGTGGTGGATTATTGTGGTAATGAAGCTTCTCAGCAATAAATCTCATTCAGGTAGAACGTCTGTTATTAACCTTTAAATGGCAGCAGGTCTGTTTTCATTACAGAGTTTAACTTGATCATAAATAAGTTTTTACTCTTTCAGATATCCAACACCGATAGTGTTGTTTAGAAATGTCATAATACAAGCGTTTGTCACATTTGAATCACTTACATTTACACTTTTACACGAGGCAAAATAATTATTAACTTAAAGGAACAGTACACCCACAGACTGATGGTCCTTCATTTTCTACTCACCCTCATGCTGAGCAAGACTGGAGCACTTTTTTAATATCTCAAATGCAGCCAGAGATCGGAGAGTTTTCATCCCCCCCCCCGGCAGTTCACCAGCAACTGAACCAAAAAGGGCCATAAAAGTCCACAAAAACTTACCAATATTCCTCCATATTGCTCATCCAATGTAATCCAAGGCTACATTCACGCGCAGATCGTAAAGGGGAAGTTTTAATTTAATCTGGATCTATTTTTTAGCATGAAATCCGTTCATTTCCTCACCCAGACAGTTTTGGTGTAACTTAAATTCCTTCAGGAGATATTTAGATCCACTCCAGATCAGCGTATGTCCGATATAATGGAAGTGATGGCGCAACCTCACGCAGCCTCTAAATAAGACATTATCTGCCACAAACTCCTTCATGTCACCAATGTTTTGTTACCAAACATTAGTCGGACCCCCTGTGAGTTCGAAGCGGCTGTTTTGTGGTGATTCGTCATCATTTACAGACATTTACTCGTTATGGTGTCACATAACAGTGATGTCATCAAAGCCGCCGCGGTAAAAATGGCTGTAAAACGACACGCCCACTTTACGACACGCCTCTGTCTTGCGAGCTGCAGATAGCATTTCCAGGACGACGCACGTGACACGGCAAGATAGTGACGGTGGGAAACGCCCAACCTCACTTTCCCTTATTCAGACGTGACCGGATTTTATGTCCATTTTTTTAGTGTTTGGTTTGGTATCAATTTTTGGCCGATTCTGGGATTTTAGATCGATACATCGATATAGATTAATGTATCGTTACACCCCTAGTGTACAACGTGTTCTGTAAAGGTTCCAATTCCTAATTTGATCAGATAACTGCTTCATCTTGGTAGTAAATGTTGTTTTAATTGTCCAAGACAAAGTCGACATGTAGGCGCTAACAGCCTTGGCGACAAACCAAGACAATTAAAAAAGTAGGTTTTATCCCGACTCAGCTGCCGGCTGATCCATTATCTGCTCCCTGTTTTTCATTTATTGGTTGAGTTTGTCAATTAACTGCTAATGTTTGTAAAGCAGACAAAGATAATTAGTTATCAATTGTTTGCAAAACAGAAAACAATGGGAGGGAAATTGTGAACGACTGCAGAGGAGGAGGATGGATGGATGGATGGCTCTCGCTGCTCTGGCCTCGCGGTCGCTCTCACTCCCCGATCCTCTGATGACATCCAGCAATATATTTGAATTAATTTTTGTCCAGAAGCTCCATATTATTCATCCCCATGGAAACGGACACACCCTCATTATGGGATGTTCCACTCCAAATGGACCCAGCTGCATCTGAATGCCCGGATGCGAGGATGTGTGTGAAGTTTCAGCCGGTGGATGATTAAATTAACAATGTGTGTGTGTGTGTGTGTGTGTGTGTGTCCTCGGGCAGAAGACCGGCGCTCTCATCCACACTTCCTAATGAGATTTAATGCTGAGTTGTCCAGCTACCACACACACACACACACACACACACACACATATATATATGCTTAACCTTAACACACAGTTTAACCGATGCAGTTTAATCATAACTTCCTGGCTTTTTTCCTAGTAACACGATGGAAACTCACTCCTGAAAGCGATCAAATTATTCCATCAGAATGACCAGTAGAAAGTACTAAATAAGTTTTACCGCCCAAATTATTTAATGACTTTTCATTACGTTTGTACAGACTGTTCCTCAGAGAATGGCACCACTATCTTTCAGGAAGTCCTAAACGTTCACCACGCATCAATGTTTGGTGGGAATCTCAGTATTTCTGATACAAGCGTTTAATGCTAGCAGCGGTGCAGTAAATGAAGTAAAGAGCACAGTTTCAGTCCACCAGAGTGACTGAGAGGGGGAACAGAATGACTCCTAGCTTTCATGAAATCCTAAATTTTGATCCATTATAAATATCTGGTGGAAACTGTGATCATCTCAGGTCTTTTTGATGCCCGTTTTTAATGTTAGCATGCTAATGCAGCATAGATGATGATGAGTCTCAGTCCATCAGAATGACTGAAGGGGGGCCTTTTAAATCACGTTCTGCTAAAAACATTGCACTGAGGGGCTCCGATAATCTCAATGAGTGTCCGACATCATACTAGAGAGGAGAAATGAACGAAAGTATCTACTTTACATGGCGATCGCTGTTTGTTTTGATGTTTGTGTCCAAATCTCGGGATGCTGGAAATCAGATCTTCTTCCCCAAATTGTGCGAAAAGTTTTTAACTTGAAAGCAAAGAAGACTGATTTGGAACCAAATTTTAAAACTTGAAATAAAAAAAGGACTGAATCATAAGTAAAACAGTTGTTTTTAATTTCAAACATTATTTTTGATTAAAGTTGAAGAAATATTCTGTTTCATATTTGCATTTTTCAATTACAACCTGTTTTGTTTTGATCTCAAAGAATTTTTTTTTTATTGCCACTTACTTTTTTTTGCTCTCAAATCTCGTTTTTGGATTCAGATCTATTTTATTTGATTAAGCCATAAAGAAACAAAATAGTCTCCATACATGGGCTCAATAGAGATCTTTTATCAAAATAAAAGTCCTCAACTTCAGCTTATACAAGACTTCCTTTGACCATTTGTGATTATACATTACATAATATATATAATATAATAACATATTTAACTGATTAATAATAAATCAATTTTTATTTTAAAAAATGAAATAAAAATAATACTGTAATAATAATAATTAATATATAGCAATGCTTTTGTGATGCTGATTATCAGTATAATCCTGGTATGCAGCTAATATGGCAAGGGGGGCATTGTTACCTCGATTAGAATTATACTGCGATTCTGATGTACAAATAATTTCAATCTGAGTATATAGGAGATTTTAAAAAACTTTGTGTTTTGTTTTTTTGTGTGTGTGTTTGTTATTAATATAAAACAAAAACTCCTCAAGGAAACAGAGTTGACTTGAAAAACAGCAGACTGTCACCAGAGCCCATTTTATGATTCTTAAAACCAGCAGTAATACAGCAAAGAATCACTATAAAGAGTTTTTGAGCTTCCTAATTCAAACTTTGACTCCTTTGAGAGGAAATCCTGCATAAGTGACCAATTTATTTTATTTCTACTCAACATTAAAAGAGTTGAAATAGCCCACATTATAGGGCGTTGACAGAAATGCATCTGACCCAGATTCTGAACTCTATGAACGCCTGAGGCTACAAAAAGACTTTGATGTTGCATCTCCAACCCAAACTCCCAAAAAGTTGTCATTATTTAAAATTTAAAACAGAATACAATATTTTTGTTAATCTTAATCCAATATTTTCTTCACAATAGAAGAAAGAAAACACATCAGATGCAGATAAATAAATGGTAAAAAGATGGAAACATTCTAGCAAACCTCTGCAGCCTTATTTTCAGCTCAGATCAGAGATTTCTATTTAATCTTGGCAGACAATGAGACTTTAGGGTCGTTGGGATGCTGACGAAGCTGTAGCTCTGCTTTGTCTCAGTTCAGCCTTTCGCAGCTGCTAAACAGGCTGTTAAGCTGCTGGACTGACCATCTAGTTTGTTATTTGTGGCTAAATAAAAGTCAGCCAAGGCTAAGCTCAGACTGGCGATCTGGCGGGGCCGCAAATGGAGCGTCGGCCGGAAGAAATATGAGGAGAAAACAGAACAGTTTGCCAAAGGAGCTGTGGTCAGTCTGATGTTGGAGCAGCTCATCTCCTGTAAGTCAGGGTTATATTGCTCCATACTGAGGACATACAGTACGGTGGGGGTAGTTGCAACTTGTCACCGCTGCCCCTTAAAAAGCTGTAATAATGACTGAATTCAGCAGGAAATGATCAAATTAAGCCAGACAGCAGCTGCAGTCCAATAAATAAGACTACTGTCCATCCATCTTCTGAAGCTGTCCTTCCAGTTCAGGCTCTTTAGGGTCAGATCGTATCCCATCGATCAACAGTTGTCAGTGGTTTAAGTTCTACTTGGAATAAAATATGTTTATGTTCTACTGGGCATAAATTATGGTCCTCAGGGAATAAAATGTGGTCAGCTGCGAATGAAATATGTTGTATATGTTCTACTGGGCATAAAATATGTTTTGTGGGGATAAAAAGGGTTCTACTGGGGATAAAATATATGTTTTAATTTTAGGAATTTTAAAAAATAGTGAATTTTGCCTGTATTTTTTTTAAATATGTTCTACTGGGAATAAAGTATGTCTTACTAGGCATAGGATATGTTCTTCAGGAAATAAAATATGTTCTTTATGTTCTCTGGGAAATAAAATATGTTCTACTGGGAATAAAATATGTTCTTTATTTAGGGAAATAAGAAAGATGTTCTTTATGTTCTATGGAAAATAAAGATGTTCTACTGGGAATAGAAAATGTTCTTTATGCTCTCCAGGAAATAAAATATGTTCCACTGGGAATAAAATATGTTCTTTATGTTCTCGGGAAATAAAATATGTTCCACTGGGAATAAAATATGTTCTTTATGTTCTGGGGAAATAAAATATGTTTACTGGGAATAGAAAATGTTCTTTATGTTCTGTGGGAAAAAATATGTCATGTTTAGAAATAAAATATGTTCTACTGGGAATAAAATATGTTCTTTATGTTCTCTGGAAAATAATATATATTCTACTGGGCATAAAATATGTTCTTTATGTTCTGGGGAAATAAAATATGTTCTATTGGGAATAAAATATGTTCTTTATGTTCTCCGGGAAATAAAATATGTTCTACTGGGAATAAAAATGTTTTTATGTTCTACAAAAAATAAAATATCTTGGGAATAAAATATGTTCTTTATGTTCTACAGAAAATAAAATATGTTCTACTGGGAATAAAATATGTTCTTTATGTTCTACAGAAAATAAAATATGTTCTACTGGAAATAGAAAATGTTCTTTATGTTCTAAACTGGGAAATAAAATATGTTCTTTATGTTCTACGGGAAATAAAATATGTTCTACTGGAAATAGAAAATGTTCTTTATGTTCTACGGGAAATAAAATATGTTCTGCTGGGAATAAAATATCTTTCTTTATGTTCATTTGTTCGAAATAAAAAAAAAAGAACTAAAATATGTTCTGCTGGGGAATAAAATATGTTCTTTATGTTCTTTGGGAAACAAAATATGTTCTACTGGGGATAAAATACGCTCTACTGGTAATGAAATATATTCTTCATGTTCTACTGGGAATAAAATATGTTCTACTGGGAGTAAAATACATTCAACTGGGAATAAAATATGTTCTTCTGGGAATAAAATATGTTCTTCTGGGAATGAAATATATTCTTCATGTTCTACTGGGAATAAATATATTGTTTATGTTCTGGGAATAAAATACGCTCTACTGGGAATGAAATAATTTCTTTTCGTTCTACTGGGAATAAAACATGTTCTACTGGTAATAAGATATGTTTAAAGTCCACAAAAAAGGTCAAATGCATAAAATTGAGGAGCTGATGTTCTAAAATATGGTTAAAACTTAACTTTCAGTCTCATGCCCTGCTATATGCTTCTCTGCTAAGTTTGGCATTCATAGTTATTTTTCATGGAGAGCAGAACTGAAACGTTTTTCCTGCCATCAACTGAGTTGGTTCAACCCGGCCTCTGGAGTAAAGAGCTGACTTCTTCTGCAGTTTGATTTTGTCCTTGGAAATGTTCATGTTGCAGCTCGGTCTATTTTATATTGAGCAGATATGAGAGCTCCGTTATTAAAGGTGCCATGAGATCAAATTTCACTTTTCTTGGGGTTTGGGTTATAATATGATCTGTTGTGCACTGATGAAGCCATGTGAATGTCAAGAGCGTGTATTTAAGTCCTTGTTCATGGCTTTGTGTCTTCGTTCAGAAACGGCTGAATCAGACAGCAGCTTATCATTCTGTGTAGGCTTCCTATGTAGCTAATTCATATCCTCCAATTGGAGCACGAACAGTCTCCGTAATCCCATCTCCTTTCCACCTGATAAATTTATATGAGTTGCTTTAGCATGTCGGACTGTATCCAACATGGATTATTCAAGTCTGGGTTTTTGAACGAATGGATTTAAAAAAAAGTTCTGCAGCAACGTTGAAGGAGGCAACCACAACATTGTCATTACCTGTTAGTTTATTTATTTTCTAAATGTTGTGTTGTCTGATAAACGTAGGTTTATTGTCTGAAGTGCCCATGATTCTAATAGATAGCAAACTCCGACCAAGCTACTGGCAGCTTGATCTAGTTTCTCTAAATAAGGTTACAGCCAAATAAGGCCTTAGCCAATCAAAATTAAGTCAACTTGGTCTCTGGGCAGATTATATCAGTATCGTACCCAACCCTTTTAACTGAGGAGGGACACCTGTGTCGGTCAACCTCCCCCTCCAAAAAAATCTAATACTTTTCTTTGGAGAATTGACATATGGAGCAATATCAACAACATTAAAACAGTTTATACTGATATGTCATTACTCCTTTAACATTGTGGAACATTTAGGATTCTGCATTCAGTGTCGGATTGAAATATTTGATTTAAGCTTAGACTAAAAATATGAACTTGTAACTTCTTAATAAATTCATCTAATTATAAATCCATCTATAAACACATTTTAGAGGCATATCTCAACCACAACTAGTCATTAAGGAGTATTACGGTGCGTACACACCAAATGCTATTTGGGCATTAAGGGCAGCAGGTTAACATGCAAAGTCAATGGTCGAAGCGCATCCAGTAAGCGCCAAAAACCCTGCGGCGCGTTACGTGCGTCAGGCATGGCGCATCTAGAGGCATTACGCGCGTGGCGTTCTGAGATTTTGAGCGTTCGACGCACATCACGCGGCAGACGCCAGAGTTGAAAAATCGGAACTTTGGCTACTTAAGCACGCAGCTCCTTAAAGGGGAAGTTCAGGATTTTTGACATAGGGCCTCATTTACAAGTGAGCCAGAATGCTACTTATCACTGAAGACAGTTTCAACATATTTCATTCCGTTATTCTAGTTACAGTGGGTCGCCAATGCTAATGCTAGTGCAAGTCAAAAGGGAATCTGCTAGCCTGTCATTATTAAAAACAATCTTAACCACTCCACAGAACATTCGAGGCAAATCATTTCTAACTTCAGACTATCTGTATAAATGCCGTGTTAACAGAATAATGTTACAAATAAAACTAACCTGCATTTCGTTGCATTTTGATTGTTGCGGCTGAGAAACTTTATAAAGTTTAACTTCCTGTATTTGGCAGCAGAGTGATGTCATCTGCTGCTACATGCATGAAGGAATCCGATTACACAAATATAAAGTCTAAAATACAGCCACGTCTGAAAGGCATGAGGATATGTCGGATTTTGAAGATGATTTGGAACTTTTTTCATCACACTAACTGTCACCAGTCTCTATGAACCGAAATACACTGGCAAAGGTAGTAAGCTGGTAAGAAACTAGTTCCTCAATATGTAATGCAAAATTTGTCATACAAGGCTAATTTTACTTGTTTAACACATGAGTTTACTAGTTTAACACAGGATTTACACAGATAATTTTGCTGATTTGCCTTGGATGTTCTGTGGAGTGGATAAGATTGGTTTTAATGACAGGCTAGCAGATTCCTATTGACTTCCACTAGCATTAGCATCAGCAACCTCCTGGAACTAGAATAACGGGATGAAATATGTTGAAACTGTCTTCAGTGATAAGTAGTATTCTGGCTCACTTGTAAATGAGGCCCTATGTCATAAATTCTGAACTTCCCCTTTAAGTCGTGAAACTCATCACACTCAGAGCACCTTGAATTATCTGGTGAATCCGGACACGGAGCAGAGACGCCTACGATGACGTTCCCTTTCACATAAAGCCGAGCCGCTCCTTCTACTGCATCTGCCGTTGTACAAACAGACCAATGAAAGGAGAAAGAAAAAGGAGAGGCTCCTCCTGATGCCCTCAACTAGCGTCGAGTGCATCTTGGTTGGACATCCCTCAGTGCACGTTGGGGGCGTCTTGACACTGGAAATCAATCATCTAACTTTTTAGCAACCTAGCGTCCAACTTTGGGCATCAGGCGCATTTTTGACACCCAAATCGCATTTAATGTGTACGCACCGATATAGTACAATGTATCATTTTACTTTTCCATCAACTAACAACTAGATTAAAAACATTATAGTCAGTTCATTACATCCACTTAATCAAATCCACCCTCTATATATAAGAGAGTCGTAGGAATTTTCAGTGCTGAAAGGTAACAAATGAAGATACAGACATGCAACTAACACCAAACTGTAGCCAAGACTGCTAAATTGGGAGTATGTCAACAGATTTGACGTATCTTCAATAGCAACGGCGCTATGAGGGGGACATGCGCTGCTTGGTGGAGGTCTGCGCTCTCCAAGTGCTTTTCTAGTAAATACATACTGTCCACACATGTGATAATACACACAGCGGACGAGAAGGAAGACATGTCCACCAGGAATGCTGCAGAATGTTCCACCAACTGTTTGCTACTCAGTCCATCTCCCTCAGAGTAAAATGGTTTGCTCTGCAACTCCACAGATCCCACAGCAACATCCACATCTCTCTTACCAGGCATAAGAAATGTTAAACATTGGCAGAGACGAGAGGTCGGCTGTAAAATAAATCTGTATGTCCTCCTCATCCTCCTCGAACAAACAGCTCGGTCTGAGTTTCTGAAACAGCAGTGCTGTCCAGCATAGTAATCTCTGCAGCTGAACATGAGGAAGCACAAGATGGCAAAACAGGTCGCCTAATAATACCAGAATCAAATTTACACACTTGTTTTCATTCCTCATCATGCTCACTTTAAACTGCAGCTTCTTATTCCGTCGTAATATTCTGGACAATTGGCCGAGTTTCAGGACAAATCTGAAAAGAATCCCTCATTTTCATTCAGGCAGCAGTTAAACATCCAAAAAGGCAACGGCTGAGCCACCGCTATCAGAATGAGCATACAGGGCGAATTCTGGATGAAATGACTGAACTCTGATTTTAACTCTGAAACCAACACTCAGAGTAGAGACAATGAAGCTGGAAACAGCCTCCTGGTGACTCAGAGGCTGCAGAGCTGTTGGCTGCTCTGCAACCCCGAGTGAGTTTACGGTTAGAGGTTAAGATGTCTGAATATTCAGAGACTTTCTGCATGTTGATCAGCTGAACTGCAGCCCTGACGGCAGGAGTCGGCTTCCTGTTGTACAGCCTCATTCATGCTTTCAGTTAAACCAACCCAAACAGACTAATAAATGGGTCTTTACTTTTACGACTGAAATACACTATACTGCCAAAAGTATTCACTCACCCATCCAAATGATGGAATCATGTGTTCACTTCCATGTCCACAGGTGTATAAATGAAACAGCTCGGCATGAAGACTGTTTCTACAAACCTCTGTGAAAGAATGGGTCGCTCTCAGGAGCTCAGTGAATCCCAGCGTGGAATTCAAGTGTAAAGTTTGGGGGAGGGGAGTTATGGTGTGGGGTAGGAATGTAACGATAACCAGCAAAATGATTAACCGTGATAAAACTCCCAACGATTAGTAACACCGTTTCAAACTTTATCATTAAAACCGTGATTGATAACTGCACTTTGAATAACTGTTAGGGCTGCAACGATTAGTCGATTAATCAACTAATCATCGACTATCAAAATAGTCTGTGACTAATTTCATAATCGACTAATCGTTTATTATTTATAAGCGTTGTTTTTCCTCTAAAATTGCCACTTTACCTTCCGCTGCCTCGTCTGTCTGCTCAGCTTTTCTTGAATAGTTTATTGACATAAATAAACACATACTACTAGTCAAAAGTTTGGACACTTTTTCCCATTAGATTTAATGGGAAAGTGTCCAAACTTTGACTGGTACTGTACATATGCTGCAATTTTCGCATGATCCAATTAGTTGACTAATCGACAAAATAATCTGTGACTAATCAATTTTTTAAAATAATGGTTTGTGACAGTCCCGTTCACGGTTATGTTGCGTATCGCCTGGAAAAGGAGCAGCAGTCCCAGTTTGCATTATTTAATTAATGAAAACATGGTGGAAAGCAACAAAGGCCCCCACTGGGACAGTTCTTTGGAGATTTTTCCCCCTTTAAAAAGGATATTTTTACAGATGCTGGTGGGGAATTTCAATAACATCGCGATTATAATGATAACCGTGGTCATTTTGAATCACAATAACAGTGACATGAAATTTTCATATCTCTACATGCTACATCGCTAGTGTGGGGGTGTTTTCCAGGAGCTGGGCTTGGCCCCTTAGTTCCAGTTAAAGGAACTCTGAATGCTTCAGCATACCAGGACATTCTGGACAATTCCATGCTCCCAACTTTGTGGGACCAGTTTGGAGGATGGAAGATGGTCAAAGATTCCCATAAACACTCCTAAACCTTGTGGACAGTTTTCCCAGAAGAGTTGAAGCTGTTCTAGCTGCAAAGGTGGACCAACGTCATCCTGAACCCTCTGGATCAGGAATGGGACGTCACTGAAGCTCATATGTGAGCCAATACTTTTGGCGATATAGTGCATATCAGGATTCTGTGAGTTAAAATACAAAAAGACAAACGATTTTTCTCTGTTCCTGCAGAGACCTCATTAAATGTTCCAACCTGCCACTCTGATCTACCCGACCTGTTCTTTCATCATCATACATCAAGCATGTGCATAAACAGACATGTTCAAGTGAATTAAACATTATGGAAATAAACCTTGCTATTAAGAAATTAAAACATGCAGTTTAATCAAGGAAAAAATACAGATTTTTTTCATTTTTTACCCAAAAGTGATGAGTTTAAACCTTCCCTTTAACAGATGGCAGCAGTAGGGTGTTTTGCCTCAGTGCTCAAAGGACTTCAACGCATTCAGATCTGGTCCATGAACTGTCTCCAACTCCCACAGGACAAGCCTGTAAACAACAACAAGGAATGACATTAAACTGTGTCCTACAGGCTGTTCTGGATCACAGTTTCTGATAAACACAGTTTTCTGAGCTAATTAGACTTTGATTGTGTTTGATGTGACTGCAGACGTCAGACGACGAGACGCTTCTGTCTCACAGAAGCCAAAAATCTATCAGTCTCCTCTGGTTGTGTGAGCTCTCGCTGTCAGCGTCAGAGCTTCAGTGTGAGATGTTATTCGGTGGAAGTGAAAAAAAGACAGAAAGAAAAAAGGGAAAACTGAGCCCGGTCTTGCGGTCCAGAGCACTCGCTGAAGATTAGCCTGTCTCGTTGTTGGTGCTGATAAAACGACTGCAGTCGTTTGACATGGGATTGGATGTCAATCAAATTGTCTCCCACTCAGAAAGCAGACGTTTGTGTCTCCTTGTGGCTGGTGAAAAGTTGAGTTCACATCTGACTGATTAAAGCAAGAGTTAGCAGAGATGACGCTAAACTGGATTCATTACACTTAAAAACACAATTAGATCGGTGAATGTGATCGCATCAGAATTTGGGCCCTGCAAACCTGATCAATAGTTGTCACATATTTTTCACCGCAAGACAAAGATAATGAATCCTCGTCCTTAAAAATTATTAATACCCCCCAAATTAAAGGGAAAAAAAAATTAGCTTACAGTGAAATAAAATGACATTGACAAAAATAATAAAGAATAAAATTCCATGAAAACATTGACTTTGAATTTTGGTTTGAAAGAAATATGAAAAACACACACACACACAACACACACACACACACACAATAAATAAAACGGGTAAACAAGCATGATGGGGCTCCAAAGCTAAAATTTTGTTGCGCAACACTTTGAGGCAATCACTGCAATCAGGTGTTTTCTGTAATATCCAATCAAACGTCTGCACCTGTTGACAGGTATTTTGGTTCACTGTTCATAACCAAGGTGTTTGAATTGGTCAGGGATAGTTTTATTTTTTTCAGATTATTATTTTTAAACATAATTCAAAAGCAATATTTTATTTAACTAAATTATAATTTTGCACATTTTAATTCATTATTGTTTTTTGGGGGTTCTTGTTGTTTAAATTACTGTTGTGAATTTAGTTGAGGACAAGTGTAAATATACATATATACTGTATACATATATATATATATATGTATACAGTATATATATATATATATATATATATATATATATATATATATATATATACTGTGTGTATGTGTATATATATATAGGGTTAGGGTTATACAGGGTTATATACAGTCACACTATAGATTAATAATAAGCTGATCATTAGCATCAATAGAGAGACAAGCAAAGTCTAATAGGGGGATTAATCAATTATATTAATTGGCATATCAACAAAAATTGATAGTGAAAATTACAAAAGTTAACAATGTTAATATAATGATAAAAACCATATTACAAATTATGACAATGATTATAATAAGGCTTATAATAATAATAATCATGAAAATCCTGATGGTAATGATGATATCAATAATAATAATTATCGTAACAATGATAATCATGACCATAAGGAAAGAACAGTGATAGGGTGTACAGAAATATTTATCGAAAAGGGCAGACACTAAAAGTTTAACTTCTTCCTGCTTCTTTTCATTTGTGGTGTAATAACAAAACTATATATTGTATTAATTGTAATTATGTGAACCATAAATGGAATAAATGAAGTGAAATAATTGTTATCAATGTACCCATCACAATAGTAGGAATGATCTTAACTACCTTAATCTCAGCTAGCTACGACCAACAATGCCCCCCCCCCCCCACACACACACACACACTCCTCCTTTCCTTTCCTCTCCTCGACCCCCTCGCCACCCCCCTCTCATCCTTCACTGATCGATATGATCTCACACTGTTAGTCCAGGTGCTCACCTCTCTTCTCACACCATCAAAAACAAGATGCTGCTCACCATTTTCTCACCCGCCATCTTTTCCTTTTCTTGGATCCAGACCTGATTTCCTCCTCCAGCTTATTACAAGCAAAAAAACAAAAACCAAACTTATTTAAATTCTTTGTTAAAAACTTATTTTAGGAGTGGCCTTATCTCCAGTGGATGAATTTGGTTGTGTGTCTCTGGTGTGTGTGACAGCAGGATGGTGGATGTGGGCTTCAGTCCAGTCAAACTACAATACGACCGCTAACGCTAATGAAGGAACACGTAACCCTGAGCAACAGTGAGGCTTACCCATCTGTTTTTAATACTTTCTTTTTTTCAATACAACCACCCTGCCGTGCAGAGGAGGAGCGCTTTGTTAGCAGGAACCATTCATCGGCTCTTTTCATTGGCTTCGGTCAAAAGGAAAAGTGTCCGACTTATTCAATCTGCCGAGCTGAATATAACTGCTGATCAGGACCAGGATTTTCTGGGGCAACGTTGCAGCCCAGTGGTTTAACAATCATAAGACAACATGATTTTTCCCTGTTTTTACGGATAAAGAGCCTCACATTTATCCACTTGGCAGAGTCACTAGAAGAACTTATGATCCAACAGTTTGAGAGTTTCTGCAGCTTTTGTCTTGTAAAAGTGCTGAGAGAGCATCCTCCTCCTCCAAGGTCAAAGCTGTTTCATTATCAGCATCAAACAATTAGCAGCTTCTTTGTTTGCTTGTCCTCCATCTCATTTTATTTATCAATCCATCCATTTTTCTGCCATTTATCTTAAGTTGAGTTGCAGCAGCAACAGATGCCAGAGGGAAACTCAGACATCCTCCTTTCCCGGAGGTACTCGCAGCTGTTCTGACCATCATGTTTTCCCTCACAGCGGTTAAGACACGACTACTCACCCAAAATCTCTGGAAGATAAAGGGAAACATCTCGATTAGCAATACATCATCTGACTGCAGAAAAGATGCTCCACAAAAGATGAATGAAAACTTGAAAGAAGCTGATGTACAGTAAGAGAGAAAAGAGAGTTGGGGGGGCTGCAGGGGGTCTACCCTGGGGAACTGAGTCAGCTACTAAACACACACACACTGAAAACCGACTGTTACAGACACTAAGAGTCACGAGTCACCGTAGGGGGCTGACAAAAAGCTGCCATGACACCCCCATCGACTCAAAATGGGCTTTGAAGCTGGAGCATGCCGTCTGCACACACACAGAAACACACACACAGAAACACACACGCATTCTCACACACCTTCATCTCTACAAGAACTCTGGAGGTTTGAAAAGGATGAAGAATTAAAGCATCGCTGGCAGACGTTTTGCTCCTCATCGCCCTCTACAGGCGCAGGACGTAACACCACCATCAGAAAACCAAATCTGAGTCCCGCACATGCACGGCCGTAAACGGGGCTGTGTATGTGCATGAGAGCAAGGACTTTTTACAGTTGCATTCACACCTTTTAGTCCGGTAGACGGGGGCGCCCGCAGAGATTTTTTTTAGGGGTGGCCAAAGTTTATTAAAGGATCACTTTTGTTTCTTTCAACCTAGATCTCATTTTTGGAATTTATACGTGCATTTACTCACCAGTGACATTTCTGCATCACTCTGACTCCTTTGGACACTATTTAGTCGTCTATCTGCATCCATATAATGACAGTCAATGGGGCAGCTGTCATTATATGGATGTTATACTGCTGCCTTCCTATCAGCTGGAACCAGTCTGGCCATTCACCTCTGACCGCTGGCATCAACAAGGCATTTGCACCCACAGAACTGCTGCTCACTGGATACTTTCTCTTTTTTGGACCATTCTCTGTAAACCCTAGAGATGGTTGTGCAGCAGATCATATTGACCATGTCTGCATGCCTAAATGCACTGAGTTGCTGCCATGTGATTGGCTGATTTTGACATTTGCGCGAAGCAGTTGGACAGGTGTACCAAATAAATTGGCCGGTGAGTATGTATGTATATGTAAATATACACTGCCTGAAAAAAAAAAAGTTGCCACCTGGTTTAACTAAGCAAATAGGTAAGAGCCTCCTATTGGATAATTACTGCGTGGGCGATTATCTTTAGCTGGCAACAAGTTTTTAACCCCAACTGGTGCAATGAGTTGCTTCTCATTTCCTAAACAACCATGTGGAAAGACACATCCGTGGGTGGAAAAGATGTTAGTCTGTCTGAGAAGGGTCAAATCATTGGCATCAAGAGGTGAAAACATCTAAGGAGATGCAGAAACTACTAAAACTGGGTTCAGAACAATCCAACGCATTCTGAAAAACTGGAAGGATAGTGGACCATCGTCTTCCAGGAAGAAATGGGCCGGAAAGGCAGATGAAGTGATGCAGCATCATGCCTAGTGCTACTGTATGAGCCTGTGGGGGCAGTGTGATGATCTGGGGTTGCTGCAGTTGCTCAGGTCCAGGTTCAGCAACAGTATGAGCTCAGATAATGAGGTCAGCTGATACCTGAATATACTGAATGAGCAGGTTATTCCATCAATGGATGTTTCTTTCCTGATGGCACGGCCATATTCCAAGATGACCGTGCCAGAATTTATCGGGCTCAGATTGTGAAAGATGGTTCAGGGATCATCAGACATCATTTTCACACATGGATTGGCCCCCACAGAGTCCAGACCTGAACCCCATTGAGAATCTTTGGGATGTGCTGTGGTCAGACTCTACAATCATCATCAAGATCTTGGTGAAAAATTGATGCAACAGGATGCAAATAAATCTGGTGACATTGCAGAAGCTTCTGGAAACACAGCGAATGCTGCCGCAATCAAAGCTAAAGGCGGTCCAACGAAACGTTAAATGTTTGACCTTTTTTTGTTGGCGCCTTTTTTTTTGGCTGGGCAGTGTATATTTGTATATATATCAGAAAAGATGTGTTGCAAGACACTACCGCAGAAAACGTGCTAAGCTCCTAAACCTGAACCAGCTTGTATTTCTGAGACATTTCTGATCTCTACGGTAAGTTTCCATTTCTCTTCTCATGTAGGATTAAATATGTAAATGTGCTGAATCAAGACCGGGCAGCATTCTCCTCATCAGCGAACGGCACTGCAGTCCACATGGAAACACACGAGACCACCTCCAGAGAGCGGCCTCCGTACGGTTCTGTAGTCCCGAACAAAACAAACGGGTCCATTTTCACATCATCATCATGGTACCATAAAGTTCTGGGATGGAAACAAGTTGTGAAGTGCAGCACTCCAGGAGAGAATCAGGTCTGGAAAGGTCCGTAAAAGCTGGTGCAGGTCTTCAGAGATGCAGTCAAGGTTCTCTGATGTCGCTTTAATGAAAACAAATGATGGAACAGAAGATTATTGGCTGCATTTAAAGGAGACTCATTTTTTCGATTGATCGGCGTGCTTCTCTGCATCCTGCAGCAGTTGTCACGTCCTTCTACATGTCTTGAATTACACACGAGAAAAAGCAGTGTTCATCATTAATATTTCATGGCTGACACGTATGCAGTCCTTGTAGGTGCGAGGATAAAGCACTTCGGTCCTGCATGTTTAGAAACTGAGTTTGACTTCCTGGAATCATCTTTCATTCTGCAGCAGTTGGTTGTGTCTGAGCACCAGCACTCATCAAAATGAAAAACACCCAGAATCACAGGAGAAAGGAGCTTTTAAGCTGATAGCGAGGGTTTATTCATCACGCAGCTTTTCCACAGTAAGACTTAATTAACATAAGATATATTAAATAATTAGTTAAAACTGACAAAAACAACTCAACAGCAGCAATTTGTCATCAATTAATTCATTTAATGTGCCAGAGTGATGCGGGCTAAAGCTTGTGTTTTAAAGTGACTGCGGACATAAGTGGCATTATGACTCAAACGTGTGAGTACAGAAAAGCTCTGAAGAAAGCAACAACAGAAATGAGCTTTTCAGTTGCTTCCTAGCTTAAAGCTTATCTCTCTAAATGTGGTGCATGTATAAGGCAAATAACGCAAAGTACACAAATAATCAGCTCAAATGAATGCAAATGAAATTCACTTTCAGTATCAGCATACCTACAGGGAAAAGGGAACTTTTACACCGGAAAGAAACTGAAGGAAGCACCGAACATTTGCATTAAAGAGAATGATTGGGAGAAATTCAGGCATTTGATGAATTGGCCAGCTAGAGTTTTACATGCATCAGTTAGGAAACTGGAAAGGGTTCAGAGTGAAGCTGAAGGATGCGAGCAGGTAGGACTTCTGGAGTGTGGAAAGGGACTTTTGTTTACTTTAAAGGAATAGTACACCCACAGAATGATGTAACTTTTTAAATATCTCAAATGCAGCCGGTGATCAGGAAGGCTTCTCTTTTCCCCCAACTTTCATATAATATAGTTCGCAGGGTCCGAGCCAAAAAGGCCCATAAAAGTCCACAAAAACTTGTCAATATTCCTCCATACTGCTCGTCCAATGTAATCCAAGTGTCCTGAGTGGGTAGCGTCCAAAATTTACTCGAGACGACGTCATTTAGTAGAGTTTTTAGAGCCTAAACAGTACTACATGGCATCTCCTGCAAGCACGCTGATGCGCGTTCATGAAACTATGGAAGCTGCAGCAGACGAGATCGCGCGTTCACTTTCTCTTTCTTTCTTTGTTTTAAATCAATATCAACCCCTCTTGGACCCTCTTGTGTTTGTCCCGGTTTGTCTGCAGCTCTGTTGCTCTCAGCACAATGTAAACATCAAATTTCTTCTTCACGCAGTTTTGTGGACGCCCATATGTGCGCTTCGCGAAAGTAAAATGCGTTACTGTTTAGGCTCTAAAAATATACTAAATTATGTCATTTCGAGTAAATTATGGGCACTACCTACTCAGAATTTACGAAACTACAGAAGCTTCGGCGGTCAGACCCGACTCTGTCGATAATGCAAGCATAGAAGAAGAAATTTGATGTTTAAATTGTGCTGAGAGCAACAGAGCTGCAGACAAACCGGGACAAACACAAGAGGGTCCAAGAGGGGTTGGATATTGATTTAAAACAAAGAAAGAAAGACGGCGGCTTCCAGGCAGACCAGATGCATTGCAGCAGGTAAAGCTCTAAAACTTGAATAAACTAGATAAATTGCAGCAGGGAAACCTCTAAAACCTGCATGGTCCAGATGTGTTGGGGCAGGGAAAGTTCTATAACATGCATGATCCAGATGCGACTCAGCAGGGAAACATCTAAAATCTCCATGAACCAGATTTGTTGTAGCAAATAAAGCTCTAAAACCTGCATCAGCCAGAGATGTTGTGACAGGGAAACCTGAAACCTGCATGAACTGGATGCGATGCAGCAGTGAATGGCATAAAAAGCCTGCATGAATCAGATGCTTTGCAGCAGGAAATCCTCTAAAACCTGCATGAACTGGATGCATTGTATCAGGGAAAACTTTAAAACCTGCTGGACACTGGCCCAAGATATCCAGAGTTAGTGATCCCTGCAATAGATGAGTAGCTACTCTAGATGCGTGATTTGTGCCCAGGTAGAATGAGTCAGCAAATATGTAACCTCTAATAAAACTGCTGTCAGTCTGACACTGACAAGAACTTCAGATATCACCTGAATTTCAGGCTGCAGTTCAATTTAAAGTCTTGTGCTACAACTTTAAATGCGGTTTTGAATCCTTTTCACCTACTGCAGCAGGTTTTTCACCGTTCTGAGGAAACAACTCTGCATCGGAGGTCATGACCGCAGCTGCCACACTGCTGCAAAATGCAATTGTGTGTTTATGTGTGCACGCCACATGAAAAAGAAAATGAGTTTAAGGTCGTGAAGGTCACTTAACATTTAAACTCCATTTACAGTGTTGCTGTTAGTGCCACAGAGTGTACAGTGAGTAAACACACACACACAAGCCTGCTGCTGCAAGGACCAGATATTGAGGCTGACAGCTTAAAAAGGTTTTGGTTGTCTGCAGCAATGCGAGGCTAACTTACACCTTCAGAGGCCACTGGAGCGCAAGTGCTCACATATACAGAGGATTACAGTTCCAGCAGTGTGGCAGCTGTGGTCAACTCCATGCAGCTGCATTAAAAAACAAAAAAAGTGCATCCAAACGGGTAAAAACTGGAAGGAGAAACTCAGAAATGCTGTTTCCTGCCTCTGAGTTGCCACGTGTTCATGGGCTTTGAAGCATTTGCGGAGAAGCGTGGTTGAGGACAGGAATTTATTCGCTGTCTAGACTTGAGTGGATTTTACACTCTCAGAGCTGGTAAGGCATGAAGTTCTCCAATGACATTTTCTAACAGCATCATTTCCTGAGCGAAGAAGTCTGAACCTGAAGATATGAAGCATGAAAGCATCTCAGTCATAATGATTCATAGTTTCTGAGGATGTCATTATCTCTCACGGCTTTCTGGACAACAACAGTGGAAAGTCTATTAAAATCACATTAGTGAATGTCGCTGATATTTTTCGTCGTTTCAGATAATGCTAGCGCTGTGGTTGCATTTGGATTCAGTGAGCCGATCTACCTGCCCGCAAACTCATCCACTCCACAGCTATTCCTACGGTTTACTTTGCCCAGCCTGGAGAAAGTCAAGCCTCAGATGCGCTCATCTGTTAACACACGCCATGCCGCCCTGCAGCATAGCCTCCAGGATGTCCCGTTTACTGCAGCGTTCACTCAAACCTTGTTGCACGGAGCACAGCTGCAGCACCAGCCTCCCATGGTTGTGTTTGGGCTGCTCACTGCCTCGCTTTCAGTCGGTATCGTGACTTCAGTGTCTGCTGCTGCCTGCAGTCTTTCCATCTCAGTGCGTCGCTGCTGGATGTCTTTCTCTGGATGATAGCTTCATGAATCCTGCAGTTTTCTGTTGAGCCACAGACGCGTATTAATGACTGTTAGAGATGCTTTAAATTTCACAGAAACTCTGGTGTCCAAATCCAAACTACAGAGCATGGTAAGTCACTACGGATGTGTTAAAGGAGCAGTGTGACAGAGTTGTGTGAAAAAGTGATCTTCCCCTAAACCTAATAACTGGTTGTTCCATCCTTAGCAGCATCAACTGCAATCAAGCGTTTGTGATAACTGGCAGTGAGTCTTCTACAGCGCTGTGGAGGAATTTTGTTCCACTCATCTTTGCAGAATTGTTGTAATTCAGCCACATTGGAGGCTTTTCCAGCATGAACCGCCTTTTTAAGGTCATGCCACAGCATCTCAATGGGATTCAGGTGGGGGCTTTGACTAGGCCACTCCAAAGTCTTCATGTTGTTGTTCTTAAGCCATTCAGAGGTGGACTTGCTGGTGTGTTCTGGATCATTGTTCTGCTGCAGAACCCAAGTGCGCTTCAGCTTGAGGTCACCAACAGATGGCCGGACGTTCTCCTTCAGGATTTTTGGTAGAAGCAGAATTCATGGTTCCATTTACCACAGCAAGTCTTCCAGGTCCTGAAGCAGCAAAACAGCCCCAGACCATCACACTACCTCCACCATATTTTACTGTTGCTATGATGTTCCTTTTCTGAAATGCCGTGTTACTTTTACGCCAGATGTAATGGGACCTACACCTTCCAAAAAGATCAACTTTTGTCTCATCAGTCCACAGAGTATTTTCCCAAAAGTCTTGGGGATCATCAAGATGCTTTCCGGCAAAGCTTTAGAAATGGCTTTGGAACCTTTTCCAGACTGATAGATCTCAATTACTTTGTTTCTCATTTGTTTCTGAATTTCTTTGGATAACAGCATTATGCGAGGATCTTTTGAGGGATTTATTGAGAACATGTGTGGCAGTAATCAGGTGTGGCTAGAAAAATTGAACTCAGCTTTCCAAAGATGCAATCAACCACAGTCAATTTATGTTTTAACAGGGGGGGGGGGGGGGGCAATCACTTTTTCATACAGGGCCATGGAGGTTTGGAATTTTCCCCCTTACTAATAAGAATCTCAATTTAAAAACTGCATTTTGTGTTTACTTGTGTTATCTTTGTCTAATATTGAAATTTGTTTTATGATCTGAAACATATAGTTAAGTGTGACAAAAATCAGGAAGGGGGCAAACACATTCTCACATAATTGTATTTAGTGACATCTGGTAAAGTTCAAGATTGCAACCAACTAAATACCCTCCATCCATTTTCCCCTTCCAAACATGTAAAAATAAAAATAAAAGAATGGTGGCCACTATAATGTGTAGAAACAACATGAAGGGGCCACACTGTTTGATAGCAGTCATCAAAATCAACTTATTTCCATAAATACTGGGCCAATAAAGTCCCTCTATCTTTTCTCCAAACCATTTCAGCTACAAATTGAATAGATTTCTAAAAATGGACTCAACTCAGACATGGTTTGGAGGTTAAATGTTCAGTTTTAAATTTTTCAAACCTGAAAGTGAGACTATTGAAATAATCTAATCTTAGATGTATTGAGGTCCAGAGGTTGTGAACTGATTTACACATACAAAAAAGAAAAACAAATCTGTTTGTTGAATGATGAGGTCATGTTGACAAATTGCCAAAGTTGCAGCTTAGGAAAGTAGAAGTGGAAACTATATGGAAATGTGGAAACTATTTTGCTTAAATGAAGTTAAACTCAACAAATCTGAGAAACTGTCAACTAGGGAACAATTGAAAACACTTAGTTGATGTTGGTGCTAACCAGGTAGCCATCACGCGAGGGGGTGGCAAAGCTTTATCCCCAATTAGATCCAAATAACATAATTTTTTGAAAGGTTTGAGCCCGTTTTCTGTTCTAAGGTTCATTTACATCCCCTAATGGAAATAGCTTTCATACTTCCATGAGTCCTTTACATTGGCATGGTTGCTAGGCAATACACCTACTTAAGGGAAGTCCAGAGTCCAGAGTTGACCTCCAAGCTCAAGTTTTAAATGATGGCAAACATGACGGTGTAGGAGATCACGATGATGCAGGAGGAAGCACAGCCAATGGCGATAGTTGCTACGGCCATTAAATACATCCAGACTTCTTTGCTCCTTTCACTGGCTTGTTGGGCAGCTACAGTTTATGGTGGTGCCGCTTCCATTTGCTAAGTAGGGGGACACATCTGCAAGAGTCCTGGTAACAGACCAAATAACGTATGTAAAGGATGCAGAAGACTATTGGAAGGCCCCGTATCAGTCTTCAACCTGGACCTGTGGGGTGCATTCACACTGGTGCTGATTGGTCCACTTTAAACCAATCCTGGTCCATTTCCATGGGGAGTACTGTAAGGGTGTATTCACACATTGTTTCAAAGATGGGACTGGGCTTTGCAATGACAAGGAAATGCTCTGCTTAAGTTCCAGCTTCTGTTTTGCATCACTCGTTTTGTCACATTTAGTATTGCCGTTATTTGGTCAATTTCTGCTATAAAACTTTTTAAAAAACTTCAAAGTGCACAGAATAGAGAAGCCAGATTAGTCCTCAGGTATTCTTCCACAGTTGCCAAGTGAGCACAGGTCGCTTGGTAGTTCCTAAACCACAAAAAGTTGTATGACAACTGTTCATTCTAGAGCTTCTTTGGTTTGGAATACACTCCCATCTAATGAAAGAAATATCAGTAGCATATTATCTTTTGAAAAGTTACTCAGATACAATTTAATTAGTTCCATATAAATTGGTAGCTGCAATGGGACTATTTATTTATTACTAACTGACAAGACATATGACACGGCAACGGTGGGAAACACCCAACTTGCTTCAATTTCAAGCAGACCAAACAAGTGACCTCTGCTCTAAAAATTAGTGTTCTTGGTATGAAAGCAAACAGATCATCTAGTGATTCAAAGAAAGGATAATGTTGTTCAGGTGGTTTGGTCTCTTTAGTAAGGTGCAGAAGGAAAGCAAATCCCTCCACAATGAAGGAGCAACACTTTTCTGCTTTTCCTGCAAAGTCCTCTGGACTATTCTGGTATGAATGCGTCCTCAGAACCGGGTTACCATGTTGGTCCCTTTGCAGTTAATACATAATATCCCATTTAAGGGCAATTTATAGACAAAGTGATTCACACTCCAACACCGATAGTAAAAGTTATGGAATCATAGAAGTGAGGGAGTTAGATCAGTCCATGGTGATGCCGCCACACGCCTTCTATCCTGATCAGTGAGTTTATCACAGAGGACTGGCAGAAAGCTAAAACTGTTATTCTGCTGTGTGTTTATTTACAACAGATATGCTGCCACAGAAAAAAATGGTACTCCCCGTTTGTTCTTTCTCAGTGATGGAAAATGTCAGTTTAATCTGTCATCTGAATCATAATCTGATCAAATTATGAGCTGCTGATAGATTCTGATTGAAAATTCCAGCTTGTGCACTTTCATTCCTTCTTACTCCCAACAGTGAGCATCACACCACAGTTAAATTAACTCAGTCAGCTTTGTTCCCGTCTTTAGAGTCTAACTGCCAAAGCTGTTGGTTACATCTTCAATGTTTCACCATGTTTACGGCTTTCTTTATGCTATGGAGGCAGTTGGTGTGGATTGGCTGCCACGTTTCCATCAGTCTGCCCCAGGGCAGCTGTGTGTGGCTACACATGTCGCTTACCACCTCCTAATATGAATGCAGCGTGAATGAATAATGGATTCTCTGTAAAAACGCTTTAGGTGCTTCCAAAAGCACCATATAAATCTAAATCTGATCCATTAATGGCAGGAAACTGCGCCGATTGAGACATGCATGCTGGAGGAAAAATGGTAAATTTGAATTCCTACAAATAAAAGATAGAATAATGAGAAATCATTATCTAGTTGAGATTTAAAGCATAAGAAAGTAGGACATTAACTCATCTTTATTGAGTAAAGTGAACTAAAATCCAGAATATACTGTTAACCCATTGACTGCCAGACATTTTCAGAGCAGAGCGCTCCATATTGCCCAGATTTTTAAGCATTTTCACTGATTTTTGAAGACTCACAGAACATTGTGTACAATGCCTATGCAAACACTGAATCTACCAAAGAAAAGCTTGGACTCTGTTCTTTCATCAGAAAAAACAAAACAAAAAATTTGTTTCTAGCCATTTCTATTTTTAGTGATCTGCAGTAGAACATGGGGTAGTTGCAGCAAAAATGCTGCTTTTGACCAAAAAGCTGAGGAAACAAACTTTTTATCCTGCAATGCGCTTCAAGTGGAAAAGTGACTTTGTGCAAATATTTTTTACTTTAGTGACGCCTCCAGCATCTGAAACACTGTTTACTTCTATGAAACAACAAAAACAACACCAAGAAAAGAGTCTTGGTGGCAAAATAATTAACTAGCTATATAAGCAACAAGTTTGTTTCACAACGTTTGACAGAAACGTCCGTCTTTCTATCTCCCCCTCCCTCCCTCCTTCCTTCTGTCCATCCACTGCTTCGCTTGTGCTACTTATCCCCCCCACCCGTCACTCAGCTCCCTGCTTGACCTACTTTCAGCTGTCGAACTTTGCCACTGTAGTTCCATCTATTGATCTTGTCTTTGATCAATCGTGTCATTAGCTGGGTTTCCATTACATTGCGTTTGAATTGCGCAAAACCTAAATATCGCAATTAAAAACCTCTAATGGAAACACCTACATTTCGAAAAAACTCTCAAATATTGCAAAAAAGTTTTTATGCTTTCATGAGGCGTAAATCCAGATGTTTCGATTAAAGCAGTTTTGCGCAAAAGTGTAATGGAAACACTTTTTTTTTGCAATTACTCGCCAACAGGAGTGACGTAGGGGGGTTAGGATCCAATTATTCCTCATTAATTATGATGGATATGATCATTTACATGCATTAACTGTGGAATCGGCGTGATGGGGGAAGTTTAATCAGTCACATATATGAAAAATCAGAATATCAAAATATGAAAAACTCAGCAAGCTGAGTTCATTTAGACATTATACAGATGGTTTAAGTTCTTCATGATTGACTGGACACCAGCTGTTTGTCGTTTCCACACATTTGTAACCTCACAACTCGGTTATCTCGTTCCCACATGTTAATTATATGTGACCAGGATTTAACAAAACGTGACCACGGATAACATTGTATGACTGCGCCATCGTATCAACGGCTATTTTACCACATTGGTCAGGAACTGGTGCCGGATAAAAGTGGCCAGATCATGACATCCACACCCCAGAAGTTGATCCTGAGGGGTTTTAATTTGTGTTACGTTCCGGGCGTCTGTTCTGGAAGTCACCACGAGTGTTTTTACCTGCTGATGTGATCAGAGGCTCCGTATATACGGACTTTACCTCTGAATCATCATCCGCTGTTTTCATCTCCCGATGAGGAGCAGCGGCAGCTCTAAAACACGTTTATATCTCCATCCTCCTCAAAGTGGAGTCTTGTGGGACGAGATTTTATGAGAATTACCGCTTATACCATTCAATGGAAACACCTGCATATCACAATAGGGGATTATCACGCTTACCGGAAGTTCCCGGTATTTGGACACTTCCTCTTCTGGGCCATGTTAACGACAGCCGTTCCTGCTCTGTTATACTGTTTAAATCGGATAAACTCCAAACATACTTAAGTTTTCATTCCAGACTGAAGTGATACTAAGGAAGAAGTGGATCAAAGCGATCGATTTGCCGCGGTGAAGGGCCGAACTTTATAATAAAACACACGTTTGTTTGTCGCCGGTGGGGCACAACACCGGCACTTCACAGCATGCTAGCATTAGCCAGCTAGCGTTTACTGACGTGCTTAACATTGTGCGTCTTAAAACACACAAACATCTGAAAATCAGGTCTGTACCTCCCCGTTTCCAGTGGAACAACTGGGGACTGCCAAGAAATGAGACGCTTTCAGATGCTTGTGTGTTTTCAGCCGCACAAAGTTAGGCACGTCATCAAGCTGGCTAATGCTAACCTGCTAACACGACTGCGCAGTCTGCCGGCCACAAACGTATATCGTTTTATTATAAAGTTCGGTCCTTCACCGCGGCGAATCGGCCGTTTTGATCCACTTCTTCCTTAGCATCACTTCAGTCTGGAATGAAAACTTGGCATTGGCGTTTATCCGATTTACAAAGTTTAACAGAGTAGTAGCTGGCGGACTACTGTTAGCAGGCTAGCTGTTAACGTTCAGATTTGTATTAACGTTTATAGACATGAATGGCAGCCAGTGAGTTAATAGAAATGTAAAAAAGATGTGACGTCCCCGTCCCTGCAGCTTCTGTAGCCGAGGAGGGGAATCGTCCCCAGCTTCAGCCACCACCAACCTTGCACCGTCCCTGACCTCCTTGGACCTTCTGATCAGTAGTTAGGTAGTTAACCCATGGTAAGAGGGATTCATGTTGCATTCAGGTTGAGTCCAGGCGTACCCCCATAGATGCAGACCTTGTTATGAGGGACCCACCATGGAAACTCAACCCTACACATCCAGGTGACATAGAGCATCATGTATGATCCCACACTCAGCTATGGTCACGAGCTGTGGGCAGTGACTGAAGGCCATTTATTCGGGCCGGACAGTTTCGTCAGTGTCCTGCGTCGGTTATGGATTTAATTTTTGTCCGTTTTCAGAGATCTTGTGGATCCGTCATGTGATACAGAAGACAGAGCAAAACCACCACAAACTGTAGCGTCATTAGCTGGGTTTCCATTACACTTTTTCGCAAAATGAAATCGATATTTCTTAATTTTTGAAAAAAAGTACAATAGAGATATGTAGGTGTTTCCATTGAATGGTATAAGCCGTAATTCTCGTAAAATCCCGTCCTGCGAGACTCCACTTTGAGGAGGATGGAGATGTAAACATGTTGTGTTTTAGACTTATGCGAAAAACTGCTTTATCGAAACGTTTGAATTTACACCTCATGACAAACATTTTTGGGCTAAATGTAGACGTTTCCATTTACGTTTTTTAATTGCAATATTTAGGTTTTGTGTAATTCCAGGTGTAATAGAAACCCAGCTAGTGTTGGGCTGTATCGCTGACATGTGACCAGTGACAGAGAAAAACAGAGAAAATAACAGCAGGGATGCTTTGTTGAAGAAAGGCTGTGTGAGCGTGTCAGGCTAGTTCGGCGGATGTAAACATTTTTATAATGGAACAGTACTGCCACCGAAGCAGACGTCGGGTCGTGGAACTTGGAAATCAGCACTGCTGAGTAGAGCATGGACTGACATGAAGGAATTGTCCACCCACAGAATGATGTAACTTTATTTTCCACTTCCCCTCATGGTGAACAAGACTCTGGATCACTTTTTAATATCTCAAATGCAGCCGGTGATCAGGAAGGCTTCTCGTTTCCCCCCAATTTTCATATAATGGAGTTAGCCGGTCCCAAAACGGTCCATAAAGTCCACAAAAACTTGTCAATATTCCTCCATACTGCTTGTCCAATTTCATCCAAGTGTCCTGAGTGGGTAGTGTTCATAAATTACTCGATACAACGCCATTTAGTATATTTTTGAAGCCTAAACAGTTCTACATCGCATCTTCTGCGAGCACGCCGATGCGTGTTCATGAAACTACAGAAGCCGCGGCAGACGAGATCGCGCGTTCTCTTTTTCTTTCTTTCTTTGTTTTAAATCAATATCCAACCCCTCTTGGACCCTCTTGTGTTTGTCCCGGTTTCTGCAGCTCTGTCGCTCTTAGCACAATGTAAATGGCAAATTTCTTCTTCTATGCTTGTATTAGCAGAGTAGGCTCTGAACGCCGAGGCTCCGTCGTTTCATTAACTACTGTTTAGGCTCTAAAAATATACTTAATGATGTGGTTTTGAGTAAATTCTTGAGGCTACCCACTCAGGACACTTGGATTACATTGGACGAGCAGTATGGAGGAATATTGACAAGTTTTTGTGGACTTTTATGGACCTTTTTGGCTCGGGCCCCAACGAACTTCATTGTATGAAAGTTGGGGGAAAACAGCTGCATTTGAGATATTAAAAAAGTGCTCCAGAGTCTTGCTCACCATGAGGGAAAGTAGAAAATAAAGTTACATCGTTCTGTAGGTGAACTATTCCTTTAATAACCATTAAAAGACATAGAAGACATGGAAGTATGAGGGCGGCGACGTTTGAAATGGACTTATTTACGTACGTGAGGAAGCATAAATGGGCCTTAAAGAACGTGGATGGATGGGATGTTCACTCTTCACAGGCTGAGCGCGACATGAGGCGGCAGATCTGAGCAACTTCCTGAATGATGTCGTTTCAGATCTAATCCAAACCAAGTGACGGGTTGTATTATTGTATGTCAGATTTAGAGCTGGAAGTCACTTCAAACACACAAATATAACGACATAATCTCATTTAATTATGTCCCATTTAATACATCACAGACTGACAGATTGTTCTGTTTAATCTTCTTGTTTTCTTTTCTTATTTTTACATCCAAGGCTAATTATCAAAAATCTTTTGGCCCACAAATGAAAGAGTTTGTTCTTTCTAATCAACAATCTGCATGTTTCTGCTGCACCTACTCCATTTCATTGAAACTGAATTGCATTTCCACTTTATATTTTGTAAATAGGATATAACCAACCCCATGGGGACAAGAGGTTTTGATGCTGGGTGCAGTCATTTCACCCAGCGGTTGTTGGCAAACTAAAAGCTCCAAATCCTATTTGTCAGTGAATTTATTATACACTTCAACACCTGTTCTGTAAGCAAGACGGCGTGTAAAACAGCGGCACATGTTTGGCACATGTGTACAGTCGCTTTATCTTCCCAGCATGAAGTATCAGCATCAGGGAAAATAAGTCAGTTTCCCTTGGAAACGGGGCAAATGAGACAACTGTAGAGAAGAAAAGAAAAATCAGACTTTGTTGGTTTATACCAGTCATTTGTCTTCTCAGAGTGTCAGAAACCCAAATCAACACTGTTTCAGGCAGGAATGAGACAAGGTGAGAGACAGTGGAGCAGCCAACCACACGTTCAGCTGAAAGGCATGTTGTTAAGGCTGTCGTCGTGGGAATTTAACTCTGCAGTTATTTCAGGAACCTCAATAACACTGGGAAAAATATTCCTGCCATTTTCTGTTCTCTGAATGGGTGGGAGGGGAGGTATTATAATAATATGCAAATAACAAAAGGTGAATAGAAAGTTTAAGAATGTCAACAAGTTTATACCCCCCCCCGAAGTTGGTTCTTCCTATTTTGGAAACGTTATGATGCAAATTTGGGGATGAAAAAAAAAAATCTTTACTGAAGATCGCAACAAAAAGGCGTGATAAAGCTGTGTGGCAGAACAGTATCTTCCAAGGAATGAGAGGAAAACCTGAGAAGGTGCTCTCTCCATTCCCCCCGCACCATAGATGCTGCTGTCCCACAGGCAGATGCAAATTACAGTGACGTTTAAAATAAGTGCACCCTCTAGTGGTCGTGAGGGCAACTGCATGCAAACGGTCCTGCAGCAGCTGCTGTTCTTCCACTTTCCTCCAGAGGGGGGCAGTATAGCGGCTATAAACTGCGGCACCTGAACTAGAAGAAGGTGCGTAGCAGACAAAAATGGCTGAAGTTACAGCAGGTTGAAAATGCCACAGCATTTGAGTATTTTAATGAAATGAAATGAAAAATACTTTATTTATCCAGAAGGGAAATTGACAATGTACAAAAGCTCTTCTTTTGTTTTTTGTTTTGTTTTTAACAATATAACATTGATAATAATAATAATGATGTCAGCTGGTATTTTATTTTATTTTATAAATACACTATTCGAGTATTTATAAATATTGATCGTAGCTATTTAAACAGAGTATTTAGAGTATGACCCAATAGGGGATTATCACGCTTCCGTGTTCCGAACTTCGGTTTGAAACACTTAGACGGCCCACTTCCGGCCAGTTCAATGTCCCTGCTTTTTCGTAGATAACGTGAATAAACGCCAACCCTACTGAAATTTTCACGGATTCCAGACTGAAGTGATACTAAGAAAGAAGGGATCAAGCGATTCTCCAGAGTGAAGGGCCGAACTTTATAATAGAACAACGTAGCATGTTTGTTTGTAGCCGGTGGGGCACACCGGCATGCTAGCATTAGCCAGCTAGCGTTTACCGCGTGTTTCACTTTTTGCATCTTAAAACACACAAACATCTGAAAATCGGGTCTGTACCCCCGTTTCCAGTGGAACAACTGGGGACTGCCAAGAAAGGAGACGCTTTCAGATGCTTGTGTGTTTTCAGCCGCACAAAGTTAAGCACGTCATCAAGCTGGCTAATGCTAACCTGCTAACAGTAGTCCGCCAGCTACTACTGTGTTAAACTTTGTAAATCGGATAAACGCCAATGCCAAGTTTTCATTCCAGACTGAAGTGATGCTAGGAAGAAGTGGATCAAAACGACCGATTCGCCGGGTGAAGGACCGAACTTTATAATAAAACGACACACGTTTGTTTGTGGTCGGCAGACTGCGCAGTCTAGAATGAAAACTTAAGTATGTTTGGAGTTTATCCGATTTAAACAGTATAACAGAGCAGGAACGGCTGATGTTAAAATGGCCGGAAGAGGAAGTGTCCAAATACCGGGAAGTTTCGGTAAGCGTGATAATCCCCTATTATCGATAAGAATAAGTGTGCAATGAAGACTGATGGGAACATCTGTGGAATGCAACTAAAAGGGAAAAATCCAACTAATCTGAAAGTTTATTTGTGAAGTTCTCACAGAGACGCTCATGAAAAATTTACGGTTACACTGAAGATACGTGGTGAGAGCTGTATGTGGGCTGGTTTTAGAGTTGCCTGTTTGGATAAGGGCCTGTTAAACGTTGAAACAAAAGTTGGATTTACATTCAAATAATTTGAATAATTGTGGTTCAGGAATTAAAATAAAAGGATTTGATAATCCATATTTTGTGTCACACATTCTTCCATCCTTTTCAACATCTACAGCTCAAGGCTTTCTCTTAACACCTGAAAAACTAAGACTAAAACTACAAAACCATTTGTTTAGCTAAAACTTAGCTGAAATTAAAAAAAAAAAATCAAACTGAAAAGCTAAATAAAAATAAAAACTAATAAAAATAAAACTATAACCTTGATCCGAACCATTCTGTGCAGATTCAGACGCAGCTTATATATGCTTATAGATCTGAACTCGCAGCTAATCTCCCCCCAGTGCCACCTCGTAGTACTGCAATGAAAAAATCCCCTGCAGCAAAAAAACGTCCATCTGCCTTGATAGAACATGTCTTTATTTAAAATCATAAAATATCATTTAGTCGCCAGCTATAAGTATTCATGGAGGAAGTCAGAGGCTCCACCACTTTTCTCCTTTCTAAAGTTTTAATGACGCCGCCTGAAGAAGTCCTTCTTGTTCCATCAGACTTCTCCCACACAGGCTGGAGCTGAAATATTTCAGCTGAATTAATGTGAGGACTGTTCACTTAGAAGGATTCTCCTGCGTAGGAGTCCTCTCAATAATTTCTACCAGCAGTGTCAGTCAGACCAAGCAGGACGAATGAGACAGCTGGTGGGATAACGACAGTCTGCCAACACAAGCAAAACCTCCGGTTTTACTGCTGAATCCCCAAATGTGATGAAATCTGAATACAAAACAGCAAAGCAGAGCAAACACACCTGCGTCTAAATCTAACCGGTTTTTCTAACCTGATGTCGGCTGCAAGCGTGTTTTCCTGCAGGCAGAACTCCCCACCCGACGTCTAAATGAAAGCGTCTGCGTTCATGAGAATCAGGGAGCATAAACCTGGAGTGAGATCTGTGAGGTCATCTGCGTTTTTACAGGCAACAGAAGCGCTGGAAGATTTGGCGAACGGATTTAGTTTAATATTGAAGTGAAATCGATGGCGGAATCACGATGAATGATTCATGAGCGCAGGTCCTTCCACATGTTCAACAAAAAAGCGAGGAAGATTTTAGATTTTTTCACCACAGGTTGCAAGCAAAGTGAAACTAGATGGTAACTATAGAAACTGGAAAGCAAACAGAACCTGAGTTCAGCAAACAACAGTCAAATGAAGGACAAACTTGAAGGAGAAAGAAAAACAAAGCAAACATCAAAACTTTCCACTTCTTCTGCCCCCTAGTGGAATTACTGCTGCTGTGCAGTTAGAGAAACTTCTTAAAGCAGCAGTTCATCATTTCTGCCCTTGAAACTTTGTGCTTATGACTTTTTTTTCCTCCATTCTCTTTTTTTTTTTTTTAACATTTTTTCCCCCATTGCTTCCACACAAAACCTATACATATCACACTATTTCTAAACTTATTCACTCAAACCTCACAACTTCACCTCAAATCAGCAAAACCATAAACACATTCTCAGTCTTAACCCAGTTGTCAAAGGAGCTTTTCACTTTTTGCAAATAATTAGACACAATGTTCTAGCTAACACACAAAAATCTATCAGGAAGTAACTTCATTTCCCATTTTACACAACCATATAAATGCCACATTTATTCATCAGAGCCTTAGACTCTGTCCTCACAGGTGGAGACAATGACTGCTTTACTGAACACCAACCACCCCTCAAAACAAGAACAAAATATCTCATCACACTCAAAATAAGACAAAATTACCTAAAGAGAAACATTTCAGTGAGATATAAGAACTTGTTTTCAGGCAATGCATCTTGTTTCAAGAAATCTTATCAAGAAGATTTTGCTTATGCCATTGGCAGAAGTTTTTTGCTTACTGAGTTACAAGCAAAAAAATCTTGGCCACTCTTATGTAAAATAATTTTTAAAAAATGTTTTTTGCTTGTAATATGAAAGCAAAATAATTCTAAGCAAAATTTCCTTGATAAGATTTCTTGAAATACTGTAAGATGCATCGCCTTACAGTAAAACAAGTTCAGATATCTCACTATAATGTTTCTCTTGGTTCTATTTTGAGTGTGATAACATATTTTGACTAGAAATTAGAAAAATATACGTGCTAAGATTTGAGTTTTTGCTGTGTTAACATACATGTAGGCCTATAAGTAAGTCAAAGGTCAAACTATCTGTCTTGAACAAAGGAACAACGCTGAGAGAGCTTCGCTTCAGCCTCTTCCAGTGTGATAAGTGTACTTTGCTTTGATTTCCATTGCAGTACTATACAATACTGCACCCACAGCAGCAACAGATTTATTCAGAATATACAGGAGAATATTTTTGGTTAGTTTGTTGTTTGTGTTGACAGCAGAACGGTCATCTGGCTGCTGTTATGCCAAACAAATTTGCTTCACCAAGAGCAGCTTTACGGTTAAAGCTCCTCTTCATTTTTGAATATTATGCTTCATTTTTGTCGAGTATGTTGTTGACTTTACAATTATAATGGACCAGACAAGGGGGGGAACAAAAGAAAGGACATAAGGGAGAAAGAAAAAGGAGATAACTGCTGTATCTGTAAGAGAAAAACAAAGCTGGGAATCATTAAAGGAAAACTTCAGCTTTTGCAGCTGGGACCTTATTTTTAGGGATTTATTTATATGTTCATTTACTCATTTATAACATTTGCATATCGCTCCGACTCCTTCAGAAGATTTTTAATTAGTTACAAAACGCGTATATCCATATAATGCAGGGGTGTCAAACATAAGGCCTGGGGGCCAAAACCGGCCCGCCAGAGGGTCCAGTCTGGCCCGCGAGATGACTCATTAAATGGCACAAACTCTAGTTCCTGATTGGTCCACCAGAGCTTGGAATCCTTTTAAATGTCTACATATGAAATATTTCAGTATTACTTTACAGATCTGACCTCAGTTTTGGATTATGAGGTCAGGATTACGTCACGCATGTGAAAATTTTATTTCTCTTAAAAAATATTGTATTTTTTAATTTCAGATACCTGTGATTCAATATTACAGTAAATGATTGTGAGTTATAATGAACAAGTACCGTCGTATTCAGATGAGTTGATCATAATGATTATAATTAAAGTAAAAATATAAAAACATATATAAAAATATTTAATATTTGGGAAGTTTTAACAGAAAATTTATTTTATAAATTCAGCTTTATGAGTTTATATTAAAATGTATATAAATATTTTGTCATCTAAAAATATATAATAAAATGTTGACTGAAATAAATACATAAAATGAATAAATAAAATAAAATATAATCAAATCAGACAAAATATTGTTGGAACCAATTATGTTTCTCAATAAGTTTCATGTTAATTTTTTCTAAAAGGAAAGTTAATTAAATATAAACATCTTGACAATGTGCTAAAATGAAGGGAAACGTTTGCAGTTATTGTTATTTATGGGTCATTGTGTGAGAATTTTCCTGGTCCGGCCCACCTGAGATCAAGTCGTGCCGTTTGTGGCCTCTGAACTAAAACGAGTTTGACACCTCTGATTTAATGGGAGTGTTCGTCTGAACGGACTGAAAATGATCTGATTTAATGGGAGTGTTCGTCTGAACGGACTGAAAATGATCTGATTTAATGGGAGTGTTCGTCTGAACGGACTGAAAATGATCTGATTTAATGGGAGTGTTCGTCTGAACGGACTGAAAATGAACGGCGTGAAGCAGCCTCTGGCTGAGCCGCCCAGGCTTGCAGTCAAAGTGAGCGGACATGAATAATTAAAGCACCGTAATTAGACTCTGAACACAAACAAAGCAATTATGAAAGATTCTCATGTTCCAAGTGTGAACAAACATGGTGCCCATGTACCAGAAGCCCCCAGAGGAATGTTAGCATGGAATCAGTAAAGCGCCCGTGTTCACAGCACCACAGCAGTTTAATTTATCATAACTTCCCTCCAAGACCACGTGAATAATGTAGCTGCCGTGTTCAGTGGGCAAAGCCTCCACTCAGGTCCAAACCTGATGACAGCAGATCCAACATGGAGGATGGAGGAAGCACAAACAGACTAAATCTCTCTGTGGATGCCCTAAATTTCACAATGTTTCATGTAAAATAAATTATTGAAATTCCATCCTTTGTTGTTTCATCACACGGACGGACATGCTGCACTCGCTCCTTTGCTTTTCTGTTGAAGATGTTGGAGCATAATAAAGATCTGCTTCCCTCTCTGTGACTGTTTTAAATTCTAATCACCACTTCACCCTGCACTCCATCTGCATGACCAAACACTGTAATTACAGAGCATTTAGCGGCTCAGAAAGTGCATTCAGTATGTCACGATGAGGCGAGCTGCAGCACCCGTCCGCCTCAGCACGGTTCAGGCAGTCGCTGGAGCTTGAAACTGTTGAATAGTTGGAGCTAAGTATCGATTCTGAAACGCTGACGAGCTCCACGGCGGTTTATTCTCCGCGTGTTTCAGATTCGCAGCCGTTTTTAAATCACTGCACAACATAAAAATGGGTTAAAGAGATTTGAAAGCTGTGTGAAGAGTCAGTGCTGGAAATGAATGGCTAGCTCAAAATGAACCCATATATGGACACAATAAATGTGCACGCACACACTCACCCACACACACACACACACACACACTCTGAAACAGTTTGTGGATGAAATGAATAATTTATGCCATGTGAATGTTGTGGGTTGAACGCAGTTAAATGTAAGAGCAGCCTGCAGGGAAAACACAGTGAAACATTTCCCGTCTGTCTGTCATACTCCCTTTTAAATTCAAATTCAAATATACTTTATTCGCATGGGTGACTATCAGACATTGACATAACAAAAACAAAAGGGGACCAGGAAAAGCAGAACGCACTCAACCCATGTATTTCTTAGCATAAATAAATACGAAATAATAACATCAGACCACATGAATGTGGCAGCGTAGGTACTTGTACGTTTGCATCATTACAGAGATATTTACATATTACATATCAGCGGGCTCAGGCCTCAGGTGAGCTGTGCTCAAACTTCACACATCACTTCCTGCACCAATGTCGTTTGTGTTGCAGGTTTTGAGCACTCAGCTCTGAGCATCGATCCGCATGTCAGTACCATCCCTGCACACAGATGAACAGATTTGGATGCAGCACGAGAATCAGAACTGATGGGCTGTTTTCATAGTTAATGGGTGTGTTGTAATGATTGTTTTTACTGGCATGAGTTTAAATGAGTCATCACCAAAGAGAATCTTTTTGTTTTTCTAGAGTCATTTGAGTCAGTCATTGGAAATGTGCAAAGATCTGTGTGCACACAAGCTCCAATCCCAGGGCCAAAAGGAAAAGAAGGTAGGCGAAAGGCAGACAGGGTTAAATAAAGCCTCTTCACAAACAGCAAATAAATGCAAATAGCCTAAACAATGATGCAAAGTTACGACAAATAAAGGTTTAACAGTGCAAAATTAGAACACCACAATACCTCCAAAATCCTCCTCACGATTCTCTAGGTAGATGGACACCCCAACCATCTATTAAATTAAATGTGAACATATTACAGCCAAAAACTAAAAGGTAGCACATAATCATCACCACATAACTCAGTCAGTCCAACTCCTGGGATCAATGTGACCAGTTAAGAAGTAACACTGATTGTAGTTCACCTGCTGATGTAAAAATGGAACAGACAACAGGTGGAAATGAGACGGTTACCATGACAACCCCATGAAGGAATGGTCCTGCAGGTGGATTATTTCCTTGTGTTCATCCTTTCAGGATGATTCTTGGTCACGTTTGCATTTTGCCAGGGTCCGCACCACCAGAAGCAACGTGAGGCATCTGCAGCTCACAGGAGTTACTCAGGTTGTGCAGCTCATCCAGGATGGTTTGCTGTGTCAGCACAATGTGGAGAGCATGGAGGAGAAACTAGGAGACGGGCCAGTATACTAGAAGATGGGCCAGAATACCAGGAGATGGGCCAGAATACCACAACATGGGGTAAAATACCAGAACATGGGCTAGAATACCATGAGACGGGCCAGAATTCCAAAACATGGGCCAGCATATCAGGAGATGGGCCAGAATACCAGAACATGGGCCAGAATACCAGAACATGGGCCAGAATACCAGGAGATGGGCCAGAATACCAGGACACGGGGTAAAATACCAGAACATGGGCTAGAATACCAGGACACGGGTCAGAATACCAGGACACGGGCCAGAATACCAGGACATGGGCTAGAATACCAGGATATGGCCCACAATACCAGAACATGGGCCAGTATACCAGGACACGGGCCAGAATACCAGGACACGGGCCAGAATACCAGGACACGGGCCAGTATATCAGGACACGGGCCAGTATATCAGGAGATGAGCCAGAATACCAGGACACGAGCCAGAATACCAGGACATGGGCCAGAATACCAGGACACGGGCCAGAATACCAGGACATGGGCTAGAATACCAGGATATGGCCCACAATACCAGAACATGGGCCAGTATACCATGAGACGGGCCAGAATACCAGAACATGGGCTAGAATACCAGGACACGGGCCAGAATACCAGGACATGGGCTAGAATACCAGGATATGGCCCACAATACCAGAACATGGGCCAGTATACCAGGACACGGGCCAGAATACCAGGACACGGGCCAGAATACCAGGACACGGGCCAGTATATCAGGACATGGGCTAGAATACCAGGACATGGGCTAGAATACCAGGATATGGCCCACAATACCAGAACATGGGCCAGTATACCAGGACACGGGCCAGTATATCAGGAGATGAGCCAGAATACCAGGACACGAGCCAGAATACCAGGACATGGGCCAGAATACCAGGACACGGGCCAGAATACCAGGACATGGGCTAGAATACCAGGATATGGCCCACAATACCAGAACATGGGCCAGTATACCATGAGACGGGCCAGAATACCAGAACATGGGCTAGAATACCAGGACACGAGCCAGAAGACCAGGACATGGGCTAGAATACCAGGATATGGCCCACAATACCAGAACATGGGCCAGTATACCATGAGACGGGCCAGAATACCAGAACATGGGCTAGAATACCAGGACACGGGCCAGAATACCAGGACATGGGCTAGAATACCAGGATATGGCCCACAATACCAGAACATGGGCCAGTATACCATGAGACGGGCCAGAATACCAGGACATGGGCCAGAATACCAGGACACGGGCCAGTATATCAGGACACGGGCCAGTATATCAGGAGATGAGCCAGAATACCAGGACACGAGCCAGAATACCAGGACATGGGCCAGAATACCAGGAGATGGGCCAGAATACCAGGACACGGGGTAAAATACCAGAACATGGGCTAGAATACCAGGACACGGGTCAGAATACCAGAACATGGGCCAGTATACCAGGACACGGGCCAGAATACCAGGACATGGGCCAGAATACCAGGACATGGGCCAGAATACCAGGACACGGGCCAGAATACCAGGACACGGGCCAGTATATCAGGACACGGGCCAGTATATCAGGAGATGAGCCAGAATACCAGGACACGAGCCAGAATACCAGGACATGGGCCAGAATACCAGGACACGGGCCAGAATACCAGGACATGGGCTAGAATACCAGGATATGGCCCACAATACCAGAACATGGGCCAGTATACCATGAGACGGGCCAGAATACCAGAACATGGGCTAGAATACCAGGACACGAGCCAGAAGACCAGGACATGGGCTAGAATACCAGGATATGGCCCACAATACCAGAACATGGGCCAGTATACCATGAGACGGGCCAGAATACCAGAACATGGGCTAGAATACCAGGACACGGGCCAGAAGACCAGGACATGGGCCAGAATACCAGGATATGGCCCACAATACCAGAACATGGGCCAGTATACCAGGACACGGGCCAGAATACCAGGACACGGGCCAGAATACCAGGACACGGGGTAAAATACCAGAACATGGGCTAGAATACCAGGACACGGGTCAGAATACCAGGACACGGGCCAGTATATCAGGAGATGAGCCAGAATACCAGGACACGGGCCAGTATATCAGGAGATGAGCCAGAATACCAGGACACGAGCCAGAATACCAGGACATGGGCCAGAATACCAGGACACGGGCCAGAATACCAGGACATGGGCTAGAATACCAGGATATGGCCCACAATACCAGAACATGGGCCAGTATACCATGAGACGGGCCAGAATACCAGAACATGGGCTAGAATACCAGGACACGGGCCAGAATACCAGGACATGGGCTAGAATACCAGGATATGGCCCACAATACCAGAACATGGGCCAGTATACCAGGACACGGGCCAGAATACCAGGACACGGGCCAGAATACCAGGACACGGGCCAGTATATCAGGACATGGGCTAGAATACCAGGACATGGGCTAGAATACCAGGATATGGCCCACAATACCAGAACATGGGCCAGTATACCAGGACACGGGCCAGTATATCAGGAGATGAGCCAGAATACCAGGACACGAGCCAGAATACCAGGACATGGGCCAGAATACCAGGACACGGGCCAGAATACCAGGACATGGGCTAGAATACCAGGATATGGCCCACAATACCAGAACATGGGCCAGTATACCATGAGACGGGCCAGAATACCAGAACATGGGCTAGAATACCAGGACACGAGCCAGAAGACCAGGACATGGGCTAGAATACCAGGATATGGCCCACAATACCAGAACATGGGCCAGTATACCATGAGACGGGCCAGAATACCAGAACATGGGCTAGAATACCAGGACACGGGCCAGAATACCAGGACATGGGCTAGAATACCAGGATATGGCCCACAATACCAGAACATGGGCCAGTATACCATGAGACGGGCCAGAATACCAGGACATGGGCCAGAATACCAGGACACGGGCCAGTATATCAGGACACGGGCCAGTATATCAGGAGATGAGCCAGAATACCAGGACACGAGCCAGAATACCAGGACATGGGCCAGAATACCAGGAGATGGGCCAGAATACCAGGACACGGGGTAAAATACCAGAACATGGGCTAGAATACCAGGACACGGGTCAGAATACCAGAACATGGGCCAGTATACCAGGACACGGGCCAGAATACCAGGACATGGGCCAGAATACCAGGACATGGGCCAGAATACCAGGACACGGGCCAGAATACCAGGACACGGGCCAGTATATCAGGACACGGGCCAGTATATCAGGAGATGAGCCAGAATACCAGGACACGAGCCAGAATACCAGGACATGGGCCAGAATACCAGGACACGGGCCAGAATACCAGGACATGGGCTAGAATACCAGGATATGGCCCACAATACCAGAACATGGGCCAGTATACCATGAGACGGGCCAGAATACCAGAACATGGGCTAGAATACCAGGACACGAGCCAGAAGACCAGGACATGGGCTAGAATACCAGGATATGGCCCACAATACCAGAACATGGGCCAGTATACCATGAGACGGGCCAGAATACCAGAACATGGGCTAGAATACCAGGACACGGGCCAGAATACCAGGACATGGGCTAGAATACCAGGATATGGCCCACAATACCAGAACATGGGCCAGTATACCAGGACACGGGCCAGAATACCAGGACACGGGCCAGAATACCAGGACACGGGCCAGTATATCAGGACATGGGCTAGAATACCAGGACATGGGCTAGAATACCAGGATATGGCCCACAATACCAGAACATGGGCCAGTATACCAGGACACGGGCCAGTATATCAGGAGATGAGCCAGAATACCAGGACACGAGCCAGAATACCAGGACATGGGCCAGAATACCAGGACACGGGCCAGAATACCAGGACATGGGCTAGAATACCAGGATATGGCCCACAATACCAGAACATGGGCCAGTATACCATGAGACGGGCCAGAATACCAGAACATGGGCTAGAATACCAGGACACGAGCCAGAAGACCAGGACATGGGCTAGAATACCAGGATATGGCCCACAATACCAGAACATGGGCCAGTATACCATGAGACGGGCCAGAATACCAGAACATGGGCTAGAATACCAGGACACGGGCCAGAATACCAGGACATGGGCTAGAATACCAGGATATGGCCCACAATACCAGAACATGGGCCAGTATACCATGAGACGGGCCAGAATACCAGGACATGGGCCAGAATACCAGGACACGGGCCAGTATATCAGGACACGGGCCAGTATATCAGGAGATGAGCAAGAATACCAGGACACGAGCCAGAATACCAGGACATGGGCCAGAATACCAGGACACGGGCCAGAATACCAGGACATGGGCCAGAATACCAGGACATGGGCCAGAATACCAGGACACGGGCCAGAATACCAGGACACGGGCCAGAATACCAGGACACGGGCCAGAATACCAGAACATGGGCTAGAATACCAGGACACGGGCCAGAATACCAGGACATGGGTCAGAATACCAGGATATGGCCCACAATACCAGAACATGGGCCAGTATACCATGAGACGGGCCAGAATACCAGGACATGGGCCAGAATACCAGGACACGGGCCAGAATACCAGGACATGGGCCAGAATACCAGGACATGGGCCAGAATACCAGGACATGGGCCAGAATACCAGGACACGGGCCAGAATACCAGGACATGGGCCAGAATACCAGGACACGGGCCAGAATACCAGGACACGGGCCAGAATACCAGAACACGGGCCAGAATACCAGGACATGGGCCAGAATACCAGGACACGGGCCAGAATACCAGGACACGGGCCAGAATACCAGGACATGGGTCAGAATAGCAGGAGATGTGGAGGGGGCTTTAGGAAGACAGCAACTCAGCACCAGGGCTGCTGTACCCTCCAGGAGGAGCACTGCCTACAAAGTCCTACAAAAAAGGTCATTAATGCACAGACTCGATGACAGTGGTATGAGGACTCCACATCCACCAGTGGGATCTTTGCTCACAGTTCACCACAGTACAGCCTGACTGGCTGCCAGAGAACGCCGGGATTGGCAGATTGGCCTTCGGTGCTCTGTGTTCTTCATGGATGAGAGCAGGTTCACAATGAGCACATATGACAGATCTGAGAGTCTGGAGATGCCGTGGAGACCGCTCTGCTGCTGCAACATCCTCCAGCATGACCAGTTTGGCAGTAGGTCTGCGATGGTCTAGGAAGGCATATCTTTGGAAGGCCTCACAGACCACCATAGCCAGAGGTACCCTGACTGCCATCAGGGACCAGAATGAAACCCTCAGACTTTGTCAGACCATATGCTGCTGCAGTGGAACCTGGTTCCTTCTGATGCAGGACAATGCTCGGCCTCATGAGGCGGGAGTTTGTCAGCAATTCCTGCATGATGAAGACATAGGCTATGTCCACACTCAGGGGCTAGGTCCCTCAAAGGATAATAGCAAATGAAAGACTGTAATATTAACTAGTACACAAAAACAAAATCAGGTAATAAATACAATGAAAATGTCTCTTAAATTTAGACACCTCTGCTGTAGAATGTCCTGTTCGGCCCACAATGCATCATGGGATAGGATTAGCCACGAAGGATACATCGGACTGTCCTTAAAGGCATATGCCACCCCTGGGTGAAATTGAGCCTCCCCCACAGTCCCCTGAGTTAAACAAGCGGGCAGAAGCGGTTTCTAACCGACCCAGTCATTCTCTGAATCTGGCAGCACTGACTTTAGCTTAGCTTAGCATAGTTGCTGTAATCTGGTGGATCCAACTAGCACCACTTGGCGAAAGTGAACTAATTCACTCGAGATTTTTTCCAATTACGTTTCGTGGCCCGCACATTCTGATCAAGTACGAGAAGCCGATTTTACATCAAAGGACTGACTAGGCGGCATTCAACGGGGGAAATATGGATCACCGCGAGCATCCGGGAATTTTCGCCAAATTCGTCACATCCGGTTAGGTAGGAGGTGAAAACATGGCTTCGTTGCATAGGAGAGCCACTGAATTACCTGCTTCATTACTTGTCAATCTTCGTTTATTCTACTTTGGAAATACCGAGAAGTCCCTCTGTGTCTGGCTGCCATAAACATATCTATCACACGGACAAGAGAAGATGTTTGTTCCAGTTCCCAAAACAACAGAAAAAGTCCCGAACAACATGCTAAGTGGCTAGCTGCTATCAAGCCCATAAATGCTGACAGTTCACGCTGGAAACCATGGAAACATCTAACAATATGTTCGGATCACTTTGTGACTGATAAAAAAACATATTCTGGTCTTACTTATTAAACCCTGTAGTTGTTTTTGTACAAATGATAGAAAACACCATGAAATCAGTGGAATTGCAGAATCACAGCGCCGCCCGCTGTTCCCGTCTCCTCCTGTTAACGATCACGTTCATCCAGATTACTGCCATCAATGTTCCAACATCACAATAAAAGCATAAAAAGCGACAGAAAGGCATTTGCAGCATTATAAACATGCACAGTCATAACCAGTTACATACGGATGAGACTGCCGGTAATTTATAGCTTTATCAATGAGAGTAAACTCCTGAGAAGTACATCAAAGAAATACCACCATTTCTTAAAAATCCGGGGAAAATTAATATTCTATAAAAAAAAATAAATGGCTTGAACACGGGGCTTACCTGATGAAACCAAATACATCATGAGATCAGGAAACTGATCATCAGGCCGTTATGTAGGTTCGTCTAACCAGGCTGTAGCAGCAGAAGATGGGCTAATTAGTCCAACAGATACTAGTTTTGCTTCGTATCTTCTTCCAGCGTTGGCAGTGAGACTTTCAGTATAACTGGACGTCATTTCAACATTATTTCAAAGACAGACCAGCGGAGAAAAAAAAAATTAAAAAGGGTGCAAAAACAGTTTTTTAAGGCTCATTGTCCATCAGACGCCGTTCAAATACGAAGCATGTTTTCACCGCGACCAGCTTCGTGGTCACGTGAATTCCGGGTTGTGACGTAGGCTCGCGCTGATCCATATGCCACAGAAGTACCGGCCAATCACGGGTGAAGCACCGTGGATAGTACCAAAGGCAGCACGCATGCGCAGCATCCGGTGGCAACCCTGTTTACGGAAGTTGGGAATGCTGCGCATGCGTGCTGCCTTTGCTACTATCCGCGGTGCTTCGCCAAGTGGTGCTAGTTGGATCCACCAGATTACAGCAACTATGCTAAGCTAAGCTAAAGTCAGTGCTGCCAGATTCAGAGAATGACTGGGTCGGTTAGAAAACACTTCTGCCCACTTGTCCAGCTCAGGAGACTGTGGGAGGAGGCTCAATTTCACCCGGGGGGGCATATACCTTTAAAATCTGGGGAACATAAAGCCACATTTGCAGGCTGCATTTGCAGGAGGCTTCAAATCTGGACAGCATTGGTCACATCTTTGCAACGTAAGCGGTCTTCAAATCACAAAGCACCTCCGGGACATCCGCCGCTGCCACGTCACACCACAGACTCTCCAGGGGTTGCCTGGTGTCCTGATCCAGGTCTGGGAGGAGATCCCTCGGGAGAACATCTGTGGTCTCATCGGGAACATGATCAGACGTTGTAGGGAGGCCAAACACACTATTAAACCTGATTCACAGAAGCTGGGTCAGACTGGGATCTGATCGCTTTTATTAGGAGCAGGATTCTGAATCCAGACCTCCATGGGTTCATGATTCTGATTCCCATTGATCCTTCTGATGTCATTTTGTTCTTACCACATTCCACCATGTGATGAATAAAGATCTTCATCTGGAACATTTCATTCATGAAGATCAGAGATGTTGAGCAGGTGAAAACACGTGAAATGTGCTCGTGGAAACTCCCAGAATTCACAGTATGGGTGTAAAACAGCAGCCCAGGCTGTGAGCTCGCGTTTTCTGTTCACCCTGTGCTACGAGGAGTGCAGCATTTCCATCCTGGGAACGGCATCATTTAGATCTATGGCGACATTGCTCTTCTATCTTTACAAGACAAGAACAAAAAAGCATTTTGTAGAAATTCAGAGGTTTGCCAGCTGGTGTGATAAGCGTCTGATTCTGGACACGGATAACACTAATGAGATGGTGTCTGACCCTCAGGGAGCAGATGACCACAGGTTTTACACAATCACACCATTAAACCGGTTAGTTCCTACAGATAGCTGGATGTTTTCATTCATAACTCATGCTGATGTCTTCTGCAGAAGAAAACGGGGGCTACACTTTCTGTGCAGACTAAGAATCTGTGCCGTAAACAAAAAGGTCATGGTCTTATTTTATCAGGTTGTTCTAAAAAGACTCATAAGTTATAGTATCTCAACTTGTTTTGGAAACTCACCTCCTCCCCGGATGCTGTGAACACCCACTGCTGATGCCCCCCCATCCCTACTCCTCTCACCACCATTCCAACACGGTTTTGATTTATTATTTTCCTTCATTCCAGAATCCATACAGTTATATTTGCTTCTGAGTTAGAAAGTAAAGCTGCATTATCACTACATATCAGTTATTTGTATTCATTTCACCTTGTTTGTCCATCTGCTACCGTTTTTTTTGTTTTCTCTTTTATTTCAACTCCCTTTTTTTTTGCACAATGTTTTGCTATTAAATAAAAATGAAAAGGTTTTCTAACCTCACTGTGCAACTGAAAAACTGTTGCATGCATCTACCACTACGTGAGAAATCATTAGGACTGAGGAACAGATGGAGACCATAAACGGGCCTCTCATATACAAGATAATAAGATCATTAATGATATGACGCATGTTCTGCACATAGTCCGAGCTCCTGCCCTCCGGAAAGAGATACAGTCCCTCCATGGAGGTTTAACAGATTAAACACTCAGTCATCCTCATGTCTATTACATAACACTGACAGATCAATGATCTTTTAATTATCTCAGTTGCTTTTTAAATGAATTTGATGCTTTTACATTGATTTTACTTAATTTTGTAAAAATGATCTTATGTTTTTTCTGGTTGCAACTACATATTTCTGATTAAGTATTGCACTATTCAAATGAAGAAAACGACTTAAATTAAGTTTTTTTTTATTAGAAAATAACGCAGTAACATGCTTAAAACCTCTAAAAAGTCCATTGCTCATGATACGGCTCCGTTAACTCTGAGAAATAGTCAAGGTAAAATCACAATTTTTATATCTTAAGTACTGTATTTTAATGGCCCTTTAAGAAAAGGTGATGAAAAGGCTAAATTCACAAAAGTAATTCAAATAATAACAAGAAACTAATGAAATTAATAATAAATAAAAATTTACAAAAATATATTTTCGTGAAATAAAATATTGCTTTTGATTTTTGTTGAATATAATAATTTTTAAAAAAAATAAAACAACTGTCCCAGACCAAAAAGAGCACCTTGCTCATAGACAGTGGGCCAAATTACAACTGTCCATAAGCAGAAATCTTACTGAACAAAAATCATATGGAACATTACAGAAAACATTTGATTGCAGTGATTGCCTCAAAGAGTTGCTCAATATCATTTTAGTTCAGGAGCCCCATCATGCTTGTTTACTTGTTTCATCTTTTGTGTGTTTTTTAATATATCTGTTGAACCACAATTCAAAATCAATGTCATGAATTTCATATAATTTTTATTATAACTTTTTTTTGGGTCAATTTAAACTTATTTCACTGACTGCTGATTTTTTTTCCATCTTTAATGAGAGGGTATGAATAATTTTGAGGATGACTGATGTTTTCTTACTGGTTGAAATGTCAGAATTGTTGTAGAGTCAAAGGTGTCCACCAGGGGGCAGAAGTCAACAGGTTTTATCCCACAGGGTTCGCGTGAAGCTTTTATCACATGGTGATGCAATAGGTCTCAAACAGTTTGTATCAATGATACAGAAAAAGGGTCGACCCTCATTAAGCTGCCCGGTATAAGGTTTAATGTGAAGAAAATGAAGCTCGGAGACGGAGCTGTTGCTCAGATTATAAATTACAGCCACAGTACATCACACCCTGCCATTAATTCTAAACACCTTTTATCTGGTGATCAATTCCTCACATCATTAATGATCCTTGGTGTCAGTGTTCATAAGGCTTAGACAGCTCATCACAGGGTTGGATGAGCGTGCATCGATAAGAGCAACACCCCCCCAACAGCAGGAGACACATTAATCTAGATTTTCCTTCTTGAGATCGTTTGTTAAATAACAGTTCAAAAGTCTTCAGAATCAGACTTTCTGAAGGTCTTTCGAAGTTTTTTTTCTTATCATCCATTTTCAGTCCAGACCTCACTGACCATTTAGGGAACTGGGAATCCCAAAAAAAAAAACGGAGGGGCAGACAACTTTGCAGAGAACCAGTTTGAAACTGGATCTTTAGGCTCTTTGTCACCAGCAGCCTCTCACAATCATGTTCCCATTTCTTTAGTTTCATATCTGAAAACCAGCAAAGATCAGGCAGTCAGACAGAGGCAACAAGGTGATTCCAAACAACCGCATATCAGCATGGAGCAGAAAATGGACACGTGGAGGACAAAAGAAGAGTCAGGACTGAAAGACCACCTCCTGAAAATCAGATGCTTCAGGAAAGGGGATTATCCTTCGTGTTCGAACTTCGGTTAAAAATAGGGAGCCCCCGGATAAACCCTATTAGAAAAGAAAAAAAAACCAAGAAAAATTAAAATAGAGGAATAAGGGAAAAAGGGGAAAGGAATAGGGGGAAGGGGGGAATAAAAGAAAAAAGGAAGAAGTGGGGGGGGAGAGAGGAGGAAAAGGTAGTATTAAAAAAAAAAAAAAAAAAAGACGACCCCAAAAAAAAAAGAAAGGGAGGAAAGATGTAAAAGAGAAGAAAAAGCGCGGAAAAAAAAGAAAGATAAAAGAGAGGGAGAAGGAAGGGGGAGGGGGAAAAAAAAGGGGGGGGGGGGGGGGGGGAAAGAAGGTGAAGGAAGGATGGGGGGGAAGAGACTCCACCAAAAAAGGGATTAAGGATATTTGAGGTGTTGAGGGCAGCAGAAGCTGGTTCAGATGACGGTCTCAGGGAATGTGTGGCCACTTCTCTGGAGAGTAGAACGATGACAGCATATCCTTTATAATGCTTGCTGTTAAAAAAAAAAAGAAAAAAAAGATTGAGCAGAAATACCAGTTGTTAGTTGAGAGCTTTCCAGGAAGATAGGCTGCAGAAACCAGTAGTGAGCAACAGAGTCTCTGGAGAATGAGAGAAGGTTGCTGGGAGACGAGCTGGGCGCTGTAACTTTTATAAAGCAAGCCAGCCCAAAGTCCTGTAGTAATTCTGATCATTGCAGAGAAATCTGTCTGAAAGTAGCTTTATCCAGAATTCAACAGTTCCAACAAGTCAGACACACACAGGGTTCTGGTGGAAAGTCACATACTGTAGTCCCTCTGTAAGGGAAGAAAGCAGGGGGCGCCACAATGAAAGGAACAGGTTTGATGGAAGGATGGATCCTCCCCAGATCCCAGTCCTCAATGGGTCCAATCAATGGATGGATCCTTTCCAAAACCCAGACCTCATGAGCTCTGATGGAGGGATGGATCCTCTTCAAAGGAATAGTTCACCCTCAGAATGATTTAACTTTATTTTCCACTTACCCTCATGGTGAGCAAGACTCTGGAGCACTTTTTTAATGTGTCAAATGCAGCCGGAGATCAGGACGACTTCTCTTTCCCCCCAATGGAGTTCGCCAGGGTCCGAGCCAAAAAGGTCCATAAAAGTCCGCAAGAAATTGTCAATATTCCTCCATACTGCTCGTCCCATGTAGTCCAAGTGTCCTGAGTGGGTAGCGTCCAGAATTTACTTGAAACTACGCCATTTAGTATATTTTTAGAGTATAAACAACACTACATCGCATCTCCTGCAAGCATGCTGATGCACGTTCACGAAACTACGGAAGCCACGGCAGACGAGATCGCGCGTTCTCTTTTTCTTTCTTTTAGATCAATATCCAACTCTTCCTGTGTTTGTCCCGGTTTGTTTAGAGCTCTCGCGCTCTTACCACAATGTGAACAGTGAATTTCTTCTTCTACGCTTGCATTATCGGCAGAGTAGGCGCTGAACGCCGGGGCTTCCGTAGTTTCGTGACCATGCATGCGAGCGCTTCATGGAAGTAAACAATACTCCCTTTTAGACTCTAAAAATATACTAAATGACGTCGTTTCAAGTAAATTCTGGACGCTACCCACTCAGGACACTTGGACTACATGGGACGAGCAGTATGGAGGAATATTGACAAATTTTTGTGGACTTTTATGGACCTTTTTGGCTCTGACCCTGGCGAACTCCTATTGGGGGGAACGAGAAGTCGTCCTGATCTCCGGCTGCATTTGACATATTAAAAAAGTGGTCCAGAGTCTTGCTCACCATGAGGGTAAGTGGGAAATAAAGTTAAATCATTCTGAGGGTGAACTATTCCTTTAAAACCCGGACCTTGACTGGTCTGACGGAGGGATGGATCCTCTCTAGAACCCGGACCTAAACATTATTGAAGCAGTGTGGGATCATGTGGACAGAAAAAAGAACAAAAGGCAGAAGCATCAGTCCTTCAAGGATCCTAGAGAACTGTTTCGGAAGATGACCGAGAGAAATGATGGAGATCTTATCTAAGAGGGTTTAGTTCCCTCTCTGAAAGAGTTGCAGTATGAGAACATTTCTGTCCCCAAAGGGTACAATCTGGACACATGCACCCACTATGGCTCAAAACTGGACCTCAAGGCAATTGTTTGAACTCATTTATAGGCCTGAAAGGTAAGAAATACTACATATTTGTACTGTTTCTTCTAAATGTTAGGGTACAACCAAAAAACCCAACAATAACAAAGAAAAGAAAACTGTTGAACAAGCTCTGCTGATGGATGAAGGCTTTACAGCTCGTTCATACATTAAAAAATTTCAATAAATGTCTATGAAGCTGTTTAATCTTAATTAAAAAACATATGTCAACTTATATTTGAGCATTTTGATTATTTTTCTATTTACTCATTTTTTTTTTTCTGCACCCCCACATGTCGAGGTTTCCTTTACTTACATTAAACCCCACATCAATGCTGACGTGTTCATTGGCTCATGAATTTATGTGGGAAAGAGAAAAAGATCTTCATGTATGGCTGTGATGGGGAACATTTTCTACGTTTAGATAAGGGAACAAGACGGTCACCCGAGGTACAATTCTGGCCTTGGTAAGACTTAAACCTCTGTTGAGGGTACCACCCTAGTCTCAAGCCTTTTCTCCCATAAAAGTACAATTATTCACTTTTCCCCCCCCCTGAGTACTGAAGAACAAAGCTTACCAGAACAAACATTTATTTTAAAACCTGATACTGTTTCTGCCTCATGTAATGTATTTTTATTGAAGTTTGCAGACACAGTATTCCTGCCACTTCATAAAGAAATGAACGCTGTCTGAAGAAGAATGCTCAGAACGAGACTGAAGATTGAAGTGAGAAGCTCGTCATCAGTTTTATTAATGTGTCGTCTGAGATTTTCCACCACAGTCACACATATACTGGCATTAAAATGATAAATGTTGTAAATGTGTTTTCATGAATGAGCTCAACGGATGAAATTTGCTTCAAATACATGTTAAACTATAATTTTTTTCCTTCCTACACCGCAGAAAAGCTGATTGTTGAGGCAACTTTAATATGACTGTGGAGCTGGGATCACAGTGACTCGTATCTTGTCTGTGTTTATTGATAACCCGCGGCCTCAGCACTGATCTGCCTGGAAAAAGCTGCTTCCTGCTGCACTCCCCGCACAAGGTTGTCTGCGTTATAAAAGCTTTTATTTCTCTGTCCCCTGCAGTGAGCCGAAGCCATGCAGATGACTGCAGAGCTGTCGCCGACTCATTCAGCTTTATAAATGATGGATCAGAAGGAGCTGAGAGGGCATCATTTTCATCTGCCGCACCAGAGGATTTTCATCAAGGGCGCAAAGTATTTCCTGCAACCATCTGGTATTGATTTTTTTTTTTGTTCCTTTTAATATTGATGGTATATCAAAAATACATCTGAAGTTAATGTAGATACTATCTTGTGATGGATAGTTGTGTTTTAATAGGGAATGGGAGCCGCTAAGCCTTATGAGGCAAGCGCACCATGTTGGCATCCATCGCAGTGTAAATGGCCGCGTTTCCCAGATTCAGCTTAAAAGATCTTCTTAAGAATGTTCTTTCGGCTTCTTCTGCAGAAAAATATGTTTCTCAGTTTTTTTCTTAGCATTAAGAAGACCTTAGCAAAAGGAAGAACATTTTGACCCAGTCTTTTAACCCTTCTTAACGGGCATTCGCACATATATTGCCAAAAGTATTCGCTGCCTTGACTCACATATGAGCTTAAGTGACATCCTATTTCTAATCCATAGGGTTCAACAGGACGTTGGTCCACCTTTGCAGCTAGAACAGCTTCACTCTTCTGGGAAGTCTGTCCACAAGGTTTAGGAGTGTTTATGGGAATTTTTGACCATTCCTCCAGAAGCACATTTGTGAGGTCACACTGATGTTGGACCAGAAGTCCTGGCTCTCAGGCTACGTTCACACGGCGACGATCAGAAGAGAAGACGCAAAAGTGGCGTCTCGTCTTCATCTTTTTATCCGCGTTCACACGAGCATCGTCATGAAGAAATCTGCGTGCATACGAGGACACAAGCGTGTATGGAATTTGATTGGATCTGCACGCCGGGTCTTTAGGTGGTGCTGTGACAGAACTCCACCATGTCCGCGCGCATGCGTACAATTGTTCGTCTATGTTCGCTTCAAAATCAAAACAACTATGGCAGCGATGAGGAGGAACTTAGTGTGGGAAGATGAGGAGGTAGAATTACTTCTCCAAACGACACTCAATTACAAACTCGCAATGTGGAGATCCACTGGGCTTACTTATTCCGACATTGTTGTTTTTCCTGTATTGTGTGACATCACGCTTACGGGCTGTTGATTTTTGCAGTTACGTAGGTCTGCTCTGTTATACGTTTAAATCGGATAAATCAACATTTTAGTTTTCATTTGACTGAGTGATACTGGATAAAGTGGATAAAGCGAATTTGCGGGTGAAGGGACGAACTTTATAATAAAACACGTTGTTGTCGGTGTGGACAACACCGGCACTTACAGCATGCTAGCATTAGCCAGCTAACGTACTGGCGTGTTTACATTGTGCGCTTAAAACACACAAACATCTGAAAATCGGGTCTGTACCTCCCGTTTCCAGTGGAACAACTGGGGACTGCCAAGAAAGGGACGTTTAGATGATTGTGTGTTTTCACAAAGTTGCTGGCTAATGTAACTGCTAAAACGACTGCGCAGTCTGCCGGCCACAAACAAACGGTGTCGTTTTATTATAAAGTTCGGTCTTGGGCGAATTGGTCGTTTTAATCCACTTCTTCTCAGCATCCTTCAGTCTGGAGAAATGGATGGCGTTTTCCGAAAAAGTTACAGGTGTAGTGGGGACTATTGTTGAGGTTGTGCTTGGCTTGCCTACTTTGTGGGTGACATATGAAGCTCCTTTCTTGGAGTCCCAGTTGTTCCCTGGAACGGGGGGTACAGACCGATTGAGTTTTGTGTGAGAAAGTAGGAGTACGTTTGGCTGCTGCACTGTGAAGTGCCGGTGTTGTGCAGGGGAAAACAACGTGGTTAGTTCGGCCCTTCAGGGGAGCTTGATCAGGCAGTTCACTAGTGAATGAAAATTAAAATGTTTGGGTTTTCGATTTAAACAGTATAACAGAGAGGAACGGCTGGTTAAATGGCCCGGAAAGGAAGTGTGTTTAACTTCCGGAAACCGGGGGAATGTGATAATCCCCATGGGACATCAGCATGCCACGTGAGCACGGCGTCACCAGGTCTGTGGGTCCACCATCATTTTTGCGTTTTGAACCGTGCAGACGAGGGCGCAACACCGTTGCGTCCTCAGGAATTCCACTTTGGAATGAGTCTTCAGATCTTTGCGTCTTCAACCCATAATAACGCTGTTGCCGTGTCAACGAAAGGCACTTCTGATGAAATAGTTTGCCGTTTGTACCCGCAATCGTCCTCGTGTGAACGGCCCCCCCAGTCTCCGCTCTAATCCAACCCAAAGGTGTTCTATGGGGTTGAGGTCAGGACTCTGTGTAGGTCAGTCCAGTTCCTCCACACCAGACTTTGCATCCAGGTCTTCATGGACCTCTTTGTGCACTGGTGCACAGTCATGTTGGAAGAGGAAGGGGCCAGCTCCAAACTGGTCCCACAAAGTTGGGAACAATGGAATTGTCCAAAATGTCTTGGTATGCTGAAGTATTCAGAGATCCTTTCACTGGAACTAAAGGCTGCTACATACGCTGCGAGAAAAGAGAACTTTCTTCTTGTTCTCGGGGCTACGAGAACAAAATAACGTCATTTTGTTCTTGCGTATGTGTTTGGAGGACAGCTTGTGTCTTGTTCACCATCCCTCCTCCAAAACACCCACACATTCCCCCCACCAAACTTTACGACTAGGTGCACAATGCAGCTGATAAGTACTGGTGTCCTAGCAACTGTCAGACCCAAACTCCTCCATCAGATTGCCAGATGGAGATCAAGCGGCAACCTCCGGTGGCCAGTAGTGATGCTACCCGGAAATTGACATTTTCTGTAGTATTCCCTTCATCCGCTAGGGCTGGCTCCAAGAGCGAGCAAATCCCATAGACTCCCATGTTAAAAACGCCAACTTCACAGCAGAAATAAACAGGTTTACAGCCTGGTTCAAAAAATCATTTTAGGTTTATTAGGTCAAGTTTACCTTCATGTCAACTGTGAGGGGGGTGAATTTTTTTATAACTCATTCGTTTAGATGTTATTTATTCTTCAAATTACAGATAAGTAAGGCCGTGTCCTTATGATTGACATGCGGCAGACCGGAAGCTCCGCCTGCCGACCGAAGGCTCCGAGTTAGCTCCTTCTTTGCTCTTAATAAGGTCTCAGTTTGTTACAGAGTCGCACAACGGCGGTGTTTAGTCAGCGAATTGCAAGTCTAAGCATGTCTTACCTTAACCATGCCGCTTAGGAGCCTTATCTTTGTTAGCTCCTCTTAGTTTCGTGTTAGCTCAGTTGGCGTTTAGCCCACAGTACGTCAGCTGTCAATCATTTGCCCCGCGACGCGCTGTGCCCATTTTAGTATTTTCCTGGAGTGACGACGTACGTGACACTTGGCAAGATGGCGACGGCAGACACGCCCAACTGGCTTCACATTTCTCTATTCAGAAGAGACCGGAAGCTACGTCCAGTAATTATACACAGTCTATGATGGAGATGCACGATCTGTTACTCCAGAGAACGCCTCCACTGCGTTAAAGTCCAGTAGCAGCATGCTTTACACCACTGCATCCACGCTTTGCATTGCACTTGATGTATGGATGGATGCAGCTGCTTGACCATGGGAACCCATTCCATGAAGCTCTCTCTCTCTGTTCTTGAGCTGATCTGAAGGTCACATGAAGTTTGGAGGTCTGTAGTGACTGATTCTGCAGAAAGTTGGCCACCTCTTCGCACTATGCACTTCAGCATCCGCTGACCCCGCTCCGTCAGTTTACGTGGCCGACGACTTCATGGCTGAGTTGCTGTATTTAGACGTTTCTGGGTATTTGTCTCCAGTGACGGAATCACATGTAATGAAGATGACACTGTCTGTGTGGTCTTTTGGATTAATCATTGTCAGTATTGTGGAACTACTATGGGTAAGTGCTTTTTCCCAATGGTTAGTTTTGTCCAAATGTTTGTTTTATTACTTTACTTATATCGCTGAAAGTTATACTTGTACTGTAATCTAGTTAATTCAGAGCTCTTTGGTTGTGGTTAAAAATTACTTTGTTTCTATAGCCCCTTTCACAATTGTGCTGGAAAGTGGTAATAATGCGGATTTTGTCCTTTATGCCGTTTGCATTCAGACATGTGTTCCACTCTTTTACCTCAGAGATGTAGCAGACAAAAACCGACTGGCCTCCATGTCATAAGAGTAGAAATGTTCTGGCTGAACGCCAATCACAGATGCACCAAATGCTACAGGAAGTTATCCTAGATGCTAGTCCCAGGATCATTGTCTGTATCCTAGACATACTCCATGACACACTGCTGCTGTACGGTGCATCATGGGGCGGATAGACAATAGAGCAACAACCTGAATTTGACAAGGACAGTTTTGTTTGTGGTACAGGTCCAATGAAACGTTGATGAAAGATGAATGAAGAAAGAAGCACATTTTGGTCATCATTGATTATCTGGGGTTGATTTCAGGTAAGGAACAGTGGAGATGGAGGTCATTACCTCCGCAGGAGATATTCAAGTCAAAAGCAGGTTTAGTGATGTGGAGATCAATTTTGAGGAAGATGATGATTATGATGATGCATCTTCTCACAGATCAAAGCCCAAGCCAACTCAATAGTCAATAAAAAACAGTCCAGATCTCAGAGTCAGAGTTATGATTGAAACTAAAAGAGAGGCTCCATGACAACAATCCATCCTGCAGACATGATTTTCCGAATGTTGTACAATAAAATCCTCAAAGTCCCTGAAAAAAAAGTTCCAACTGTTATTAAAGTTTCCTGCTGGTTATACAAGAATACCCAAAGGCTGTTTAAATGCATCAACATCTTAATGCACTCAGGTCTTCCCTCATATCTATACAATATTCATAAGAGAAATAGTTGTGAGGCAGGTCAAAGATCCTTTTGATGTCTCCTTTCTCCCAGAGGACATGTTGTCTCTTTCAAATGGAATCAAATGCCTGTTGTTATTTGTCTGAGGGGAAAATACTTTTAGCTTCAGTGTGACTGAAGTCTAAATAAAAACGAATCGAGGTGCTGTACAATCTCTTGCTTACTGATGTGCCGGTGGTTCTCAGTAACTGCTGGACCTCATGTGGTGTCCAGTGGAATATGTGCAGCAGGAGTTATGGTGTCCTGCATACAGACCAGCATGATGGAGCTGCAGAGCTCCAGGAAATCTGTTGCTTATGCTTCACTTCATCTTCAGGTTTACTTTCATTTACTTTCCTGGAAATTAATCAGATGCTTTGATGAACTTTAGACCACCTGGAGGAATTCTGTGTCTGCTCCTTTAGCTGTACTTTTGTTTGAGGGCAGCCTGGCATTTCATTCAGAGTTTAATTTGCTCCGTCTCTTTCCTAGAGCTTTGACAACAGGAAATTGTCCATCGTGTTTTCATTTCTGATGGCATTTGGAGCTCATTCAGAGATGTTGTGATTGCTTCTGTACACTGACAAGGTTGAAGGAGATTGCCATGGCCTCCCACCCACACACAAAGTCAGGATTTCCAAAGCATTTAAATGAAATGAAAAATGCTTTATTATTCCAGGAAGGTAAATTCAATAATTTAATGAATGAATAATTTAAGAATACATTTTGCAAGAGAACAAGAGTACAACCTTTTAAAATGTGTTTTTACATGCCAGGACATAACTCATCATCATCTGGTCCTTATCAGTTCTTAAATTAGATAAATACAACCTCAAATGACCACAAGGCTCTTTGGTTTAACAGAGACGCACAGGCAGTGTGAAAACTAAATCCATCCCATGATTCAGCAGCTTGTAGAAGCTCCTTGAGCAGAAATAACCACCTGGAGTAATGTTTTCTTTATAACATTCTCAGTCTCTAACATTGTTGTGGAGGAATTTTGGTCCCCTACTGCACAGCTCGGTCAGGATCCAGCCACAGCATTTCAATCAGGTGGACCGTTGCAAAATCTTGATTCTTTTTCCAGCCATTACGCTGCAGGTTTACATCAGCTTACCCATCCATCCATTTTCTACCACTTCTCACCAGGCCAGCTCAGATGTAGTCCTTCTAGCACGCTCTAGGGTCTCTTCCCTGTGGGACGCCCCTGGAGCACCTCACCAGGGAGGTGTCCAGGAGGCATCCTAACCAGATGCTTGAGCTGCCTCATCTGACTCCATGTGGAAGGCCAACAGCACGACTGAGATTCTCACCGTTTCTCTACGGGATAGTCCAGACACCCACCAAGGAAATTTATGACTCGCTTTGGCCACTCATATCTCAGGTTTCAGACTAGAATTCAACTTTTGGGACATCAAGAAAAGAAAAATGTCCGGCACGAACCTAAGCCAACTGTGACGGTATGGGGTCTTGTTACTATGCCTCCGACTGATCATGCACCCTGGCTACTTGGCTGAATGCACAAGTAGCATTACTTGCACATAATTCTAAAGCCCCTTTCAGACTTGAGCTGGAAAGCGGTAATAGGGCTGACTTTGTTCTTTATAACGCTCGCATTCAGGCATGTGTTCTGCTCTTTTACCTTGGAGATGTCATGGCCTTGCCACGTGTTGTCGTCAAGACCACACCACCAAGACCAAGATACAGTATGACTGAGACCAAGCACCGAGACATTACCGAGACCACAGACCAAGACATTACCCAGCCTTGGACAATGTCTTGGTCCCTGAAACGTCTTGGTCTTGTCTCGGTTGCTGGTCTCGACAATGTCTTGGTCTTGGTGGTGTTGTCTTGACTACACTACTTGGTATTTGTGGAAAGAGAGGGAGAAATGTGACAGTTAGGGATGGCCAAATAAAGCGTCCTGAAGCAATGAGTCTTTCTGACCCACTGGTTCTGGAAAAGGCTCAGTACTTGGAGCTTCATTCATACTCCTCTATAGTGACATCAAGTGTCCAAATGGGTCTACAGCAGGCTGAACAACTTTGCACTCAAACAATCTCAGTAGTGCCCATGACCAGGAAATAAGGATTTATCTAATAAATTATCAGTACCCAACACATATGAGCATTAATCGTGCCTTTTTAAGTATTTTACTTAATAATAGATTACGGTTTAAAATTAAAATGTTGCAGGGTAAGAAGAAAGCCACGGGTGGGATTTGATCCACAGATTCCTGAATAAAAGTCAAACACGCTAACCATTGTACCATGGCGACACATGGACAAAGCCAGCACATGATCTATCTGACATAAACCGATGGCATTCCGCTTTGTCAGATCATTTTAGATTTGACATGCAGTAAAGCAACCCTTACCGATGTTGCATTGTTGCACTATTTTTTTAATCTGGTAAAATGCTATGAATGCGGTAATGGAACTCTGAAATACAAGACGGACCCACCATTAATCAAAAAAAAATATATATATTCCAATCTCTGAATTTTCAATGAAAACTCCAACTAATCCTTGTAGTGGAGCCCACGCCTAGGACTGGCCGAGGGACCTGCCTGTCAGACCTTTGCTTCCTCATTAGGAGTTGATATTCCAGTAATTTTGCTGTGCTTTCTGAAATGCAAGATCAGTAATGGGTTGCTATAGTGTTTGCGGTTGTGATGGTGAGAATTTTTTCTGTGTTGAGTGCAGTGCTTATGGAACTCCATGGTGTGATGTAGGGGAATTTGGGGGGGAGAGGTTTTTTGATGTGAACTTCTTTTAATGCAATAATCTTCAAATGACCTTTGTCATGGGCAGGTGATGCAGGGGAACATAAATTGGTGGGAAAGCTGACAATACTGTTGATTTCTGTGGCCAGTATTTCAGAGGATATTCTGTCTTTGTATTTTCACCTTGGAGAAATATCGGTCAACTTCAGGCTAGCGACCTCAGAACATTTCTTGTGCGGACGTGAAACTCAAGCCGGCATGTTACGTCATCAGCACAAACTGAGGTCTCATTTTGCGTTGGTCATGTGACTCCCATGCTGACAACACAAGCTTCAATACGGAGCCTCATTAGGAACACCCCCTTTTTTTTTCTCAACAGTGCTTCGGAGTCTCAGTTCATAGGGCACATTACTAGTGACAGTGTGGAGTCCTGTCACTATAGGCGCTTTCGGACTGTAGGAACCTTTTTGAATTCCTATAACCATTTCTGGAACCAGGCCGTTTTTTTGTGCATTCGGACATAGAGGAACTAGGGACCTCGGACCTCAGTTCCTAGAACCTTTTTAGCTCCTACTCTGAGGCAGGGTCTTTTCGGGGTTCCATAGGAACTGAAATACGTAGGTGTTTGGTGATTGGCAGAACTGCAAGCCCCGCCCCTTGTGTGAGCTACGCTTCTTCCAGCCCCGCCATATTTAAAAAGTCTCACAGCTGTTTACCGAGACTGTAATAACAAGAACTTTTACAGTAGGAGTGTACGAATTCATTATTAAATCGATCACAATGGTGCACACCCGAATCGATAACTATTTTAAAACATCCAAAAGCAATTATTTTCATATTAATCTAATGACCAAATACAACTGCAAAGTATAGCAGTAGAATCTGCGACTGCCGCACGGACGCTTTAGTGGACGGACCGCCCACTAAAGTTCCAGGCGCACTTCAACAAAAGGTAAACAAGGGAAAGCTGGTAAGTTAGCTTTTATAATGGCTTTGAATAAAACAGATGGAAAAGCCAAATACAGTTGCAAATTGCGCCACTTTAGTGAACGAACCCCGGTCCGTCCACTAAAGTGTCCGGGCGTACTTCAACGAAACATAAACAAGACGTTAGGGCAGCTTTCCAACGGGGGGGGGGCTGTTCTGTTACATGATACAAATAACCATGAGGCAGCAAAGCTGGTAAGTTTGCTTTTATAATAGCTTTGAATAAAAGAGATGAGAGACCTCAGTTATGTATCAGATCTGCTGGGGCATAAATTTCTCGCAACGATTGCGTCAAACATGGTTTCTAACCAGGTCCTCCCTCATGTGCAAACGCACACTGAAGCCAAAGGGTAGTTCTGATAACTACACTCGGGAGGCGTAGTTATAGGAACTGCGGTCTTAGAACCTCTCTGTCCGAATGCGCCTCATGCCTCCGACTGACTGATCATGTGCCCTGGCTACTTGGCCACAGGGATATCCCTTTTGGCTGACTGGTAAGACTCTCACCTAGAAGTCTGGGGATCAAATCCCTCCCAGACGCTCTTTGCGTGCCGCACAACCTAAAGAGCGATGGATTCATAACCAGACGCAGCAAACAAAGCAGTACCAGCAGAAACCGACGGGGCAGTGGTGAGAAGTTTCCCTCACGTGGCCAGTGAAGGAAACAAAGAAAAGCAGCTGTGATGTGTTTAATGGCAGCTTAGACCACCGTCTACTGCACCGCCTTGTCTAAGTCTTTCTAAAATGTGAATTACTATCATCTCCACTGCTACTGAAACTGTTGTCAGAGCTCTGAACTCTGCACTGCCCTCTAGTGGATGTACTTCTAACAAACGTGCCAATGTGAAGCACACATGGGAGCATGTGGGCAGTGACTCCACTTGAAAAGGTCGTACTTACTTATGAATGTAAAGGGAGCATAAATGAGGCTTAGGAACAACCCTGCTGCCTGGCAGGAAATCAAGGGGGATGCATTTCAGGATGGGTTAATGCTCATGCAGCGGGTAACCTCTGAGGGGCCGTTAATGCACAACGATGATGCAGGTTTTAGTTTAATATGCCATCCAGACAAGGTCTCTTCCAGGGAAGGATGTTTAATAACCCACTGAAAACATTTGGCACATTATGAATTGATCGATACTACAAAGGATTATTTGAAATGTTCAGCAGCTGACAGTCAGAACATTCAAAGGAATAGGTGGTGCAACACAGCGGTCAGCGTGGCGTCTACGCCAGAACTCATGTTGCATTAAAAAGGTATGAAAAGCTGAAGCTGATAAGCGCATTTACCTCTGACAGAAGCCCAGTCGTGTTTTTGCATCCATCTGGGCTCCAAACAGATGTCAGTCATCTGCACATCAAAGAGAAGCTGTGACAGATGGAGATTAACAGAGTGAGAGCGTGTAATTCTCTGTTTTTATAGTAACAGCTTCCCACCACCTACCTCCAAAAAACAAGCTTTCCCTCCTTTTCATGCACTCATGCACATATAAAAGTATGTGTTACCAGGGTTCAAGTGTATTACTGTTTGTTGCATCATTCCTCCACCACAGGAAGGTCTGATGGACATTTTTAATCCATGAAAGGACTCGTCTGTCTGCATCCATATGTACGTCTGTCAAGGATTGCTTGATATGACGGCTCAGGGTTGAAGCAGAACCTGTATTTTTTTTTCCCTCCACTCATCGTCGGGTGTCAGGCTTCATCGCTTCCACCGTTGACCTGTCTCATGGAGGACAGCATGACTTGTCAAAAACTTTAATGTTAAACACGTGAAAGAGTCATTTCCTTGGATGGAGTGACACATCTCATCTCTGCAGTTAAACATGATCTTTCCGCTCATTTAAAAGTAGATTAGAAAGCCGGCATTTAGCCGTGTCATAAAACACAAGATGCTACAGCTGGAATATCCGAGTCAATGCGAGTCATTTCCTTTGCTACAGCTTCAGAGAAGTTCAAAAGGAATATATCAATCACAGCTGAGAAGAAATAAACCAGGACTCAGAGGACTCACCACCCCAGAGAAGCAGAGACAAAAGGACATAAAGAAAGTCTAAAAACTGCGAGGTTAACATACTTCTACTTGTTTCTAATAACACAAACTTCACTGCTTTTAAAGCCCTTATCTTAGTGGTTTTCTGGTATTTTGTTGCCGAATTGCAGCTTCTTTCTTTCAGCCTTTTCTTGTAGTATCGACAGACCAAAACAGAACCGGTAACAAGTCTCGTGTCCCGCTGGAGTACCTCATCAGTGATGTGGCTGGAAGTCAGCAGGGAGTCTCCAAACCAAGGCCTTCAATCCACTGATTTCCAGCATTTTTCACCCCGTTCCTGTACATTACATCTGATTACAGCATGTTTCGAGTGCAACAAGATCTCCTCATCGGCACATTAACGCGGCGGGAAAATGCTCTTTGTTTCAGGAGTGTTGCTGACAGATTGCACTTTAGTCCCAGGATCATTGTCTGTCTCATGACACACATCCTGCTTCCTTTCATGCCTCACAAACTCTTGGAAAGCTTTGTTATGAATTGAATGCAATTTATCATTCTCTCACATTGTTGTGAGGGAATTAAGTTCCACCCTTTTTTACAGTATTCATGTGAGCACAGCTCTCTGAAGGTCCCACCACAACATTTCAGTGAGGTTGAGTGGACTATTGCAACATCTTTGACAAGGGTATTTCAATTCAGTCTCATGAGGGCTGCAGTCCTGCAGGTTTGTCACGTTTCCCTCCTCCGACAAACCTGATTTAAATGATATATCTCTACTGAACAGCTTGTCAAGTGCTACCCAAGCGTTCCACCCCATTTATCTGATTCAGGTGCTGGAGCAGGAAACATCTTAAAGCTGCAGGACAACTTTGCCCATCCCTGCCTTAGAATGTAAATGTGAACTGAAGGAGCGAGAAAGACGACATCTTTCCATTATGGACAATATGTTATCGTGTGTGATATACTGTCAAAGTAATTCCGCACGGTAATAATTTGTCATCTCATGAAAAAAAACGATAAATTCAGTTTATCAGGTTGTATTTGCTTTGTGATTTTTATCAGCCAAGTTATTTTTCGTCTTTGCAAGTCATGTTTGGTGTTTCAATAAATGTCAAAATTGTTCTCATATTTCAAACTTATTTGATTGGTGTCACTATAGTTTTGCAATACAGGTGTACTATGTGGATGTAATGGAGGTAGTTGAGTGCCTTCATTCTCAAACTATGGTACGTGTACCACTGGTGATACACAGAAGAAAGCAGGGCAGGAAATCCATGGCGGCCACAACGGCCATGAAGCATATGTGGAGTCCTGTGACTAAACAGGACTTAAATCTAACGCACAGTTCATATGTAGCTCAAAGGTAGCTTAAATAAGAATGACACGGGGTCACCCCCGTCATACAGGAGCTTCCTTTCTAATGTGCTTTCTCTCGGCAAAATACACTTAAATTTGGATTTTCAACACCGTCGCGGTGTTAACCCTCGTTGTGGGCAGTGGATGATGAAGATTTAATGTGTGGGCCTTGGGCACTATCACAGACATCATAAATAAGGAGGATCAGGTGACTGAGAATATAAAAAAATCTGAATTTGTGCATATGGAGAGAAAATGCTAAATTTGAAAGATTCTGCTTCCAGTTCTGGTGAACTGGAGATGCACACAAACACTCTTTTGGTGTGTTTTCAGCAGACCTGAAATGGACCTCAGCTCTCCCAATGAAGAAAATTCATCATCCTTTTCATTTATGATGGATGAGAATTTTTCACCCCCTGAACTACAAAACAAAAACTAGCTTAAAAACCTCAGAAATATAAATCATAACGGCACAAAACAGCATGGTGTAGTGGAGTGAAAAATGTGTGAGATGCAACCAAAATAAAGATTTAGCACAAAGATACTATCATCTAGGGCTGGACAATAATGGAAAAAATTATAATCACGATTATTTTGACTGATATTGAAATCACGATTAATATACACAATTATTCATTGATTTTATAAAAAGTGTTTATTGAACCACCAAAACTCAACTTCAAATACAACTTAAAAAAAAAAAAAAAAACGGAAATAAATTAGAAACAAGTTAAGGTGTAAAAAAAGATTATTATATAAGATAGTAATACTAATAAAAATGAATACTCAGTCTACATGCATTCCTGGCCTATACTCCCTGCAGTTTGCTTTCTATAACTCCACCAGTCTGCTCACCTCAGGATTAAACGTTTTTCTTCGATTACAGTGTTTTTATGATTGTGAAAAGGCAAAATTGAAATCACGATTAAATTTTCGATTAATTGTCCAGCCCTACTATCATCACTACACATTAGAAATGAAAGATGGGAGGTGGGTGTTTTTAGTCCCACTTGTGAAGATGGTCATCTCAGATTCTCATATTTGGATTAATCAGTTCATGAATGCCCCCTCTGGGAACATCCATAACCAATAGGGTAAGTTTTCGTTACTGTATGCTCAGGTTGGTCATGATGGTGGTACTTGGAGAGCTCGATGTTTTCTCAGGTGGTAAATACTGTAAAAAGTTTGAGAACCACTGCTTTACAAGACCACTCTAAACCGTTTACTCCCCAAAGCCAGGCTTCCTGGAAAAAAAGATTTGTCATGAGGGAGACTATCCAGACAACTGGAAGAGGGTCCTCAGGTTAGATAATGGTTCAAGGAATGCAAGGAAGGCCCAGGCAGGATTCAAACCTCAGACACCCAAGTGGGAGTCATATGCGCCAACCATTAAGCCAAGTAGCCAGGGTGCATGATCAATCGGAGGCATAGTGACAGGACCCCACACTCACATCTCTCCCCGTCTTTCCACAAGCACGACCTCGTCCACGGACTGTTTACCACTGGATCCTGCCAACAACACCAGAATGTGGGAAGGTTTGCAACAAGGGCCCAAGTGTGATTTGGGCCCAATTCCTCACTCTACCCGAAACCCTACCCCTTCCAATTTTTCCCCTAAGGAATGGGACAACCCTTTAAAATCCTATATCACCAACAGTCGTCTGTGGCGCAGTAAACTGACATCACGGCTGACAATGCCGTCTCTAGCAGCAATTATCTCCCTTTCCTGGGCGATTTGATTATTTTTTTGGGCTTTGGACTGAAAAACGTTAAAATGAAAGGAAAAGATGATGCCTTCGACCTTCGACGTTACGTAACAGACATGAGCAAATGCACATAACGTTACAAAAACTAGAGTTTTTTTACATTTCTAATAAAACTCTGTAATACATTAAAGCAACCTTAAAATAGCAATTTTAATATTTTTACAAAAAAAAAATGTGTTTCTCTGGCTTCTGCTGCCCAGTTGCCCGTTTTTAAAATATCATACCAAAAATTTTGTAGAGAGCCCCTGGAAAATCTCTGTTTCGAGGGCCACACAGCCCTACCACTTCCCCCTCCCCCAGAATCTGAACCAGAATTGGGACACTACTACCCCTTTACACGAAAGCATATAACGAGGGGTTATAGGGCCAAAGGGGGATTGGAATTCAACCTTAGTGTGCGTCCCAATACACCCACTAGTCCTACTTTTTAGCCCTACCCCTAAATTTTGCGTTTCCAGCAAAGGTAGTGCTGTCCCAATTCCTCTTTGCATGTAGGGGGAAGTGGACATAACAGAGGGGTAGGGGGAATGAATCCAGCCCTTCACTGGAGGGACATCAGATGCTGACTTGGTGAGGAAGGGCCAGAGAAAAAGGAACAACAGCGACCTCCGGAAAGCGACAGGACTCGGAGAAGAAAACTCACAAATGTACATATGTACAGATTACACGTTTGTTCGTAACGTTAGCCATGCTAGCCACGCTAGCTGGGCTAAAATACTGATGAAAAGCTTGCGAAGGCTTTTGGCAGTTTACAAGACACAACAGTCGTCATGGCGACTTCTTCCCCGTGTGGTTGTTTTGTTTCTTAATCAACCGAAGCGTGATGAATGATGGAAAAAAAAGAAAAACGACCGCAACTGTTAACTCTGTGTTGCTGGGCGTGTTATGGTGAGACGTATGAGCAAACGTCACCACGCAGTCACTTACGTGCCTGAACATAAATGCAGCAAGTGGTGTCCCAATGCCACAAAGCTCTACCCCTTGTGGCTTCAATTCGAAGGTGTAGTGGTAGTGGGCGAGGGCCAGTGGTTGAAAGTAGGGGGATCTTTGGGATTGGGCCTTAGTCTTTATTTTAATTTCCAGATCCTGTAAGGCTGACCCACGGAGGGTGGTTGTCCAGGGTCGTCTTTTCCTTTCATTTTTATGTTTTTTGTCCAAAAGCCCAAAAAAATTATCTAATCGCCCAGGAAAGGGAGATTATTACTGCTGCTGACAGCTTTTTTTTTTCCAAACAAAACTTTATTGATATTCAATTCTGCAGACGGCATAGGGGATTATCACGCTTACCGGAAGTTCACGGATTTTGACACTTCCTCTTCCGGGCCATGTTAACGACAGCCGTTCCTGCTCTGTTATACTGTTTAAATCGGATAAACTCCAAACATACTTAAGTTTTCATTCTAGACTGAAGTGATACTGGATCAAAAGCTGGATCAAAGCGATCGATTCGCCGCAGTGAAGGGCCGAACTTTATAATAAAACACACGTTTGTTTGTCGCCGGTGTGGCACAACACCGGCACTTCACAGCATGCTAGCATTAGCCAGCTAACGTTTACTGACGTGCTTAACATTGTGAGTCTTAAAACACACAAACATCTGAAAATCGGGTCTGTACCCCCCGTTTCCAGTGGAACAACTGGGGACTGCCAAGAAAGGAGACGCTACACCTAGGATTGCTAAAAGCCACTCCAAAAATAAGAGACTGCGGGGTAGGTTTGCCATGTTTTGCATTACTACTGGGCCGCTAACGTAGAGTTCTGGTGTTTGGAATATGGTTTGAGAAAGGAGACGGGCTCATCCCCCTCCTTGGCTAATATTGAAAAAGCCTAACAAACAAGACTTCCCTTCCTGCACTCCTTCGCTGGCCCCCTGAGACTATAGGAAGGTATCTCTGTTAACTCAGAAGTTGGAATAAATTAGAAAACAATGTGGCACCCACACACGCAGTTCATGCTCAATTTGGCAGAACCATGACTTTTCCCCTCTTCAGACTGCCTTAGAGAATGGAGCGGAAGGGTATTGTAGTTTAAGGATCTTATATGGGACAATTTGCCTATTGAACAATGCAAACAAATTTCTAAAAATTCAGTAGGTATTTACAACTGAGACATTATGTCCGAGCTACAAAGCGTATAATTACACTGAGAATAATGCATTGTTAAAATCTCCTAGGCCCCCTGAAGCAAAACATTTGATCTCAGCACTGGTCCGCTTCTTCTCAAATACCTTAGGTTCATCTCGCTTAAAATAAAACGAGCCTGGGAAGGTGAGCTTGCTTTGAAATTGAGGATGAATATGGGATGAAATTTTAAGTAACATCAAGTCTTGTTCAATAAATGCTAGACTTCAACTGATTCAATACAAGGTTGTTCATAGATTACATTATTTAAAGTTAGATTAAATAAAATTTTCCCTCATCTCTCTTCACTGTGCAATAGATGTCAGGCAGCGGAAGGTAATCTAGCACATCTTTTCTGGTATTGCCCCAATCTAAACAGTTTTGGTCTCTTATCTTCCAATGGTTTTCATCGGTTTATAACGGCCATCCCACCTGACCCTGGATTGGCTCTGTTGGGTTATTCGAACACCTGAAAAACTTGGATTGTAATATACGCACTGCCCTTCTCTGTGTATGATGATAGAAGAGGTGTTTCTGAAATTGTGGAAGTCTGATTCAGCCCCATGTTCGCTACCTGGTTGACTGAACTCATAAGTATTCTACATGTGGAGAGACTGAGATATGAACCTCTGGTGACATTCTGAAATTCTCAGGATATGGAATCAGTGTTAGAGCATGTGAAAGACCAATGACGCTCCCTTTGCACAATCATATTACTTGGTGTCTTTAAAAGATGGACACTTGAACAGGTAACACAGTTATGACTTTTGCCCTACCTTTCAATTATTTATGTTAAGGTCAGTTTTTTTTTGTTTTTTTATTATTATTATTATTTAATATTTTTTTTTTTTTTTGTCTCTGTCATATTGTGATTTTCTTTGTTGTTGTTAGTTTTGTTTTTATTGTCATTATTATTTCTATTTATCTCTTTCTCTGTTTTCCTGTTAATGTTGAAGTTTTGATTGTCTTTGTGCTTTTGATGAAAATCCATTTGAAAATTTTCATAAATAAAGAGTTAAAAAAAAAAAAAAGAAAGGAGACCCTTTCAGATGATTGTGTGTTTTCAGCCGCACAAAGTTAGGCACGTTATCAAGCTGGCTAATGCTAACCTGCTAACACGAGTGCGCAGTCTGCCGGCCACAAACAAACGTGTGTCGTTTTATTATAAAGTTCGGTCCTTCACCGCGGCGAATCGGTCGTTTTAATCCACTTCTTCCTCAGCATCACTTCAGTCTGGAATGAAAACTTGGCATTGGCGTTTATCCGATTTACAAAGTTTAACAGAGTAGTAGCTGGCGGACTATTGTTAGCAGGTTAGCATTAGCCAGCTCGATGACGGGGGGGGGGGGGGGGGGGGGGGGTGCTATTGATGACGTGCTATGTGGTGCGCATTAAGATTTTGAAGGGTTGTCCCATTTCTTAGGGGAATCAATCCCTATCCCTTAAAATGGAGTTTCAAGTGTTGGGCCAAGAAGGGCTAGGGGTAGAGGTAGGGATGAAAATAGGAAATGACCTAAATTTGCTTTAACTGAGTAAAGGAAACATGCCTTTGTAGGTAAATGGATATTAATAGAGACAATGTCTCCTCCTCTTACATTACAAGCAAATCAGAAGAATTTATTTACCTCCCTGGAGACCATCATCTTAGTGCACATGCAGGAAACGCTGGCTTTTATGAAGACAACCAGAACTGACAGGCAAAGTGGATCATTTTTATCATTTATTAATTTCTTTTGAGAATTGACATCGCTCCACATGATGACATGTTAATATTTATGCGCTAATTGTGTTGGATTTGCATCTAAATTTGGCAGGACTACTTTTAAACATGACGACATTCCCGCTGCTGATCTGTAATCCGAGTTTTCCTCCTCTCACACAAACACGACGCCGTCTCTTAATAAACTTGAAGTGATATTTATATCTGCCGCGAGCCGCTTCATTAGATCTGAGCTGTCACAGAGGCTCACCTACACTCTCACAGAGGCAGAGTTTAGGAGCCAATGCCGATCGGATGGAGGGATGTCGGCGGCAACAATGAGATAAACAAGATAAACTGAAAACCTGAAGACTGAATAGCCTGAAGGGAAGACGAACAGACAAAAGCAGTGCTGCAGTTAAATCACAAACTGAAAACATAATCTGTCAATGAGTGACAGAGCGTCTCCACTGGTTTGGTCGTCCTCCTTTCTGTTCCATTCTTCCTCCACTCCTCCTCCACCTCGTCTTCATTTCATCTTCATTATTGTAGGAGTGTTTGTGTGTAGGACGTCTGACATATTGGTGTCAGATTTGCTCTGCTGAGACAGAAAACTCATCCTCAGTCGTTCTGTCATGTAAATGTCTCCGATATGAACTGTTCAACTTGAAGACGCACTCCGATAGCTTTCCTCTAAAATCCTCCTTTTTCCTGATAAACATTTTATTGTTTCAGAAGCCTGATAAAAGATTCAGGTCATGTTTCTCAGATAGATGAGGGAAGAAGCTCTTTGTCTTGTTGACAAATTTCCTGAAACACACCTCCTTGTTAACCTGCCACGGCTCCCTTTCCATCCTCAGAAGCAGGAAGCTTGTCTAACTCAGCATTTGAGCCATTGATCCTTTATCAGACTTGAGGTTTGTGTAAATTCAGATCGCCCGACTGTGGCTGTGAAATACGACGAGCCCAGCGGTGCTTCATATTGATAAATCCATGACACCGTCTGTGGGACTGAAGCCAAACTCCCTGCATGGATTTTCTTGAAAAACTTGCTTTAACTTCACGGCCCTCTGAGGGAAATTTCATCATTTTTGTTATTTCTTCTGAGCCTTAATCACCATTTCCCCGGATTTGGGGAAAATCTATCCTGAAAAGCCACCAGATATCCAAACACTTTCCCATTTCATTTAAAATAATCCAAATGACAAATTCTACGTGAGCAAAGAAGACATCTTTACTCTCTGCCACTCTGTGGAGACTTTTTTTTTTAGGTTCAGCAGCACATTAATATGCATTTGTTCCATCATATCATGAAGTTATTTGGTGATGCATATAAAATTGACAGCCACAGATCTGGCTAAATTTAGCTCCGGAGTCTACGAGGTTACCATGAAACTTTTCAGCAGGCGATGTGCGATGCTTTATCTAAAAGCCATGGAGATATACCCAACAGATAATCACCCAGAATCTCACCTCTGGGGTAGTTAAGCTCGTTCAAGACTCCTCGAGAAGCAAGAACTTTGTGCTTGACCGCGAGGCTGCAAGAAGGCGGCCCAATTCCCCTTTTCATCCCTACCCCTACCCCTTCCCCTTGGCCCTGACACTTGAAACAGAGTTTGAAGCGCAAGGGATTAAATTATTCCCCTAAGAAATGGGACAACCCTTCAAAATCCTCATGCGTCACCAATAGTCGTATAATCATCGTGGCTGTTCTCAGACAACACTCAAAAAAGCAAATTTTCTGAATAGTTGAACTTAATAAATGCAGTTATGCCCAAATTAATTAATGTACTTTAACATTTTCAACATAGCCCACTTAAGTAAATTTAACACTCTAGAAAATTTAATGTATTTACTGCAAAAGAACTTAAATTCAAGACTTGTTAAAGTGACAAAAGCTGCTTGAGTTAATCCAACGTAACAGGACTGAGTATTTTCAGTCCAGACTGTTGTTTGGTTGATTAAATCGAAATTTGTTCATTAAACATTAACAACTTGTGTTTATGTTTCAGATTATCTTCTCTTGTTGGTCCAATGAAGGTTACTACTTTAAATCAACTACTCTGTGTGATTGGTCCTGTGGTGGGTTCATTTGAATATTTCCCATCATGCTTTGTGGCTCCTGGTGTTCACACCATAAGTTAAGTGCATATGTGATATGGTTAAGGTTTTCTTTAGGTAAAATTGCTTTTCACCACAAAAAAAAAGCCTGCTGCAACTGAAGGGTTGAGGTACTTTTACAGCAGGTGAACAAATTACTAAATATTTCTACCAGTAATTTCACCTGAATAACTAAGTTTCAGTACCAGCTAATCTCAATAATTCGATTAATAAAGACTGTGATATTGTCCGTCAAATGAAATAAAATCTAACGGAAAGAACAAAATTAATTTCAGTAAAATCACCAATCCGTATTGGTTCATTAAACAAAAGCTGTATTAAAATATGTTGAAGCAACTTAATTTTACTGTGTTGATAGAACATGTTCTGGTTGAGTTGAGTTTATTCAAGTTAGTTATTTTAAATCAACGTTTGTTGGATCAACATTATGATGCTGAGCTAATACAACATAACTTGTTTGTGTTGTATTTAATTGTCCTTCTTTAATCAGATTTACTTAAAACTTATTTTCAGAATGAAAGGAATCCTGCATTTTACTTTTAACTAACTCAGCTGTGTGGGACCAGTTGACATAACTGAGTTAAGTAAATACAACATTTCATTTCTTAGAGTGAAGTTTGCAGCGTTCACAATGTCGTCTGCAGCATTGAATTGTCAAAATTTTGTTGAGAAAAAAAAAAACTGTCTGTGGCAACAATAATCTCCCTTTCCTGGGTGTCTGGATTATTTCTTCGGCTTTAAGCCGAAAAATGTAAAAATGAAAGGAAAAGACGCCTTCGACTCAAACTCACCGTTACTGTTACTTCTCAGACATGATCAGTTGCACGTATCGTTACAAAACGAGCGACTTTATTCACATTTCTAATAAAATGGTCTTTAATACATTACAGCGACATTAAATAGCAATTTTCATATTTTATTTACAAAAAATTCTCACATTTATACGTTTCTCTGGCGGCTGCTGACCGTTTCCTCCCCATTTTGCCCATATTTTGTGGGTGCTTTTTCCATAGCTGTAGACGTCATCCACTTTATCCTCCTGAGAAGACTCGGACAGTTTCCAAGCCTCACATTAAGATGGAGGGGGTGTCACAAACACTCAAAAAGTTTGAAAACCACTGCTCTATCAGACTTATAGAAATGTATAGGGGATTATCGCGCTTCCGCGTTCCGGTTTCCGGAAGTTGAAACATCTGAACCTTCCTCTTCCGGGCCAGGAATGGCTCAATGTTGCTGCTCTGTTCCATTGTGTACATCTAATAACATCGCCAGCCGTACCTAAGTTTTCATGGATTCCCGACTGAAAAGACACTAAGGAAGAAGTGGATGAAAGCGATTTGTCGGAGTGAAGGGCCGAAACTTAAAATAAAACAAGGTTGCACGTATGTCTGTAGTCGGCACTTCAATGATGCAGACTACACTACAGCTAGCGTTAGCAAGCTCGCGTTAGCTGACGTTACCAACTTTTCGCTTGTGAAAACACACAAACATCTGAAAATCGGGTCTGTACCTCCCCGTTTCCAGTGGAACAACTGGGGACTGCCAAAAAAAGGAGACGCTTTCAGATGCTTGTGTGTTTTCAGCCGCACAAAGTTAGGCACGTCATCGAGCTGGCTAATGCTAACCTGCTAACACGACTGTGCAGACTGCCGGCTACAAACAAACGTGTGTCGTTTTATTATAAAGTTCGGTCCTTCACCGCGGCGAATCGGTCGTTTTAATCCACTTCTTCCTCAGCATCACTTCTGTCTGGAATGAAAACTTGGCATTGGCGTTTATCCGATTAACAAAGTTTAACAGAGTAGTAGCTGGCGGACTACTGTTAGCAGGTTAGCATTAGCCAGCTTGATAACGTGCCTAACTTTGTGTGGCTGAAAACACAGAAGCATCTGAAAACGTCTCCTTTCTTGGCAGTCCCCAGTTGTTCCACTGGAAACGGTGAGGTACAGACCCGATTTTCAGATGTTTGTGTGTTTTAAGACGCACAATGTTAAGCACGTCAGTAAACGCTAGCTGGCTAATGCTAGCATGCTGTGAAGTGCTGGTGTTGTGCCCCACCGGCGACAAACAAACGTGTGTTTTATTATAAAGTTCGGCCCTTCACCGCGGCGAATCGATCGCTTTTGATCCAGCTTTTGATTCAGTATCACTTCAGTCTGGAATGAAAACTTAACTATGTTTGGAGTTTATCCGATTTAAACAGTATAACAGAGCAGAAACGGCTGTCGTTAACATGGCCCGGAAGAGGAAGTGTCCAAATCCGGGAACTTCCGGTAAGCGTGATAATCCCCTATTGTATGCATTGTAAATAACTGCATTTCCCTGGAGAAGATTTGATTCTGCACTGAAGGATTTTATGCCTGTTTAATAAACTACAGCAACCTTTAAAAGACTTTATTCAGAAACCACCTCACAAGCCAGAAAAGTCAATCAGGTCTCTTCTGCCTGGAGCTTTTAACACAACCAACATCCTGTTTTGACTCTTCTTCAGTTAAATCAAAGTTGCTGCCTTGTTCTCATCCATCTGCTCTAAACGACAGCAGAGCAGCTGTTCTAACATCTCACATTAGGAAAGTCCTGCAACGCTTTTTTCTCACCTCAGTAAACACTATCACCATCACAGTTTCCTTATTATGTGCTTGGGGTTGAAGACGCCATCATCTACCTGCTTCAGCGAGCCCACTCTCATCTGGACCAATCAGGCGGCACAATGATGACTTTTTTATTTCTACAGTGATTTTAATACAATTCAGCTGCTTTATTATGTGAGAAACTCCATAATTTCCAGGTGCAAACTTCCACACCCACCTGGATGTTTGACTAGTTAAACAGAGCAGAGTTTGTGAGACTGAACGGTTGTGTGTCTGAGATGGTGGTCGGCAGCAGCTGTGACTCTCAGCATTCCTCTTCACACTGTACATCTCAGACTTCCAGGACAACTAGTAACCATCTGCAAAAATACTCTGATTACTCTGCAGAAATATTCTGGTTACTCTGCAGAAATACTCTGATTACTCTGCAGATACATTCTGATTACTCTGCAGATACATTCGATTACTCTGCAGAAATACTCTGAATACTCTGCAGATATATTCTGATCACTCTGCAGATATATTCTGATTTCTCTACAGAAATATTCTGATTACTCTGCAGAAATACTCTGATCACTCTGCAGATACATTCTGATTCTCTGCAGAAATATTCTGATTACTCTACAGAAATATTCTGATTACTCTGAGAAATCTCCAGTTACACTGCAGAAATACTCTGAATACTCTGCAGATATATTCTGATTACCCTACAGAAACATTCTGATTACTCTGCAGAAATTCTGATTACTCTGCAGAAATACTCTGATTACTCTGCAGAAAAACTGATTACTCTGCAGAAAAACTCCAGTTACTCTGCATAAATATTCTGATTACTCTGCAAATACTTTGATAACTGCAGAAACACTCCAATTACTCCGCAAAAAAACTCAGATTATTCTGCAGAAATATTCTGATTGTCTGCAGAAGTACTGAGATTACTCAGCAGAAATACTGTGAACGAATGAATGACATGAATTATGTGAAAAATAATATTTTCAGCAGCACAGCCAGTCATCATCAAACAGTGCTCTGAATACAAACGTACGGGTCAGATGAACGTGGACATCACAGAAGTTTAAGTTCAGAAAACAAAAAGGGAACTTGGGTACCAGGCTTGGAAAGAGTTGCTATGTGGACAAACTTTTTTGTAGAACTTACTTCACTACTTTGGAAACTTCCCCATTACCGAGCAAAAAATTAAATGTGGGGGGGAGGAAAATCAGCCTGAATGGGTTTTATCCTGAACGTTACGGATCAGATCTTTGCTGCCGATCTAATTCGTGCCGTTTGGCGTCGCGTCCTCTAGAAGGAAATTCTCACTGATGATGGCTGGTGCCGACCAAAAGATGAAGATGGAGGAGGCTGAAGAGGAAAATCCTGGGCCATATCTCAGCCAGCTCTTTGTGTTCAGACGCAAACAAGGCGATAACTTCATCATGAAAATGCTACGGATATGTCTAATGCAGAATATTCTGAGGAGATTTTCACTTTATTTCATTTCTAAATGACTACGGGATAAGTACTTTTACTTGAGTAGAATTTAAGTAAAGATAATTTTACTTAATCCAAAGTTTTCAGTGCTTTTCCCACCTCTGCTTCAAAGTAACCCATCTCAACATGTATTACTGAAGCGATTTCCAAAGAGCGTCCGGTTTATCTGCATCCGGATCCTCTGCCATGCCTGGAAACCAGTCAGGTGTCGTAGCTGCAGAGTTCACCGCCGTTTCATGGTGCGCTGCATGAACCAGCATCTGGATTTTGAAAAAGTGGCAGGTCTCACTCAGTTTCTGTCTTTCTTTCAAGCCTCAGCTTAAAGCCAAAGATCTGACTGCATGCAGAGACACTTTGACCATGATGTCAAAAAGACGGGCGTTTGGAGCACATGCTGGGTGGCTTCCAGCAACAGAGCCGAAGTCTTACGGTGCTGTATACAAGCACTTCCAAGAAGCATCAGAGGTGGCTCTGGTGAAAGGATTACGCTTCATGGTGTGTGCCATCTGCACGGTCGTCCACCCTTTGCTTCAGAGAATGCATAATTTATGCCCTGGAAAAATGGTCTGTCTGAAAGGAGGGAACTTCTAAAAGCAGCCGGTGGTGAAATCCCCCCTCAGGTCTGAAAATCCTGCATGCAATACCCTTAAATATAATGAAAAGAGTTATCAGAGGAGGTCCAGAGTTCAACAAAGCAGCAAAGGTTAAGGTTTGAGAGCAAACACTGACAAAGCTCAGCCACCGCAGAGCCGAGCAGGGAATCAGGCCACAGCAGCACAATATACCCACAAAGAAAAACAAAGCAACAGATTCAGAGTGTGTACTCACATCCAACTGCTTCCGATCGGTTTGGACTCAAAGACGAGCAAGATGCAGAACACTGAACAATGACAAGTATAGATCCTGATGAAATAGCAGACCCTGGTTTCATCCCTGTGGGAATACTGCCAATACCATCGCAGTTGCTTAGTATCGATGTCCTTTATCATTTTCATCAGCATCTTCTGCTTGTTTCAATCAATTTATTTCATTTAACTTTTCTTTAACCATAAAATCCTAACTGAGATTAAAGGAGTCATCACCGGAAATCCCACTTGTTCATGTTAAAACGTGTACTGGAATAGGAGCTCAGATAAAACGTGCCAGAAACGAGTGACAGTGGCTTCGTTTTTGAGTTCGAGCGCTCTCGCCACACCAGAATCGGCCACAAGAGCGCGCTCTCCACAGTACGCCATTTGGATTTGCCGCCAGCGTTGAAGTCGTAGCTGCTAGCTGCTAACATAAGCTCTCTTTAGCACCACCTGAAATCAGCTGATTACCTGCCACAATTATCACAGAGTGGCGATTAAAGGTACAGTATGTAAGAATTACTGACATCTAGTGGTAAAGATTGGTAGTTGAAAGAAAATATGTTTTCTTTCAAATGACTTCATATTCCAAGCACTGTTGTGAATGGACGGTGGCTGTTAGTGGCCAAAATTCTCACAGACATAAAGATGTTTTCATCTGTAAGAGGATCTGGAGGTCTCAGGTGTAGTACTCTAACTCCCATTAAACCAAGGTGGTACTGGAGTTTTAAAGCTCAGAGGGTTTTCACTCCATACACATTGTTTTGTCCAATCAGGGACACCGTAGTAAAAATAGTGGAACAAATATGGCAGCCTCCATGTATGTGCACCCGCAGCAAGTAGATATAAATGACTCATTCTAAGAAAATAAACACATAACAGCTGTTTCAGTGCAGTGAATGCACATCAATGGAAACAGTTTTAAATTATAGATCACATTTTTCTGCCATTGACCTTTGATCTTTTAGATACTGTACCTTTAATGACTGGTGTTGTCAAAGAGGAGGAGGACACCCTAACCCCCGCCACGGGGAGAAAATAAAAGAGCGAGCTGTACTGCTTCAGCAGAGCTGCAACAGTGTTTTCAGCCACTCAGTGTTTCAGCAGTGGGCTAACTGACCAGAGACCAGTGGATTATGTTTATTCAGTGAAGATGTGCAGTTGGTACGTGTTGCTTAATTATGTTTTGTGTAAGAGGCCGGGAAATGATAGACGACCGGTGACAAGCTGCTAACATAGTTAAACAAGCTACACAGTTTTTCTCCATCAACCGTACCGTTAGGTTCTTATGTTTTTCTCTGTTGGGACGTCATTTTCCTTCACCTCGCTCCATCCTGAGTTCTACAAACCAAACTTTGTTTTGGTTTGTGAGGCTTGCCTCGTGAACACGCTTACAGACAAGCCTACTTCTCCTTCTTAAAGGAAAAGTTCACCCACAGAATGATGTAACTTTATTTTCCACTTCCCCTCATGGTGAGCAAGACTCTGGAGCACTTTTTTAACATCTCAAATGCAGCTGGCGATCAGGAAGGCTTCTCGTTTTCCCCCATTCACTTAATGGAGTTCGATTGTGCCCGAGCCAAAAAGATCTATAAAAGTCCACAAAAACTTGTCAATATTCCTCCATACTGCTCGTCCAATGTAATTCAAGTGTCCTGAGTGGGTAGCGTCCAGAATTTACTCGAAATGACGGCTCTATATTTCTAGAGCCTAAACAGTACTACATCGTATCTCCTGTAAGCACGCTGATGCGCGTTCACGAAACCAGGAAGCCGCGGCAGACGAGAACGTGCGTTCTCTTTCTCTTTTTTTCTTTGTCTTAAATCAATATCCACCCCCTCTTGGACCCTCTTATGTTTGTCCCGGTTTGTCTGCAGCTCTGTTGCTCTTAGCACAATGTAAATACTGAATTTCTTCTTCTACGCGTGCATTATCGGCAGAGTAGGCTCTGAACGCCGAGGCTCCCGTAGTTTCATGAACACACATATGCGCGCTTCGCGAAAGTAAGTTGTAGCACTGTTTAGGCTCTAAAAATATACTAAATGACGTCGTTTCCAGTAAATTCTGGACGCTACCCACTCAGGACGAGCAGTATGGAGGAATATTGACAAGTTTTTGTGGACTTTTATGGACCTTTTTGGCTCGGACCACAGTGAACTCCATTATATGAAAGTTGAGGGAAAACGAGAAGCCTTCCTGATCGCCGGCTGCATTTGAGATATTAAAAAAGTGCTCCAGAGTCTAGCTCACCATGAGGGGAAGTGGAAAATAAAGTTACATCATTCTGTGGGTGAACTATTCCTGTAAACTTGCGAGAAAAAAAAGTGGGGGATGAAAAGAGGTCAAACTGAGCTTATTAAATTTTCCTCCCACCCAACTATGTTTAGAAATTAATTTAAATATAATTTAAGGTGGATTGTGTATGTAAAATATCAGGTTATGACACCTTTAAAATCTCTGTTTCAAGAGTGTCCCACCAAAACAGGCATCAGCACAATTACCATGTTATAATCACTCATGAAGCTTTGGGGGGTTTTGTGCTTTTCTTCAGGAGCAGAAGACATGAACGTGTTTTTCCCGGCTTTGTTCCACCTCTTAGGACTAAAAATAATAAAATATCCTTTGAAAAACGGCAATAGGACCCTGAGATCTTTTGATGGAGGAAGTTGGAGAGGTAGGAAGGAAGTAGACCGAGAATAGCGATGTAAGAAAGAATACGCCGATGTCTTGGCTTACGTGTAGACAAAGATCATCTAACATGCTCGAGCGGCATACAGAGATGAGTGAGATCTAAAATTAGAGATGAATGTCAGCGTCCCGTCATGCACAGCATCCACAGCATGTAAACACGGAGATGAGGCAGGCACATGCAACACATCACCGTAATCCAACACCAGCGTGGAGGCGGCGGCAGCCACTTAATCATGAAATATATCTAGTTTTAATTTCAGCCTTTTTACCAGCCCAGAGATATGCAAAGTAAAAGAAGGAAATTCAACAGTTAGAGTGCAAAGAGCTCCGTTGATACCAGCTCAACCAGTGAACCCTTAGAACTGGGGGCCGATTCTGTGGTTTGGCTCCACCCACTTATAACAGCATGGTTTTGATTTTGTTTGCATTTCTATTAAGTTTCACAAAAAAAAAAAAAAATCTACTCAACAGGGCCCTCGAGCTTAACCCTCATCAACTGCTCCACAGGCGCTGAGACGTGGCAGCCCACCGCTCTATCCAGAGACCAAATGCAGACACTGAATTTCACAGTTGGATTCAACAGTGTGTAAGAAAAGAAAATTGCAACTGGGCAAGTGTATCCTCAATTCTTTTAAAAACCACCAAGAAACAAACATTTGTAAGTCTTGGAAAGAGTTCAATTTTTACTTAAATGTTCTTTTTGTAGCATGTAAACAGCTGAGAGTCAGCAGTGTCGTAGGTCATGTATGATCAAAAGAACCTGCTTAGATAATTCATTGCAAAAGATTTGCATGAAATCTTCGGGTCACACCGCTTCCCCGGAAGGTCCCCTTTGCTTGGTGCAGTGTGAACTGTGTTGCCAATTTAGCCATTTTGTTGCTATGTTTAGCGAGGTTTCAGACCCCTCTAGTGACCTTTTTTTAAAAAAACAAAAAAAAGCTACCAGCGACAAATTGGTACCACCTTTTTCTGGTGGTATTGGAGACTTTTAGAGACCGACTTGAGAGCACGTATTATTTACTTTTCCTTAACAGCAGATGCTGCTCCCTGCTTCTGCTCCACGAACCAGACTGAAAAACAATCAATAGCCCCATTTTCACCAGCGGGTCTGGGTCGGGTCGGTCCATGTTGTTTCGCATCTCCACAGATAAAAACTGATTCGGGTACCCATATGTCCGACCCAACCCGGCCTATGAGCCTGTCTTAAACCGCACACTTGCCCGAGTGCACTGGAAATCAGTGTGTAGTGCACACTGTGTACTTCGTTTGTAGTGCACACTATTGTCGCCAAATGCTGACCCAAAGCGAACACTGCACTTACAGGAAGTGACAGACTAGCATTGCCTGCTAACGTCTAAATAATTTCATAAACGTTACTTAAATCAGTACATTACCACCTCCGATGCAGCAGGGGGCGCCACCGCTTCATTCACCGCCATATTCAGCTCTGAAAGCAGTTTGAAAGTCCCGCTTCTTCCTCTACGTCAGCAAGATGGCGCCCGTTTGGTGCGAGTAGTGTGCTTCATTTTGCACTTCATTTTTGGCTGTTATTCGGGCAGCATCCTGGTACTTTCAGTGCACTGAATTTTCGCTTAAATGACAGCATGAACGCACTACACACTCAAAATGAGTGTTTGAAGTGCTCAAGTGCGCGGTTTGAGACAGACCCTACATTTTTGGTACCTTCGGTGGGGGAACTGATCCAACTGATCCAGACCAAAGAGGCGGAGCTAATACACAGCAGCCCCTTGATTCGTTGAAATATCAACAGGCAGTACCCGGCAAAAAAAAAAAAAACCTCTTTTGTTTCTGTCACGTGTGGTGCGGTGCTTTGGTTAAAAGGTGTTGTACTGCGATGATGTCACACGATCCACAAAAAGTTGTCAATATTCCTCCATACTGCTCGTCCAATGTAATCCAAGTGTCCTGAGTGGGTAGTGTCCATAATTTACTGGAAACATCATCTAGTAGATTTTATAGCCTAAACAGTAGAACATCGTACTTCCCTGATGCACGTTCATGCGAGTTCACGACACTACGGAAGCCTAAAGTGTCCAGGACAGTTTTCTTTGTTTTCTTAAATTATTATTTTCAACCACAATTTTATTTCACTCAATAATAATTTTGTAAATTTTCATTCAATGCTAGTTTCTTGTTATTTGAATTACTATTTATTTAGCATTTTCTTTAATTGGATGGTGTGAATAATTTTTACATGTTTAATGATTCTGATATTGGTACAAGTGCAGTCTTTCTTTATTTGAATGGTTTTGTTTCTTTTTTTTTTAATCTTAAAAGAGCTTTAAAATTAGTTTTCACTGCGCCCTTCATTATATTAAGTTTGGGGTCAAAAGGGCCCCAAATATCGCCAGGTTGTATCAGCCATTGGCTGATGAGAAAATACCAGTATCAGCCCTAAAAGATCTGTGTCGTTGATCCCTAGTGTGAATGCACCCTAAAGTTGTGTTGACTGATCACATGGGGACAGTTATAAAGGACTGTTTTGTGAATGTCTGCAGAGGTGGTCGTTGAGTGGAAGGCAGCAGTCCAACTCTGAGCCCTGCAAAGGAAAATATTAAATCACCAACCGGTAACGGCCTCAGGTTATATTCAACCTGCCAGCACAAATCATTCTTTTATGTCTTTACAGTGATCACAGCTTAAAGACGGATTTACAGGTAAAGTTATCGGCGAGAGAAAACGATCGCTGGCCTCTGCAGACGACCCAGTAAAAATCATATTAACAGTCTTGTTCTGAAAGATGGTTAACCTCAGAAATCTAAATGTAAAACATGAAGAGTGGTGACAATCAGGAAAAATCTCGCCGTTTCCCTCCATCTGGATCCTTTCTGCATATGCAGCTGCACTTTTCTGCTCTGCTGGAACATTTGGACATTTTGCAGCGTGGTAAAGTTTGCATCTGACACCTGGGTTCTCTTCAACCAGATTTACATAAAGAAATATGACTGAAATTGTCAAATTTATTTTCAAGCTAAAAGAATCTTATTCGGAGTTTCAGCCTGGCTCTGCACAAAACCTCCTACAACAGCCTCACATGTGAATAAGTCGGCACTGATAGAAAGAACACCACATTCCCCCGTTAGCAGCTGAGATGTAGAATCCATAATAAAACCGTCAGTACCCGGTGGAATTGGCTGAGGTTTTGTTTCTGCTGCTTCGCCTGGTTTGGTACAATCAGCAGCTCGCGCTGTCAAGTGTAGGCTTATGTTTGCAATGTCGACATAAATATTGATGAGGAGTTGACATTAGTGAGTCAGTTTGCTGACTTTACAGCCATTACTTCATATTAACTCCAGACAATGTTGAAAGATTCAAGTTGTGACATTTGCAGAAGTTGCCCTTTAACACAGCGAACTCGAGATAACCTTCCAGCAGATTCTCGTCCCATGGAGTCACGGACTGAGATGCCACCAGTGTTCCCCGGCGGTGACGACCTGCAACATACGCTGCAGCAACATCAGACTCCATCAGTGAAAATGATGTTCTGCAAAGGTGAACCAGCACAAGTCTTCATGCGCTGGCTGGAGGGGAGGTGGACGGACTCACGGGAGGTTCGGCCAGCCGTTCCCAAACTGGTGGACACCAGGTTAAAGTATAACCTGCATTTATTAAAGGAATTTGGGCTTTGAGTTTGAATTTTTTTTATCATGACTGTCAAAATTTAGACATTAATGTGTTAACTTTCTAACATAAACAACTACACTGTAAAATGTTTAACTTAAAAATATAAGATAAACAACTCATTCAATAAAAGTTGAATGGAACGTTTTTGTGTGTTTAAAGGAGTACAGCCCCTACAGGACACCGGTAAGAGCACCTAGTTTACATAAATAAACTAACGCCGTCCTTATGAGCTTTTAAACATTAACTGGCAATGAAACAGAAGGCTGAGCCGTTACTGTCTGTTTGTAAAACTGGAAAAGTAACTTAAAACTACAATAAACCCATTAAAATCCATGATGACAGCGGTGTAGAGCTCCTACTCGCAACGTCACGCCCGGTTTCTGTAAACAGCGCCACAGTCTGGTCAGATGCTGAAATGCAGCGATGTTTTCTAAAACAGTCATTCATGCAGGCACGCCTGTTTTTGTTACACAGATGAGGAACGTTTTGGTCTATAAAACATGGTGAAAAATATCAAAATCATGTCATCAGCACTTAAGGACTAACTGTATTCTGTAGCCAGTCCTGGGCTAATTTAAGCTCAACATTTAATATGCATACAGATGAAATCAAACATCGTGGAGATGCTCCTGCACAGCCAAACTGTCGATGGTCCAACCTGACAGCTGGATGTTGTTTAAGAGCTTTCTTTTGTTTGTTTTTGTTTTGTTTTTTTACCTCCAGGAGGGTTGGGACACAAAGACGCCCAGTGGGGAGCCCTCTCTTTCTGCTGCTTCTTCATGTTGGTTTGGTATACAAGCGGCCTTTGAGCAGTGAGGCATAAATTCACGGTTTCCTTCTTTCCAGTTTCCTTTTTCACTTGCCTGTTTAGTTGTTCTTTTGTAAATAGCAGCAAACATAAAATAGACGACATCTCACCAGCTGGCAGGTGGAGCACCCGGGCACCTTCTCAGCCTTTCATCCTAACCCGCCTCCGTCTGAGTGGCAGATTCGGGGGGGAGAAGAGCTGCAGGAGGAAGCGTGCACGTACAGTAGGTGAGTCTTTCGGCAAAGATGTGCAAATGCCACAAGGAAAACATCATCTACCGCGTGAGAGAGGGTGTTTTTCCTGAATAACTGTTTTAAAGGTCACGGATATAAAGATGGTTACCAAGTCCGAGGATGGAGAGTCCAGCAGGTCCAGCGAACGTTCAGAACCAGTGTAAATAATTATGATGATGGCCCAGTTTAACTGGACATTTACTGCATAGACTAAACATAATCGCAGCTTGATGATGAAGGCCGCCCCCTCCATCGCAGAGAAGCTCAGTGTGCAACATCATCATCTAGGAACAAGCTGGAAATGAAAAACGAATGCTTTATTCTTTATTCTTCAAGTTTATTTCCTCCACATCCATAAAGCAGAGGTCATAAGGATGATTGTTCACCAATATTCCCCTTAGACTGCAATACTAAACCATCTTTCTTTACATCCCCACCTGACAATGACCCTTATCTGCAACCATGGTAACCAGGCCAGTATAAAGAAATGTGTTCATCATTCTTTAAGCCCTTTAACCTGTTTATGCAGAAATGCAATGCATTAAATGTATTTCAGTTACTTTGAGGTGGGAAGCTTGTACAAACCAGCCAAGGTTTTTTCTTTTCTTTGAATTTGTTGATGGTTTGAATCTCACAGACCGAAATTCAAAACCTAATTCCAGAGGTTTTTTTTGTTGCTATTAAAAGAATAATAATAAATTCAACATATTTTGTTCATGTTCTTCAGATTTCAGTCAGGCTGCCTGGTAGAAAAATCAACACTCCTATTCGCCTATATATTTAAATTATTAAAGTTTTCCATGTATTTCTCCTCGTATTTTACTGTTTTTATGTCCATCTACCTGGTTAAGGACCACAGATGGAAACTAACTTTTGCTATCATCTTGTATATTCATGTGAAAATCTACATTAATATGTTTGGCTCTTTTATTATTATAATTTCTGTGATTCAGTTACTGTTTTCTTTCTTTAAAACTATTTTAAATTATTTCTGTACTCAAAGAAGTGAACTTGTATCTATTTTACACAAATACTGTATGTTGATGACTGATTCACATTTCCCTCTGGATTACTCAAATCCATCCATTCATTCATCCCCCCAAACAGAACAACCATCCATCCATCCATTCATCTATCTGATTGACCATTTATTCATCCATGCATCCATGCATGCAACCATTCATTTATCTATCTATCTATCTATCTATCTATCTATCCATCCATCCATCTAAACTGATCAACCATCCATCCATCCATTCATTTATCCATCCATCCATTTAAAAACATTCATTCATTTATCCATCCATCTGACCAATCATGATTAACCATCCATCCATCCATCCGACCAAACATTTATTTATCCTTTCATGCAACCATTCACTCATCTATCCATCCATCTGACTGACCATTTATTCATCCATCATCCATCAATCCGACCGACCACCCATTCATTCATCTGATCAACTATCCATCCATCCAACTGACTAACCATTTATTTATCTATCATCCATCAAGCCGACCGACCATCCATTTATCCATCTATCCAACTGACCGACCATCCATCCATCCATCCATCCGACCAACCATTTATTAATCCATCCATGCGACCATCCATCCATCCACCCAAACTGATCAACCATTCATCCATCCATTAATCCATCCATCTGGAAAAAACATCCATCCATCCATCCGAAACCAAGCATTAATTTATCCATCCATGCAACCATTCATCCATCCATCCATCTGACCGACCATTTATTTATCCATCGATCATCCATCCAACTGACCAACCATCCATCCATCCATTTATCCATCCATCCATCCATCCATCCAACTGACCATTTATTCATTTATCATTCATCAATCTGACCGACCATCCATCCATCCATTTATCCATCCATCCAACTGACCGACCATCCATCCGAATATCCATCCATCCACCCACCCATTTATTCATCTATCCAGCCATCCAATAATCCACCATCCATCCATCTGACCAAGCATTAATTTATCCATCCATATAACCATTCATCAATTCATCCATCCATTCATCCACCAAACTGATCAACCATCCATCCATTCATCATCAATCCAACTGACCGACCATCCATCCATCCGAACATCCATCCATCCATCCATCCATCCATCCATCCAACCAACTATTTTTTCATCTATCCATCCATCCATCCAACCAACCATCCATCCATCCATCCATCCAACCAATCATCCATTTATCCATCCATGCATCAATTCATCCATTCATCCACCAAACTGATCAACCATCCACCATATCCATCCATCCAACTGACCGACCATCCATCCATCCACCTTAATCCATGTAGCCTGTTAAACTAAATAGGATCATTTTGATCAGTTTTAAAAATAACTTTAAAAGAACAATATTGTGAGTAAATGAATAAGTGGTGAGATGAATCACACTTAGGACTTTCCAATAAAAAAAGAAAAAAGAAAACAGAAAAGGCTGGTAACCATAAATTCTGATTAATAGCAAACATTTTGTGCTGGGAGGGGGTTAAATCTTCACCATGTCCAGTCCCACTGCAGCAATATTTCATTTGCAAAGTCCTTCTCTTCTCCGACTTTGTTCTTGGTTCTGATAATTCCTCAGGATTTCTCCTCGTGCTCATGTATTCTCTCCCAGTACTTCAGACATTACTTCATCTGCCAGCCTGTTTGCCTTCTCAAGCCCCATCTACCAATCAACAATTCTCACCTTCAGCCACACTCGCTGCTGAACCATCTGCTATCCACCTCACAACCCTGCCCCCCCTCCTGCTCAGCCATCAAATCACTTCCCTCCCCCTCCCCAAGGACTGCTCGCTCAGCCCTGCCTGCCCTCCAGCTTCCATTTTTCAAGCATTTAACTGCAATCATTCACTCCTCCAATCCAAGTTGTGCAACAGGAAAAAAACCTTAAACCTCCCAAGTATGTGCTGCAAATATATTTTATATAATAACTGCATTCATGTAAATTTCCTGCCTCATCGCAGAAGTAATAGATTATAATAAAGATGAATTCCAACAATTCCAGCTCACCACAGTAGAGTTAAAAGTTTACTGGTTAAATATCTGAGTGGGTTGAACTTATAGGGGAATTTCACTTTTTTTTTTTTTTTTTACCTGGGGTCTGTTTCCATATGTCCTTTCATAAATGTGAATAATGGAGAAAGGAGTTTTCCCAGATAGCTCCAGTATTTATCCGGGCTGGCAGCCCAGCTAATGATAGGTATGGGGCAACTGGCCCCCGCGTCTGAGTTCGCCCTAAAAACCTGCTTTTGTTCCACACTGAAGGGCTCAGATAGTCGAGTGACCGACATCATACGAGAGAGGAGAAATGAACCAAAGCATCCACATTACCTGGCAATCACTTTTTGTTTTGGTGTCTGTGTCCAAATCTCGGGACGCTGGAAGTCAAATCTCATTACGAAATTGCGAGATAACTTGTGTCAAAACATTGATGGGGAACGCGAGTCATTGCGCGATTTCTGAAATCACACGATAACTCGTGTCAAGGTACCGGTGTCAAGGCAACGACAGCCTGGATCCAACTCTGGACACAGCCCAGAAATAGCACTGGAAACAGTTTGTAAGCAGTCCTGGAAACAGCCTGGAAACAACCCTTTTTGCTTTTATATTGACCTATGATCAAATTTTCCAAATATAAATCCCTCATTTATCCATTTGTATTATTGATTTGCTGAGTCATGAAGTAAAGTCAAGGTTACAATGAGCTTCTGCAAGTTTTCCAGGTGCACATGTTTGAAATCAGCACGGCTGAATCCATAAAACACTGATGCCTGCTTGCTTCTTCAGGACCTGGTCGACTTGCTGCCAATGATTGAGCCATGAATTCTGCCGTAAACCAGAAAATCTTGAAGAGCAACGTTTGACAATCAGTTTGTGACCCGAAGCTCTGGCACACTTGGGTTATGCAACAAGACAATGACCTGAAACACACCAGCAATTTCACCACTGAAAAACTGAATTCAGGCTTTGGAGTGACCAAGTCAAAGTCTGGATGTAGATCCGATTGACATGCTGTGGTGTGACCTTAAACGGGCAGTTCATGCTGGAAAACCCTCAGATGCAGCTGAGTTGAAATATTTACGTGAAGAAGAATGGGCCAGACTTCTTCCACAGCAACGTGAAAAACGTATTGCCCGTTTTCACAAACGTTTGACTGCACTTATTGCTGCTGCAAATTAAACAATTTGATTAAGGAGGAAACTAAGGTCACATTGTCTGAGAGTTTTCTTTCTCCATAAATTATTTTTTTTTTAATTGTTTATCTAATATTACAATACGAGTGATTTTCCAATACATTTAAAGACTCATTAGCCCCTTTTATGCAGAATTTGTCCTTCGTTTGCATTCGGACAAACGTTCCTCTCTTTTACCCGCCGACCGCCAACTTTCATATAATGAAGTTCACCAGCACTCAAAACAAGAAGACCCATAAAAGTCCACAAAACTTGTCAGTTAGAGATGTAACTATAACCGTTAAAATGGTTAACTGTGATAAAATTCCCAACGATTAGTAATACTGTTTCAATTTTTAATGATCATTAAAACCGTGACTGATTACTGCACTTTGAAAAACTACCTGTGATGGGGGAGTAATTTATGAAAACATGGTGGAAAGCAACAGTCACCCACAGGGACATATTTCCCCCTTAAAAAAGGACAAATTAGTCTTTTAGACCCATTTTGGATATTTTTAAAGATGCTGCTTGTCCAATGTAATCCAAGCGTCCAGAATTTACTGGAAACCACATCATTTAGTATATTTTTATAGCTTAAAGAGTAGAACATTGTACTTCCTATTTGCGAGTTCATTTGAGTTCATGACACTACGGAAGCTGCGGCGTTCAGCTCCTACTCTGCTGATAATGCAAGCATAGAAGAAGAAATTTGCTGTTTACATTGTGCTAAGAGCAAACTAGCTGCGGACAAACACAAGAGGGGCTGGTTATTGATTAGACAGACAGAAAGAGCAATCTCGTCTGCCGCAGCCTCCGTAATGTCGTGAACTCGCAAGAATGCACAAATAGAAAGTGCGATGTTCTACTGTTTAGGCTATAAAAATCTGCAAAATGACGTCGTTTCTAGTAAATTCTGGACGCTACCCATGCAGGACACTTGGATTACATTGGACGAGCAGCATGGAGGAATATTGACAAGCTTTTGTGGACTTTTACGGGTCTTTTTCTTTTGAGCACCGGTCACCCCCATTATATGAAAGTTGGCAGGTAACGACCCCCACCCCTCGGATCTCTGGTGCACTTTTTAACATCTAAAAGTGCAGCCGGAGTCTTGCTCAGCATGAGGATGAGGAGAAAATGAAGGTACATCATTCTGTGGGTGTTTTGTCCCTTTAACTGTGGCAAATATGCAAAATAGTGGGTGAATACTTTGGATGGATATGCCAACACTATCTGGCTGGTTTAGATTTAAAGAGAAAAAAAATTCCTCCTGATGTGCAAGTTCACCTTCAAATACCAATGAAAGCCAGCGTGTAAAAGAATTAAAACTGTGGACATGAAAAGGATTCAGCTGCCATCTTGACCAGGACTTCCTGGAACAAGGAGATCTTGCATCTTAGTAGCTTCCCGACTAAACGAAGAAAATAAATAAATGAGCATAATAATCAAACCTCTCCTGCAGCTGACAGCAGGATTGATATGATGAGGATTAACGTCACAGTTATGCGACATGTAGCATGTTTAAGAGCAAAAGGCAGCCCAGAGTCTGGCTAACCTTTAACCTCCTGCACACACCCACTGGTGTCCAATCCATCACAGACTGATGGACACACAGCTCGGCTGCAGCAGCGTCATTAAGGTAATCCTGCTGTGATTCATGTCTTCCATTATCTGCTGATGATTAATCTGTCAGAGTCACAGATTAAACATTTATCTCAGCTGTCGCTTTTAATTTGCATGTAATTCACACAAACCTGCCACAAGTATGTTTAAATGTGTCACATTAAGAGGATTAATTCACATTTTTTACGTAGAGCTGCGAACTGCAACCTCGGTGTGACACCGGTAGAGTCAGAGGCTTTGAGCCCCAAACAAAAACTGTCAAAACAGCTGAGGACGAGGAGACAAAAGCACGATAGACGATTCACCAGAGCTAGATGGGAAACAGTCGAGGTAATCTCGGTAATTTGCCCTTATGAGAAAAACGCTTTCTTTCATTACAATGCACACAAACATGGTGGTTTATAGTGATTCAATCCTGCTGCAGCAAGTGGAAGCAAAAGTTTCCTCCTCCTCAGACCATGACTGAAGAATTTACTTTGTCCTGGCTGGTTAAATGGGGATTTAGATGAATGCTGTCTATATGTGCAATTATATCAGTAAGTGCCTTAAAGGATAGCTTTTTTTCCAACCTGGACCTTGTTTCTGTATCACTCTGACTCCTTTGGACGATATCCAGGTTAGTTGTAGATCCTCGTATATCCATATGGGAAGAAAGAAAGCAGAAGCATTATCTGCAGTAAAACCACTTAATTTCACCAATATTTTAAAGCTGCCATGACATCAAATTTCACTTTTCTGTGGTTTTGGGGATATAATATGATCTGTTGTGCCCTGGAAATGTGAATGTTAAGAGTAAGTATCAAAGTCCCTGTTTATGGGCTTTGTGTCTTTGTTCAAAAACGGTGGCGGGGCGCGTCAATGAGAAAAAGTTCTGTCGTGTGTCTTTAAGTTATTTGATAATCAAAATAAGTTTTTAATCTTATTTTGTTTAATTTCTTTATCAATATAATTTGTTTTAAAAAGCATTTCTTTCCAGGACTTCTGTTCTCAAGTTTTACTTATATTTAATATTGCACTTGTATTAGAGATATTAATGTAAACTGTAGGCCGACAATCATCTGGTCTTCTTTAAAGGGACCAAAAGTGTTTGTATCGATTAAAATAATCGCTAGCTGCAGCTATAAAGGAATAGTCCACCTACAGAATGATGTAACTTTATCTTCCACTTCCCCTCATGGTGAGAAAGACTCTGGAGCACTTTTTTAATATCTCAAATGCAGCCGGCGATCAGGAAGGCTTCTCGTTTCCCCCAACTTTCATATAATGGAGTTCGCCGGGGTCCGAGCCACAAAGGTCCATAAAAGTCCACAAAAACGTGTCAATATTCCTCCATACTGCTCGTCCAATGTAATCCAAGTGTCCTGAGTGGGAAGTGTCCATAATTTACTCGAAACAACGTCATTTAGTAGATTGAAGAGCTTGAACATCTTACTTTTACATCTTACATCTTACTTTTGCGAAGTACACATATGCACGTTCACGAAACTATGGAAGCCTCGGCGTTCAGAACTAGTGTTGTAGTCAAGACCGCCCCAACCAAGACCAAGACAAGGTGAGACATTTAGAGGACAAGACCACAAATATCAAATAAAAATAATAAAACATCAACATGTGAGGGTTTTTTAAAGTTTGCTTTTAAACAAATATAACAACAAAAATTAATCTTTGCTCTAGGGCTGGACAATTATCGAATTTTAATCGGATTTTAATTTGCCTTTCACAATCATAAAAACACTGTATCGAGAAAAACAATTAATCCTGAAGTGAACATCTGGTGGAATTATAGGAAGCAAACTGCAGGAGTATAGAACAGGAATGCATGTAGACTTAGTATTTGTTTTTATTGCTATTATCACTTTGAATTAAATTCTTATTTTACTCCTTTACTTGTTTCTAATTCATTATTTGTATAAATTTATTAAAAAGTATATTTAAAGTTGAGTTATGTGGTCAATAAATACTTATACAAATAAATAGTAAGTATGTTATGTTTAATCAGTAAAAATATGGTTTAATTCATATCCCGCCCCTGCCTGTGTTTTGAAAACAGCACTATGAATTAAAACTGCACACTAATAAATTTAAGCAAACATCAAATTTCATTATAGCCAAGTTGGCAGAAATCTCTCCTAAGAGGCAGGCGGTAGTTTATCTTATTTTCTGTCATTTATTCTCTTTTTAAACTCAGTGTCTCTTTTAGGACTTATGACAAGACTATAAGTACGACTATACATATAATGTGAAATTTCTGCAGCCATCATCATAATACTCACAATGTTGAAAAGTTTTAGAAACAACTATTTTGTTTAGTAATGAGACAGTTTGCACAAACATGAAATGATATAATCCCTACTAAAAATTTATAATCAAACAAAACTCAGATTTACAATGAACCTGAAGTAAACACGCACGCTGCATAAAGTGAGAACCACGAAGACTCAATCAGAAATGTGCAATCAGGGAGCTAGTTCAGTAAATATGAACTCTACGCTAACCTGAAGAAATAATGACCCTGCTAAGCATCACTGGCCACGTTTACATGGAGACTTTTTTCCCTTTCGGATTGAAATCATTCTGATTGAGGATTTCAGGGCAGCTGTTTACATGGGAACAAATACATTCGGATCTGGCGTGTACATGCGCCAATATTCATTCAGAATAATCCTGCCTGACATGTGCAGAATGATGTAAATCATGTTATTTATTAACCACGGAGGTCTACAAACAGCTGATCGTCACAGTCGTTGTGGTTTCTGCAGGACGTTAATGAAGCAGCAGCTGATCCTCATGAGCTCCTACTGGAAACAACCAAGAGGAAAAGCTGTAGAGACAGAGTTTGAGTAAAAAACAAACTTTCTCACTGTCCAGGGAATTACGTTGTTCACAGCCATCTGTCAAAGTGAGGAAACGTCACTTGTTTTACGTTGACGTCTCGTTGAAGCATGCGCAGTAAGAGCGCAACCTCACAACTTTCCGATTCAGCGTTTACATGACAGCCCCGTTCGGTTTGGGGAAAGGAATATTCTACCCCCGTGAAACCGAATGAAAATTCATTCGGTTCGGCGCTTTTCATTCGGAAAGAGGAGTTTACATGGATCATTTTAATTCCGAAAAAGCTTTTAAACCGAAAGCAATCGTTCTATTTGGGTCCATGTAAACGCAGCTACTGTTGCAGGGTTAGTGTTCTTAATGATCTCTGAAGGGTAAAAATAATTATTCTGCATACCTGAAGTCTAAAAAACTGGGTTTATGATTTTTATGTGTGTTGTGTTTGGAATGACTGTTTTGATCAGTGTCTGAGCGGCCAGCTGCTGCTCGCACTGTTGCGCCTTGGCAAGCAGAAGAAGTAGTAGTTCCAACCTATTCGTATGATTTAGTTTTCACTGTGTACATGTTAATGTTAAAAAATACAAAAATCAGATTTAGCTTGAGAATCAGTTCTATAATACAGGGGGCTGGTGGAGGAACAATCACTATTAAGTATCGATCCGCACAGAAATCGTTGTGCTTTTGAGCTTCATGGTTCTTTGGTACCAGGTACCGAGGTCCTGGTCCAGACCTCCGTGTCCTCAGTGGTAGCTACAGCCATGCTAGCAAGTTCACACAGCCGCTCTCCTGCTTTCGGCTCGCGCCTCTCTGGGCGCAGGAGGTGCATCAGTCAGTCACACTGTCGCTGCAGCTGCAGGGAGACGTAACACAACCAATCTTTTTAAGTTATTAGCTGTTTTTAAGAGGGTTCTGTTCCACTCTTATCAGCAACTAAGTTACGGACAAAAAGCCGATCAGTGATGGTCTCGACCGGCCTCGTTCAAAAATCCCGAGACCGCCCTGTCGGAGACCGAGACAAAATGCAGTCGATACCAAGACGAGACCGAGAACCTAAAGAAAAGGTCTCGAGACCAAGACGGATCTCGAGTTTTACAACACTATTCAGAGCCTACTCTGCCGATAATGCAAGCATAGAAGAAGAAATTTGCTGCTAACATTGTGCTAAGAGCGACAGAGCTGCAGACAAACCGGGACAAACACAAGAGGGTCCAAGAGGGGTTGATATTGATTTAAAACAAAGAAAGAAAAAAAAAGAGAACGTGAACGCGCAATCTCGTCTGCCGCTGCTTAGTTTCATGAACGCGCATGTGTGTGCTCGCAGGAGATGCGATTTACTACTGTTTAGGCTCTAAAAATATACTCAATGATGTAGTTTCCAGTAAATTCTGGACGCTACCCACTCAGGACACTTGGATTACATTGGACGAGCAGTATGGAGGAATATTGACAAGTTTTTGTGGACTTTTATGGACCTTTTTGTCTCGGACCCCGGTGAACTCCATTATATGAAAGTTGGGGGGAAACGAGAAGCCTTCCTGATCGCCGGCTGCATTTGAGATATTAAAAAAGTGCTCCAGAGTCTTCCTCACCATGAGGGGAAGTGGAAAATAAAGTTACATCATTCTGTGGGTGGACTATTCCTTTAATAGCGGATTCATCTACCCCTGTAATCAATTAACTGATTAATCGGATAAGCTCTTTCTATGTTTTTAAAGATGTGACTGAGATTCACATCTCAGTAATAATGAGTCCAAAGTGGCACCAAAGACTGTGGTTGACACGCAACTAGTAGGTGCGTTACTGCCACCTACTGGTAGGGAGTGTCCGGAAATAGTTTATACAGACCGGAAGCAATGCGTGAACCAGGACTTTAACAGTTAAACGAAGCATCGATTACTGAAATATTGATTATTTTTTTCCTAATCAATTAATTAGAATAATTCAATTAATTTTTTTGGCCCTAGAATCGATATTGGTATTGATAAAAAAAAAAAAGTGCCATAAACTACTGGTATTGTATAGACATGAAAAAGACCCCTCGAGCCTTCATAGTTCGTATCGGCACCATGACGGAGGAGCGATCAGTAGGTGTCGCTACACAAGACTGACCTATAATCCCATGATGCCAATGATCGGTAACCTCGGTGGTTATTCTGCTTCCGGTTCCAGGGAAAATCCAGTGATTTTAAAACATATTTCCAGAAATGAATAAATAAATTAAAACTGGAAGTTCTTTTTTTTTTTTTTATATAGGAGAAGTGAGTTTGAAAACTTAGTGCAGGACCTCCACAACGTGACCGACATGGTGTCCCAACATCTGCAGGGAAAAATTAAAAATGGAAGAGCAAGAGAGACCTCAGATGCTGACTTCTTCCTCCTCCTCATCCTCCACGTGTAGCTCCACCCGGCTCCAGGTGCCCTTAAGGCGGCAGCATAAGGACAAACCCAACACACCATCTGATCCTGAAGCAGCCAGGGGCCGCTTCATTTACGCTACAGAGCCTCCCCATTTAAGCGAGCACAACAGCCTGCAGCACATCCACTCCAACACTCCTGCAGATTCACCATGCTTGTGAGGACGCGGCATTCACATCCATTTACTTCCCGACTGCTCAGTTTGACCTCGACCACATGGAAACCAGACCCTCCGTTTCGTCTCAGGACAGTCTTGTGATTCAGGACAGGGGAAAAAGAGTTTGGCTATTTCCCTCCATGCTGGCCTCAGATCAGCCAGACGTCCGTCACGGTACAATTAGAGATCCAGGACTGATTAGGTAAGTGGTTCAGTGTAAACTGGGACACTAATGACTCAATTACCTGGGCCATGATTCCCAGGCTGCACGCGGTAATGACATTATGTCAGCAACAACACATGTCCTCAGAGTCTGGTGTGCTGCTGCCTGAAAGAGAAACACACTGAACCACACACACACGTGCACGCACACACACGGAAAGTGAGCGACAATCACACAAGTTTAGAGTTTGTAAATTAATTTGATTTGATATAAATTTAGAGCAAACGATGTCTAATTTATCTTTGCAGATAAAAAATCCTTTTTACCATCACACACATTCATTCCTCAGTAGACACATTTAGCATGTTTACTTCAGTGTCTGCAGGAAAACTTTAGTAGGAGGCCAGGATCCGAACACTCAGGTGCGATTCCTGAAGAGATTTTTTTTTTTAGGGGTGGCCAGTGAAAACAACTTTGGTTTCTTTCGGCCTGGACCTTATTTCTAAGAATTTATACGTGCATTTACTCACCAGTAACATTTCTGCATCACTCTGACTTCTTTGGGTGCTGTTTAGATTAGCCGTAGATTTGCATATATCCATGTAATGGCAGTGAAGGGGGCAGACATTTTCTGCAGCAAAACTCCTTAAATTCACCAATACTTTAAGAAGAATGAACAAACCGAGTACTATTGTCCTGTGAGTTCAGATTTGGCTTGCTGTAGTTATTGGGGGCGTTCTCCACGTTTACCAGCTGCACGCCCACAACACCGTGGTCAAAGGAGTTGATAAAATAAACAGCAGGTAAATCACAAGCTCGACTTCCTCGGTTGTTGCTCAGTGTGTGTGTGTGTCACAAAAAGATGACTTCACCAAACTTCGCTACGACGACCTCATGCACAGTGACAACCAGAGCTGAAGATTCAATTGTAATGTGAACAAATGAAACGGGGGTAGTGTGGTGTTGGCTCAATGACGGGCTAAGCAGGTGCTAATGTGAAAGGTGTAAAAAGCCCCGTTTCCACCTGCGGGTCTGGGTCGGATCAGGTCGGGGGCCGGATCGGGTGGGTTTTGGTAGGGATGTGTTGATTTCACGCTGTGTCCCCACAGCAACCTGTACCCTTATTCTGGAGGCGGAGAATTAGCTGGACAGCGCTGCTACGTGATTGTGTGACATCATCGCCGTGTAACGCCATTTAACCAAAACACCGCGCCACACGTGACAGAAACAAGAGGAGTCACCACGGCTTTGTTTTTACACTGGGTCACGCGGGAAGTGAGATTTTTCAACAAATCAATGTATTGCTTTGTGTTAGCTCCACCTCTTTGGTCCGGATCGGTTAGACCAGTACCCCTACTGAAGGGTGCCAAAAAAGTAGGCCGGGTCGGGTCGGATATAAGGGTACCCGTCCAGGTTTTTATCTGTGGAGACGCAAAAAAACGTGGACCGATCCGGCCCGACCCGACCCAGACCCGCTGGTGGAAACGGGGCTTTAGAAAATGGTTGGGGAGGATCTGCTGGGGGGAGCCTTCATGGATGAATTTACATAAGAAAGGCCAAGTTAATTTGGTGTGACCGAACTGCAGGGGACTAAGCAAAACATCAATGGCAGAAAATGGTAGATATGGTAGTTAGTATTTTTGGTAGTATTTTTTACCTCCTCCAAGGAGGTGTTTTTGGTAGCGTTGGTTTGTCCGTCTGTCAGCAACTTTAAGGAAAAAGTTCTGGACGGATTGACCTGAAATTTTCACCAGCCGTGTGTCTCAGCCCAAGAACGAACCCATCAAACGAAGGCTCCGATCGGCATGCAGTGGGAACACCAGACCCAGGTTACCCGCGAATTTACGCGATGACGTTGAGCGCAACGTGTGTACGTCATAACATCACGCCAGTCGCATGTGATATAAGCCAAAACAACAGCGGCGTGATGGCGTCACCAGACACGCAGCAGTAGGATCAGAGGACACGCAACTAGCCAGCAGGTGATCAGACCCGGCTTTTTTGTGGGAAAGGAGCCTAATGCCGATTATGAGCGGGTCGACGCACGTTTGAAAAACCCGTGTAAACCCGCTAATTTCAGTCGGAAAACAGCTAAAGGGGCGGACTAATTCAGATAGGTAAGAAGGTGCAAGGCCATTTACAGACTTAGAAACAAATAAGAGGGTTTTAAATTGTATTTGGCAGCGAACAGGAATCTAATGGAGAGAGGCCGAGACTGGGGTGATGTGCTCTCTCTTCCAGGCACCATTTAACAGCTGCATTTTTAGCCAGCTGAAGGTGGTTTATGGCAGATATGCCAATACCCAAGAAGAGGGCATTACAGTAGTCAAGACAGGCCGTAACAAAAGTATGAATGACACTTTGAAAGTCCTGCTTAGTCAAAAAGTCTTCATTTTTAAAAGTTGTCTTTTTAAAAATATTTTTTAAAGCATAACTTGACCACTGAGTTTAATAGAGGGGTCCATTTTTATCTCAAGATTGGTAATAATAGGTTTCAGGTAAAGGTTAAAGAGGAAAGATCAATACAAGGGGAAAACAGGTGGAGTGAAATACCATAACTTCTGTTTTTAGATTCATTTAGGCACAAGAAATTAAGCGACATCCATTTCTTAATGTCGCTAAGACAGTCCAAAAGAGACGGGACAGAGAATGGACTGTTATGCTGTAAAGGGTGTGGATTTAACAATCATCAGCATAACAATTGAACATAATATGTTTTTGAAGAATGGTGATGAGAGAAAGAATATAAGTTAAGAAGAGCAAAGTGCCCAGGATAGAACCTTGGGGAACCCCTGAGGGTAGTGGTGCAGGATCAGAGGATCTATCAGTGAAATTTAAAGAAAAGCTCCTTTCTAACAAATTACATTTCAGCCATTTTATTGCAGAGCCATGATGTCATCAGTGTGAAAGTCTGGGTTCACCCAAACACCAGTCCTAACCATCAGTTAGCTTTAGAATACCACCACTGGTAAAAAGACCGGAGCAGAAGTGGAGCTGGAGTCCAGGGTCACTGTCTTGTTGGAAGGTGAACCTTCGGCCCAGTATGAGTTCCTGAACTCTGGAGGAGCTTTTCTTCCAGGATCTCTGTACTCTGCTGCATTCATCTTTCCTTCAACTGCAACCAGTCGTCCTGTCCCTGCAGCTGAAAAACACTCCCATATCATGATGCTGCCACCACCATGTTTCACTGTTGGGATGGTATTGGGCAGGTGATGAGCAGTGCCTGGTTTTCTCCACACATACCGCTTAGAATGAACTCCAAAAAGTTCAATCTTGGTCTCATCAGACCAGAGAATCTTATTTCTCAGTCTGGGAGTCCTTCATTTGTTTTTGGCAAACTCTATGCGGGCTTTCATATGTCTGCACTGAGGAGAGGCTTCCATCGGGCCACTCTGCCATAAAGCCCCGACTGGTGGAGGCTGTAGTGATAGCTGACTTTGTGGAACTTTCTCCATCTCCCTACTGCATCTCTGGAGCTCAGCCACAGTGATCTTTGGCTTCTTCTTTACTCTCTCACCAAGGCTCTTCTCCCACCATTGCTCAGTTTGGCTGGACGGCCGGGTCTAGGAAGAGTTCTGGTCGTCCCAAACTTCTTCCATGTAAGGACTATGGAGGCCACCGTGCTCTTAGGAACCTTTAGTGCTGCAGAAACTCTTTGTAACCTTGTCCAGATCTGTGTCTCGCCACAATTCTGTCTCTGAGCTCCTTGGACAGTTCCTTCCACCTCATGATCCTCATTTGCTCTGACATGCACTGTGAGCTGGAAGCTCTTACATAAACAGGTGTGTGTCTTTCCTAATCAAGTCCAATCAGTTTAATTAAACACAGCTAGACTCTAATGAAGGAGTAGAACCATCTCAAGGAGGATCAGAGGAAATGGACAGCATATCAGTTATAAGTGTCACTGCAAAGGGGTCTGAATATTTTGACCATGTGATATTTCAGTTTTTCTTTTTTGATAAATTTGCAAAAAATTCTACATTTCTGTTCTTTTCTGTCAGGATGGGGTGCTGAGTAAATTAACGAGAAATAAAATGAACTTTTATTTTAGCAATGGTTGCAATGAAACAAAAAGTTTAAAGGGGTCTGGATACTTTCGGTACCCATGGTATGGATATATATATATACGCGTGTGTGTGTTTATAAATGTCCTTGCTTATCTTAGTCTAAATAGTTTAAAGAAAGCACTAAAAATGACCATTGTTTGAAGAGTTCCAGTTTAACAAAACTATAATTGCCAAAGTGCTGTATTTTTTATTTTTTTAATCTATTATTCCAGAAAAGACTACTTTAAATCAGTAGGGGGGGGGGGGGGGGGGGGTACTTGGCTGAAAATACATTTAACAAGGGGTACTTTGTTGAAAAAAGGTTGAGAACCACTGGACTAGATGCATGAAAAAAAGTTTGCAGATTATCCAGATTCACCTTCGTACTGGTTGAACTGGTGTAAACGCAGGCCAGTGTCTCATTTAAGTATTTGTTAGCTTTGATGAAACTTTTGTGGAAAGGAATTGGAAGATGGCGGTGCCCGTTTCCCGTTACATTTGGCCCCCGTGTTGACTTCCATCATCTATCTTCACATGTTCACTCACTAAAACTGACAAATTCAGTCTCACCCCCAAATCATTATTCAAACTTTCAGGAAGATGCATGGGAGGTTCCTGAAGACACAAAAGAAGGAATTAATCAATATACTATTACATGAGGCCGGTCATGAAAATGGTCAAAGTAATGGTTATTGATAAGACTGAAGCGCAGCCTTGATGGACCACCTGGGAATAAATTGGAGTCCTATCTCAGTGTGTGTCCATATTAACGCTGCCTGTTTCCCCCCCATCTAAACGACAAACGGCCATGGAAAAGTAATTGAATGGACCTGAAAGTCTGAGATAAACGCTGGTTTGAGGAAGAAAAACATCCTTCATCCTTGTCGGGTAAAGAGGAGGAGGAGACAAAGGAATAATATTAATTTTATCACAGCAGACAAGAGGAAAAAGTTTAAAGGGGCGAAGCAGGAAAGTTTATATTAAGAAGAAAGTGAAGCAGGAATTATGGAGAGGGGATTAAAGATGGGAGGGTTTTATTAGCTCTAAAAGATGAGGAGATGGAGGAGAAATAATTTTATCACAGCTGAAGGAGGATTAGGAGAAAAGGAGGAGATGGAGCTGATTGAGGAGAATTACAGGTTTCCATCACGCTGAGAGGACGGAGAAGAGGAGAGGAGAGGAAAGAGAGAAGGCAAAGACAACAGGGAAGAGGAAGATTTACGATGGAGGAAGAGAAGGAAGGCGGCGGGAGATGAGGGATGGAAGAGAAGAAAACCTGTGAGGTGTAGAAGATAAAGAGAAATGAGGAAAAACTAAAGCAGACGAGGAAGAGAAGGACAGCAGATCAGACAGAAGACATTAAAAAAGTGGAACGCAAAGAAAAGGATGAAGGTTAAAGGGAGAGAAGCAGAATGACCTGATCAATGGATGTGATTAGAGCTCTGGCAGCATCGAGCCTGCTCATTGGTCGGCCATGTCTGCTTCCGACCGGGTCGGCTCGTCAGTCGATCAGCTCGTATGAGCAGATGTTACACAGCGCGTTGACATCATATCTGCTAGACGTCTGTGAATTTCAGTTATCCCATGTGGATGCCCCACAGAAAATACAGGGGGGGGCAATTATTTATTATATGTGGTCCCTAGGTGATACTAATTCCGTCAGAATAGGGCTTAAAGGAATAGTACACCCACAGAATGATGTAACTTTATGATGTAACCAGAGCAAGACTCTGGAGCACTTTTTTAATATCTCAAATGCAGCCGGTGATCAGGAAGGCTTCTAGTTTCCCCCCCAACTTTCATATAATGGAGTTCGCCGGGGTCCGAGCCAAAAAGGTCCATAAAAGTCCACAAAAACTTGTCAATATTCCTCCATACTGCTCGTCCAATGTAATCCAAGTGTCCTGAGTGGGTAGCGTCCAGAATTTACTCAAAACGACATCATTTAGTAGATTTTTAGAGCCTAAACAGTACTACATCGCATCTCCTGCAAGATCGCCGATGCGCGTTCACTAAACTACGGAAGCTGCAGCAGACGAGATCGCGCACGCTTTTTCCTTCTTTCTTTGTTTTAAATCAATACCCAACTCCTCTTGTGTAAGTAGGCTCTGAACGCCGAGGCTTCCGTAGTTTTGTGAACGCGCATATGTTTGCTGCGGGAGAGTAAGATTCTCCGTCTGTCCTGATAAAACTCTGTTTTGGCTTTGACTCTTGCCCCATGAACGCGCTTACAGACAGGTCTAACTCTTGTGTGTATTCTTGCGACAAACAAAAGTTGGGGATAAATAGAGGTTAAAATGAGCTCATTAAATTTTCCTCCCATGCAACTATAATTAAAAATTCATTTGAAGATAATTTACAAAAGGATTGTGTATGTAAAACAGCAGGTTATGACACCTTTAATTATAGAGTTTAAAAAAATTCACCCCCTCACAGTTGACATGAAGGCAAACTATGAAATTGGCCTTTGTAACATGTGGATTTGCACTGTTTTAGAGCCAGCCCCTAGTGGATGAAGGGTGAACTACAATAATTTCAGACTTCCAGGTGGCTTCACAGTTTGGTAACACACCAATATGCTGGAAACCAGCTTCTATCACAGCCTCTCTCTTGATAATTAGTCGGACTTTCCGAAACAGTGTTTTGCTGATCTTTTCTTTCACTAATGTGGGGCTGAAATTGTGTTAAAACTGTATAAAACAATTACCCTGACCGGGCAGCTCTCTGGGTGAACTCTCATCTTAGAATCACGTCTGCACACCACAACACAAAAACTCAGAAATCATCACTCCCAGTCCAGGTATGCAGGTCGTACATGATGGTAAAGCGCATATAAGAGGACAGTTCATTGATAGTTTAACAGTATGACCGAAAGTTTTAAACACCTGAAGTTATTTACAATTATCAAAAAAAAAAAAAGAAAGAAAGAAAAGAAAAAAAAACTACACAGACAAAAAAAAATCTGAAAGAAAAATGGTGGAATCAAAGAAAATTATGAAATATGAATAACTGAATGAATTAGCGATGCACGATATTGGAATTTTAGCAGATATCCGATACGCCGATATTTCAAAACTCATGTGGCCAATAACTGATATCGATACAGATATCAAAGTTAAAAAAAAATAAGCAGTCATTGCAAAAGTTTTGTTATCCGTTTCCAAGACTTTGAAAAATAGGGGTGGGAAAAAATATCGATACACTGGAATATCACAATATTTTCATATGCCAATATCAAACTGATATTTAAAAACATGGTATTGATCTATTGTACTATGATCTATTGTAACCCTAACCCAAAATCTCGCAAGATTTCATCGTTCTGTTACAAAATCTCACAAAATTTATAAATTCTCGCAATTTCGCAACAGAACGATAAAATATTGCGAGATTGCGTAAGTAAAATAGACACACTGCGTTTTTAAACGTCAGTATGATGTCAGCATATAAAAATATTGCAAAATTTTGTGAAATTTTAAAGATTTCATTACAGAACGATGAAATATCGCAAGATTTTGTTATTAAAGTAGATCGATATTGCGTTTATAAATGTCAACATGATATTAGTATATAAAAATATCGTGATATTTCAGTGTATCAATATTTTTCCCACCCCTGGTCTTTAGAAGTTGTAAAGTCTGTAAAAAAGAAGATTTTGAAGAAGAAAAAGTTGTTTTTTTTTGGTTTTTTTTAAAGACTGTAGAATCAGTGGGCTGGTCGGTTAAATATCGGTTAAATATCAGTTGGGTGGCTGATGTCTGATACTCTGTTTTAAGGCCAATATAGGTCGATACCGATAGGGTTTTATCATATTGTGCATCCCTAGAATAAATAACTGAAAAAGTATAGAAGTTAAATACGTGAAAAGATATAGCGGGAATCTGCAGAACACGCCGAACATTTTGATACCAAAACGGTCGCAGTGGCACAAACGGTGCAGGAGAAGTAGTGTGCCAAAGGTCGCGGCAGGAGGAACTCAGCGACTGAATGCATTCACAGTAACAGAGAAACAGGATCACAGTTAAATAAAGAAAAATGAAAAGTGCCATCGTTGACATGAAAAACTCTCCATTTAAACCTAATTTTTTTCCTTTAGGGAACTTTGTGGAATCTCCTTCCTGCAGCAGAACAGTTTAACGTCATAGCGTCAAATCAGGATGAAAGTTGTTATTTTGTTCATATTAAAGCAGCTTTATAAAACAGGCAGCCTCTCTCGTCTGTCACGTTTTGTAATTGCATGTGTATAGTGTGTGTTTTCTATGCAGTGTGTGTATTTGCATGTATATTCTGTGTGTCTGGGCGTGTTGAGCGTCTTATCAAGAGTTCATGAATTATTGAGCTCCATTTAGGACTCTTATCACTGTCCCCATGGCAACCAGCCCCATGAGACATAGACACACACAATTACAGTAATACACAATGTAATGCAAACAAAAACACGAACACAGCAGGTACACACACACACATTTCCCCTTGTGTGTGTGTTTGTAAATGAAGTGTGTGCTTGCTGTTGCCGTAGCGATGCTCCTGCCGGCCTCTTTGTCCCTGGTCCAAACTGGACGTGATGCTCATGTTTTATGCAGGATTTCTAACCGGGTCCGTGTGTGAGGATCCGGTGCAGGCGTGGGCGTCCAGCTGCAGCTGTTGTTTCAGTCATCTAATTCTGTTTCACATACGACTGAATTTAGGAGGGAAAACAAAGCGTCAGCTGAGATCAGGACGGCCTGTGCTGGTTCAGTCAAACAGCGCCCCCTATGAGCAGAGACTCCAACTGCAGGAAGACCTACACGGCTGCGCTCGTTTCAAACCAAATCATTGGTGCATAATGCAAAAACTACATCCAGTATTTATTTTTGACGTTTTCCTCCCAGCGTGTAAGTGATCCTGACTCATATCACACTCTGTAAGCCTGCAGATACGACGCAACAGTCAGTTCTTGGGATAAAGTAGCACACACACACACACACTTTATTATATTTCAACCCACTGCAACTTTTGTGTTTTTTTTATTATTTCTTTTATTTATTAGGGACCATGTACAATTTCAAACATAAATGTTTCCATTTGATGCATTTTACCAGAGTTAGCCTAAGGCTAATTTAAATCTGCAGTCCCCTGGCAGGGCTCATAAAAAAACCATGCAAGTACCATATAAATCATGTATGGCAGGACGACAGATGACAAAATCCTGCAGATATGTCGGGCCCAGGCCAGCATCTTATATAGTAGACTCAAATTTGGGAATAGTCTGAAATTTTCAAAGCTGAAAGTTTTATCTTGCAGTGATTACTGGGATCAGTTCTGTTGGTTTAGATCTTTAAAAACTTCTGTATCATTCAGCGAATTTATTCAATCCATCCATTAGGTTTTATACTTATCCATCTGTATTACTCAATATTTATGTCATTAATTTACTTAAAAGGCCAACTTTCATTTTAAACATATGTGAAAGCGCTTGTAGTGTATCAGGTCCACACTGAACATTGCCAAAGCTAAAATGTACAAATACCGTATTTTCTGGATTATAGGTCGCACTTTTTTCATAGTTTGGCGGCTTGTGAGACTTATAGTTCAGTGCGACATATATATCAAAATATATACATTTAACATATTCTTAAGTCTCAATTATACTGACTGACATGAGACACGGAGTAAACATTACCCTCTAATGTCAGAAGAGGGCGCTCTAGGCTTGTAACAACTATATTCTGCTCTAAGGGCAAAATTCCTAAAATAGCCTTATCTCAGTGAGAGGAGTTTATTTTGGGATATCTGTCTTTACTGCCTGTGTGTTGGAATAAATCCTCAAAAAACATGTTTATCCTACTTAGATATGATGTTTAGGATCATTTACAGGCATTAACTTTGGAATTGGACTGATTAGGTCATTTTTAGCAGTAACAAGTAGGATATGAAAAATCCGAAAATCAACCTATTTTAAATAAATACGACTTATAGTCTGGTGCGACTTATGTTTTTTTCCTGTTCATGATGCATTTTTTGACTGATGCCTAAAAAACTTGCGCCCCCAGCAACAGACCGGAAGTGACTTAGAGGTCGGCGAACGCTCCTAACTCTAGTGATATAACATCTTGTGTTATCATCTTATATTATCTCCTGTCACCGGTCTGTCTGCATCATGGCAGATGCAGGAGAGAGAGCGGCCCGGCTTTATGTGATAAACAAAGCAAGGGAACATCCTCGTCGGGCGTCTCTGCTCCGTGTCTGGTTCACCAAATGATTCCAGGTGTGCTGAGTGTGAGGAGTTTCATGATTTAGTCCAGGAGCTGCTCGCTGGCGAGGGGCGTCTTCAGCCGTCTGATTCGGTCCAGTTTTACATCCCGCTGTCCCGATGCGGGGCAGCATTATAAGCCCAGTAAATCTCATCAGGACAGCAGGTCATCAAACCGCCGTTCAGAAACCGGGACTGGACGCAGATCACAGTTTATCCTCCTCTGTCTTCAGAGAGAGAGGAGATTCCTCTGGTTCTTCTGGGTGTTTCCTAACCTGACTCCGCCAGATGGATTTGCCCCGTCATATCCATCTGGGAATCATCTGTTAGAGTAGTTTTGGGAAGGGGCGAAAATACTGGTTAGCTGATTGGATCACCACCTATGTCGGTGATAGATGGGCCAAATCAACCAATCCGATCAACGAAGCATCTGATGAAAACACAACCACAAGCCAGGCTACTGTAGCTGCTGCCGGCAATGACTCGTAAGCTCGTTAACATGTCGGCAGTAATTCCGATAAAACTTAAGCAATAGCCACACTGACGCTAGTTTCATCTGCTGAAGCCGCCATGTTTTTTAGACTGAACTGTCGCTTCTCGTTGCGTCACACCTCAACCCGCCTCAAAGCCAACGCTGATTGGACGTTCGTTTGGTGAACTGCTCCAAATTGTCTTCAACGGAAAGTAGCCAGACTGATCTGCAAGTGAAAACCTGAAGCTCAGGATCAAACCGAGATCAGGATGGTCTCACGAGGCTAGGTGTTTCCTGTCATGACATTAATTCGCTCTGATTGGTTGATGCCCCGCATCAAGACGTCAAAGTTCACATTTTCCAACTCCGGAAACACTCAAAATCTAAAAACTTGACGTGCTGCACCCAACACGTGTAACACGCTGCAGGGTTTTCGTCGCCTCCTTGACGTGCGTCGTCCATTGACTTTACATGTAAACCTGACGCCCAAATCGCATTTGGTGTGTTCGCACCGTTATCTAAACGTCTGAAAAACCGTTTCATGAGAGAGTTAACTTTATACGATATTTGAGAGGTTTTTTTTTTTTAATGTGTTTCCATTACCAGTTTTTAGTTGCAATATTTAGGTTTTTAGAAATTCTAAGTGTAATGGAAATGTAGCTGGCATTCCACTCAGCAGAGGCCTTATAACGAGGCATTCATTTGATTCAGGTGTGTTGGAGACGGGATAATCTAAAAGTTGCAGGATGGTGACTCAACGACTAGGGATGGGCATATCAATACCCTGTAGTCAATACTTCAATTGCAGCCAGAGAAAATATCGGAATGAATACTTTGAGTATCACGATACCACTGTACAGACACAAAACATGCAACTGTTTCCACTATTGAGAGTTTCAGCCAATGAAATGATGTGAAAGCAGCCAGATTTTAGATTGTGTGTCACATGATGGTTTCCACCAATCAGATGTCACGCTGATGCGGCTACTGTTCGTGATGATGTTTTGGTATTTTTCAGTGCTTTAATGCAGTTTATTGCACATTACTGTATGTTTTCGTAAATTTATATTTCCACTACATTTCCTATTTGAACATTTTCCAATAAATACATTTAAATCTTAACCTGTACTTAAATGATTTGATAACAGAGAAGTTTCCAATCTTGTTTTTGTTTAAGTTACTCATCAATATAATTTTTTATTGTTTTGAAAGTATTTCTTTCCACTACTACTGTTCTCAAGTTTTGCCCTTGCATTCAAGATATTAATGCAAATTGTACAATCGTGTGATCATATCATAAGGGACAAGAAGTATTGGTAGCGATATCTGTATCAGTGAAAAAGTACCATAAACTACTGGTATTGTATTGAAGGGAAAAACTTTGGTATTCCTATCAAGGACTGGGCCCGGCCACCCCTGCTATAAAGTTGGTCATAAACCAGAGAGAAAGGCGAGGTGTGGAAGAAAATATCACTTATTTAATGTTAACCTGAAAGGACAAGACAGAGCAGCATCGATGCCGCCACATCACAATGTCTTCCAAGAGCGCATGAACTTCCAGAGAACTCCAGAAACTTGTCGACATATTCCAGGAAATGCACCGTCTTCACGGCGGAAGACTGCTGCAGTTTTCATGAGTCTCCATCTGGAAGTTGTGAAAATGTTTCAGCTGAAACCACAAACATAAAAGTCACACTCCTGGAGGGAAGCGAGGCAGAGTCTTCCAGATCATGTATCCACATCGAATTTCTCACCAAAGCTGTCACAGTAAGGTGAGCAACCCCACACAGGGGGGGTTCATGGAAAGGACGCTAGAAAAAGCTGAATACGGCCACCAGGAAGACGCTGCTGAACACCACCACTCCTAAACCGGGTGAAATGGACTGGAATGATCAAAGTGGCAGCCATGATGGAAGCCGTTTAGTCTCTGAATGCACAGAAAACATGCTGGTTGCCTCCTCGCTCCTGTAAGAATAGAAAAGGATGATGATGCTGAGTAAATCCTCGCATCGCTTTCCACATTTTTTTCTGCAGTTATAGGTTCATAAACAGCTTAGAGTCCTTTCATCACCTCATTTGCTCCATAAATACTTTGGACACGAACACTGGGGGAAAGGTGCACAACACTGGGAAACTATTTCACAGTTTTCTTTAACTGGAAAAGAGACTGAATGATAGAAGAGAATAAAGTTTGATGTTCTTCCTGATTAATTCCAGGTTTTGTGAAAGGTGATGAAAGATGAATAAACGCCGATGCTCTGTCGTCCCGTCGCTGTATTACCAGCAGTTTCCCTTCAGTGATCAGGTTGGCCATTAAAACCAGTCATCTCTCAGCTGTTTAAGGACATTTTTCCAAATTCCTGCTCCACATCACAAATTTTATTTTCAGCCATCAAAGTGAGAAACCGTAGTAACAATATAACAAGTTGTTTTAGAAACAAGGAGGATTAGAAATGAAAGCTGGTCTCTGTAAAGATCTGGTCAGGAGTTGGGGGGCTTTTTTATGCTCGATAGGCGCATTGAGAGGTTATAAGAACGCAGTTCCTGTAACTACGCCTCCCGAGTTTAGTTATAAGAACTACCCTTCGCCTTCAGTTTGCGTTCGCACATGAGGGAGGACCTCGTTAGGAACCATGTGTGATGCAGTCAATGCGACAGAGACAAATTTATGCCCCAGATGATCTGATACAAAACTGAGGTTTCTCATCTCTTTTATTCAAAGCTGTTATAAAAGCAAACTTACCAGCTTTCCCTCCCTTTCCCTTGTTTACCTTTTGCAGAAATGCGCCTGGACATTTTAGTGGCCGATCCGTCCACAAAAGTGTCCGGGCGGCAGCCGCAGATTCTACTGCTATACTTTGCAGCTGTGTTTGATCATTAATTTAATATGAAAATAATTGCTTTTGGACGTTTCAAAATTGTTATGGATTGGGGGCGTGCACCATTGTGATCGATTTAATAATGAATTGGTACACTCCTACTGTAAAAGTTCTTGTTATTACAATCTTGGTAAACAGTTGTGAGACTTTTTAAATATGGCGGGGCTGAAAGAAGCGAAGCTCATGCAAGGGGCGGGGCTTGCCAGTTCTACTAATCATCAAACACCTACATATTTCAGTTCCTATGGAACCCCGAAAAGACCCGGCCTCAGAGTAGGAGCTAAAAAGGTTCTAGGAACTCAAAAAAGGTTCCTACAGTCCAAAAACGCCTTATGTAAACAAGTACGTCCCTGTCAACATACTCCCATGCATCCTTTACGCTGGCATCATTCCACAGCCATCACAGTTCTGATACCAGTTTCAGACCACAGCAAACAGACTGTGGAGGAGATCATGATGATGCACTCATAACAGTGCTTTCAGACCAAACCTGATTTGGGCATCAACACCACCTACAGTTGGATGCAAAGTCACAAAAAATTCAGACGCTTGATTTCCAGCGTCACGACAACCCTGAGGCACGTCAAGGGATTTCCAGCTAACTGGAAAAACGGTTCAAGCAAGCAACATTTAAAAAACACCATCCAAAACACGAGCGCAGGGACCATTTCCCGCCCTTCGGTGTGAATGGCAGGGGTTGGTCAGAGTTTTTACAGACCTGCAGCTCTCACAGAGGTCTGACTTCCTTCCTTCCTTTTTGTGAATACATGATGTGTTGATACTGTCAGGATGGAAGGACCAGTTCACCCAGTCCTTCTATCCGCAGCAAAGTAGCAAAATGGTGGTTTTTAGTGAGCTAACAGCAAGTCCAAACATGTCTTACCTTTATCCCACCGCTTGGAAGGCTAAACTTCGTTAGCTCCTGTTAGCTTCGAGTTAGCTCAGTTTGCATTTAGCCCAGAGTATGTTGGCTGTCAGTCATCATGTCAGGCCATCCTTGCCCATTTTAGTATTTACCGGAAGTAGGGATTTAAGGATATGAAAATTTCATATCACGGTTATTGTGACCAAAATGATCACAGTTATCATTGCTTTCATGGTATTATTGAAATCACCCCCCAGTATCAGTAAAAATATCCAAAATGGGTCTAAATGTCTACTTTGTTTTTAAAAGGGGGGAAATCTCCAGAACTGCCCACGTGGGCGCCTTCGTTACCATGTTTTCATAAACTTAACATTACAAACTGGATCTGCTGCTGCTTTTCCAGCCAATGAGCAGCATCACTGGGAGTTTTTCAAAGTGCAGTAATCAGTCACGGTTTTAACGATTTGAGACGGTATTACAAATCATTGGGAATTTTATCACGGTTAATCATTTTACCACTAATTGTTGCATCCCTATCTGGGAGTGACGATACACGTGACACGACAAGATGGCGACGGTGGGACACGCCCAACTGGCTTCACTTTGCTCTAACCAGATGTAATCGGATACTGCGTTCATCTATAATAACAGTTTATGGTCCAGCCGCAGCTCCAGAACCAGCCGATGAAATTCACCCAGCTCCTCACGGCACCGGAGAATCTCGTGCACCCAAACCCAAAATGGCATCTTCTGCAGGCGTACAGGCAGGTAGCAGCACACATCAGTGATGTCATCCACATCCGCGATGAGTTATGATTTCAAGGTATGAACACACATATTTATATTCATGGCAGACCATGTTAATGATACAATAATTCTGAGCAGGGTGCGCACCAGCAGAAGTGGATGGGTAGAAGGAGGGAGGGATAGAAAAATAGATGTTTTCTGCCAAATGTTATGTTGTTAATTGTGGCTTATACAGCTAGTGAATAATTATTTTGCCACCAAAACTCTTTCCTCAGTGTTGTTTTTTTTGTCTCATAGAAGTAAACAGCTGTTCAGATGATGAAGGTGTCACTAAAGTAAAAAATATTGGCAATAAAGACACTTCCACTTGAAGAGCATTGCAGCATTTAAAGCTTGTTTTCTCACCTTTTTGGTCAAAAGCAGGCATTTTTACTGCAACAAACCCATGTTCTACTGCAGATTGCTAAAGAAAAAGCTATAAATAAGTGGGGGTTTTCCTGATAAAACAAGAGAGTCTAAGCTTTCCTTTGTTTGCATAGCCATAGTACACAATATTCTGTGGCTCTCCAAAAATCAGTGAAAATGCTTAAAAATCCTGGCAATATGGAGCGCTCTGCTCGGAAAAGGTCTGGCAGTCAATGAGCTGAGAGATGGGGGGAGAAAAAGTATTGCAATAGAATTTTTTTTAAAAAAAAGAACACAAAGAAAATGAGAGTGAAGGTAGGGTTTCTCAAACCTAAGACAGTGATTTCAAAGAATTTAAAAAATGTAATCAAATGTTGCCACTTTGTAAAAAAAAAAATTGCTACTTAATAATAATTATTAAGCAAATGAGTATTTTGACCACATCATCCTCTTTATGCATGTTGTCTTACTCCAAGCTGTATAGGCCCAAAGCCTACTACCAATTAAGCATATCAGGTGATTTGCATCTCTGTAATGAGAAGGGGTGTGGTCTAATGACATCACCCTATATCAGGTGTATTAGGCAAACAGAATTATTAGGCAACTTCCTTTCCTTTGGCAAAATGGGTCATAGAGGGACTTGACAGGCTCTTAAAAGTCAAAAATAGTGAGATATCTTGCAGAGGGATGCAGCACTTTTAAAATTTCCAAGCTTCTGAAGCGTGATCATCCAACAATCAAGCGTTTCATTCAAAATAGTCAACAGGGTCGCGAGAAACGTGTGGAAAAACCAAGGCGCAAAATAACTGCCCATGAACTGAAAAAAGTCAAGCGTGCAGCTGCCAAGATGCCACTTGCCAGCAGTTTTGCCATATTTCAGAGCTGCAACATCACTGGAGTGCCCAAAAGCACAAGGTGTGCAATACTCAGAGACATGGCCAAGGAAAGAAAGGCTGAAACACCACCACCACTGAACAAGACACACAAGCTGAAACGTCAAGACTGGGCCAAGAAATATCTCAGACTGATTTTTCTAAGGTTTTATAGACTGATGAAATGAGGGAGAGTCTTGATGGGCCAGATGGATGGACCCGTGGCTGGATCGGTAAAGGCCAGAGAGCTCCAGTCCCACTCAGACGCCAGCAAGGTGGAGGTGGGGTACTGGTATGGGCCAGATGGATGGGCCCGTGGCTGGATCGGTAAAGGCCAGAGAGCTCCAGACCCACTCAGACGCCAGCAAGGTGGAGGTGGGGTACTGGTATGGGCCAGATGGATGGGCCCGTGGCTGGATCGGTAAAGGCCAGAGAGCTCCAGTCCCACTCAGACGCCAGCAAGGTGGAGGTGGGGTACTGGTATGGGCCAGATGGATGGGCCCGTGGCTGATTGGTAAAGGCCAGAGAGCTCCAGTCCCACTCAGACGCCAGCAAGGTGGAGGTGGGGTACTGGTATGGGCTGATATCATCAAAGATGAGCTTGTGGGGCCTTTTCAGGTTGAGGATGAAGTCAAGCTCAACTCCCAGTCCTACTGCCAGTTTCTGGAAGACACCTTCTTCAAGCAGTGGTACAGGAAGAAGTCTGCATCCTTCAAGAAAAACATGATTTTCATGCAGGACAATGCTCCATCACACGCATCCAAGTACTCCACAGCGTGGCTGCAAGAAAGGGTCTAAAAGAAGAAAAACTAATGACATGGCCTCCTTGTTCACCTGATCTGAACCCCACAGAGAACCTGTGGTCCCTCATCAAATGTGAGATTTACAAGGAGGGAAAACAGTCCACCTCTCTGAACAGTGTCTGGGAGGCTGTGGTTGCTGCTGCACGCAATGTTGATGGTGAACAGATCAAAACACTGACAGGATCCATGGATGGCAGCTTCTGAGTGTCCTTGCAAAGAAAGGTGGCTATATTGGTCGCTGATTTGTTTTTGTTTTGTTTTTGAATGTCAGAAATGTACATTTGTGAATGTTGAGCTGTTATATTGGTTTCCCTGGTGAAAATAAATAATTGAAATGGGGATATATTTGTTTATTGTTAAGTTGCCTAATAATTCTGTTTGCCTAATACACCTGATATAGGGTGGTGATGTCATTAGACCACAGCCCTTCTCGTTACAGAGATGCACATCACCTGATATGCTTAATTGGTAGTAGCTTTGGGCCTATACAGCTTGGAGTAAGACAACATGCATAAAGAGGATGATGTGGTCAAAATACTCATTTGCCTAATAATTCTGCACTCCCTGTAAATCTCTTCTTCACTGCAGGAGAAGAAATTCTTCTGGAGTTTTAACCAGAAGAATCCGACAGTAGTATAAACATCTAGCTCACATATTGAGGGTCTAAATGTGAAGTTACTAGGCTTTGCATGATTTAACACAGAAGCATAACTCAGTAGTCAATAAGCTACAAGACTTCCCGTACAGAAGAGTTACCACAGCCCAACATCGCTTTCTCTGTGTATCATCATTAACTTGTATTTTTATTAAACTGTTTTCTGTGGCTGCTTTAGATTAAAGTAACTGATGTGAAAGATAAAACCTTGTTTGGAATAAAATGAGCTTTTTCAGACACGGAAATAGCGTAATGCAGCTTGCAGCCTCCTAGGAGGAGGAAGAGGGCAACTGCTGGCTGATTCTCTGGGAAATTTAAGCATCAACTATTCAGTAGGGGGTAAAGCGTGGCGCACTTGCCAGTTCAATGACACGACGGAGCTTGATTGCTTTTACTGATCATGGATTTTTCTTAAAGTGACGGCTGCTTTGGCCAGCAAGCTCATTTCCGTCCATTTAGGAGATAAACTTCTAAACTCTCCAGCCAATCGTCATCACTTCCAGCATTTAGCAGAGTAAAGGAAAGGAACAGAGCCAGCGATGAGGCATGTTAAATCTGGTCAGCATCGCCTCTGAGTTTGTGCTGCTGATGTTAGCATTTATCCAACAGAGCTGCAGACTCAGGAGTTTGGAAAAGCTTCATTTTCCCTCCAAACAGCTAATCAGTTAATTAGAAAACAATCGATAACACTGAGTTGCAGCATTGTCGTCTGTATCCACTTCTGTTTTGAGGCGTGTGCGCGCGAGTTCGGTTATTTATGATCCCAGACTGACCTTCATTATCAGTAACCTGAAAAACACACACACACACAAATTAAAGTCATAAATTGTGTTTCCATTAATGTCGTATTGACTGGTTGAACTTATTCCTGCAGAGGTTCGGTCCTTCAGCCTCCACACCTGTGTGATGGAAGGATGGGGAGGAAGAGGAGGAAGAGGAGAGTGTGAATATTTATTCCTGGATGTAATGATGATAGACTTCACCTCCATAAATCACTGTCGACCAATCACACGCGCCGCAGTCTAATTTGGAGCGTTATCAGAGCAGCAGACGAGCGGTTGATCCAGCGACCTTTGACGAGGAAAAACTCTCTCTCTCTCTCTCTTTCTCTCTCTCTCACACTCATTTTCTGTCTCCTGAGAAAACCACTTTGCTGAGTTGTGATAATGACGACGTCCAACTCTTCCAGCTCGCGTTTCTCGGCTCAGCTCCATTTCCATTAAAGTGCTTCTTTCCTTCCCTCAAACTTTGAAGCCAACTCCACATTTATTTCCTCATTTTCATCCATCCCTTCTTTCTCAACCCTTATTACTTATTTATATGCATCTCCTGACTTTTCTTCTCCTTTCCTTTCACATTTGTTCCTCCTCTTGTTGCATATTTCTTCTGCTTAACCCTTTACTGCCTGAATTTACCGTATTTTCCGGACAATAAGTCACATTTTTATTTTTCATAGTATGGCTGCTCCTGCGACTTATAGTCCAGTGCGACTTCTAAATCAAAATATATACTATTTAGAATATTTTTAAGTGTCAATTCATGACCAAAAGATGTTTATCCTTCTAAATCATGATTTTTATGATCATTTACAGGCATTAACTTTAGAATCTGAGTGATGGTGGAATTTTTTAGCAGTAACAAACTGGATATGAAAAAATAAAAAAAAATCTCCCTATTTTAAAGAAAAAAATACAACAGATGTTTTTTTCCTGTTCATGATGCATTTTTGATTGATGCGACTAATAGTCCAGAAAATAATGTAAATACAGGGGAAAAAAAATCTAAATCTAAAAACTAAACAAAAAAAAGGTAAAATAATGAAACTAGATAAGGTAAAATTTAATATCAAATAAATTAATAACGATTAAGACAATGAATAAAAAAATATTTTTTTAAAATAGATAAATATGACTGAAAAAAAGGAAATGAATGAATGCAGTAAATTAGTTAAAGAAATAAAATGAACAGAGGCCAGAGGAGATTCGTCACAAACTTGCAACACCAGGCATCAAGGGGTTAATCTAGTTAGAAGATATCATAGGGATGCACGATACTGATTACCGATAAATTTTAGCTCCTAAAGGCTGATACAGAAAACCGGAGGCCGATAACACACATACAGTTGTGCTTAAAAGTTTACATATCGTCCGTTAAAGACAGAAAAAAATTCAGCCGGCAGTGAAATAAGTTGAAATTGAGCAAAAACATGATGAAAATCATGACATTGATTTTGAATTGTGGTTCACCAGAAATATTAAAGGTGTCATCACCCGGAAATCCCACTTTTTTACGAATTAAAAATTCATTTAAAGATTATTTAAGAAGGATTGTGGATGTAAAACAGCAGGTTATGACACCTTTAAGAACAAACCAACAAAAAAAAGCTGAGCTAGAATTTTTTTCAGCAACTCTTTGAGACAGTCACTGCAATCAGGTATTTTCCGTAATGTTCAGTAAGATTTCTGCACCTGCTGACAGGTATTTCTATCCACTGTTCATGAGCAAGGAGCTTTAATTTGTTTGGGACAGTTTTTTTTTTTTATATTATTATTATTATTACTTTACAAAAAAATTCTATATCAATATTTTATTTGACTAAATCATAATTAAGTAAATTCTATTTATTACTTTTTCAGTTTCCTGATATTTGAATTACTTTTGTGAATTTAGCCTTTTCTTTAATGGGAGGATATGTAAACTTTTAAACACAACTGTACACAGTAACTGTAACAGTAACAACAAAACCAAAAAGACTTTTCACTCTTTAAATGAAGAAATATTTAGTTATTCCGGTAAAAAAACTATCAGCAAGTCTCTAAAAATTTTCTATAAGATACCAAACAAAACTGTCCGATAACTCAAGGACTTCAGAGAGCCTTTATTTTGTATCAGTACACAATCCACATCAACATAAAAAGGCTGCATCACTCACTGATACAAAAATTAAAGCTCCTTTAACTGATGCAAATAAATGCAGAGATTATTAAAAAATGTAGTCCAGAATTAAAAAAAAAAAACAATAGTGCAGTGACAATTTATGTATTGTATGTTAACACAATCTGAAAAAGTTAATCTCATACCAATAAAATGGACTGACAGGTTAGACTTGTCAGTCTAACATTTTGAAACAATTCCACTCATAATGTGAGCACAGCACTGATACAAATAACATACTGTGTGTGTTATCGGGCAAGTTTCCTGTTATCCGCTCCATAATTATCATGCACCCCTAAAATATCATGGAAAGAAGACTGACCCGTAGCTAAAACTACAACTGTCGATTTCTGGATTCATCTAACAATTATATTTTCAATTAAATCAATTAGTCTGTCGAGTATTTAAAACAAAATATAAATGCAGAACACCAATAAAGGAGTCAGTAGCTGAGTTCGAAATCGCTCCCTATCACGGATGGAGTGCACTATATAGTGAGCACGCCATTTTGTAGAGTTGTTTGAATTCTGTTCACTACAACATCGTCCACTATAAAATACCCACAATGCACTGCAAATGTAAGTGTAGAAGCGATGTATCCTACATTTTACTCCCGTATACCACATCGCAATGCGGCCGTGTTTTGTGATCGCAGAAGAAGAAGTGGGCGGTAGCCTTTAAATGGCTTAACCCCGTCAGTTCTCTGCTGCTGCTCACGCTGTGACGCGCACGATCAGCGTTTATCAGTCTGTAGCGATATTTCTTCTGTCACCGGTGAGTTTACTCTGAGTTCCGTCTGTGACACGAAGTCCGACGCAGTCTGTCGTTGCAAACAAGTGTTGGGTCATTCATTCATCCAGTCGTTCATACTGTTGCAGGTTACAGTTTGTAACGCTTCAATCACACAAAACCATTAAAACACCTAAAAAAAGCTGAAAATACAAAAGACAATTTATAACTCGGCTATAATATCAAATAAAACAACCTAAATCGGAGAGAATTGCACGCAGTTTAGTTTATTAGTTTTTTGACAGGGACAGTGTACAATAAACAGTCTTAAAAAGAAGAGATGTTTTGTACCAGAGTTAGCTATCGCTAATTTCCATCCGTTGTCCCCGGGCAGGTACACACATTTAAAGACACACACATAACATAAACTACAATTAATCTAGAATACAAAAAAATACTGTAAATATAAGATATACACAGTCAAAATGTTTACGGATTAGCTGTACTGAATACTGTCACAATAAACAACAATAGGTCTAAAGTGCAAAAAGATACTGTAAATATAAAATATACAGATAGTCCTAAAAATATTTACACATTAGCTGGACAGAAATGACTGTGGCTATGCTACGTTAGCAAACATTTCACCAGACGCCAACACAGGCTTCTGCGTTGCCACCTAAAGCAAAAAGCACTGCAATGCCAGAATGACATGACTCACTGATGAGCAGATGACTCAAGATTTTATGTGATTGTCCGAAGCGCTACAAGCTGTGACCTGCAGAAACGTTATAATTAGCCACATGTTTGCTAATACCTGCTAGCATCTGATATATGGCAGCCAGATGTCCAAAATGAACTCCTCTGGCTGAGTGAAGGAGATTTTGGGATCTTTTTTTCTTTAGGAATATAGTTGTATTTCTCAAAATATGCAAGATACAACCTCACAGTTGTCTGCATATATCGTTATTGGCTGATATTGGAAATTAAGAGTTGAACAATATTGAATATCCGTAATAAAAAAAAAAGCCAATATTGAACATCACTGGTGAAAGGACACAAAAACGCAAGTCTTACCAGAAACTAAAGCCATCACCACGATATGATTTATGTAAAAACTTTTTTTTTTAAAGGAATTCAACTAAGATTCAAGCTAGCAGAATTTTTTTTAAGGATAACAAGAACAGTAAGAAAAAGTGATGCAGCAGCTTCAAACATCTTCAGACGGCTTTTTTTGGGTCTGTCACAGTTTCAGAAATGAGAAGTTAGAAGGAAATGAATCATTTTCTACAAAATTACATTTGTAAAAATCAAAAATGAGAAGGTAAGAAAAAAAAAATTTTTAAAAAAAAATTTTTTTTTGTCTCTTGGCTGAAATTTCTGGTTTAAGGAATCACAGATGTCATGAATGTTAAAGCATTTTCTCAGCTTTCACTTTTTGGAGCGTAGATGTCAAATATCAGTCTTTTCTCCATCTTTCCGCTTAGTTTCCTGCCACCTGAGTGACCCGATTTAAATGGCTGAACGGGAGACAAACGAACCAGTGAAATGAAGATAAATACGATATCACCTTTGAGCTGCATAACAGCTGACATAATTTCTCTAACAGCTCGGGCCTGCTTCAGGTTTTTTATTGATCCGGCTCCGTATAGATCCAGAACCAAGGGTGGCGAGCATCATCGATCAGGCAGCGACGAGCCAGCAGCTCACAGAATTAACATATTCATTTCAGCTGGCATTTAGCTGCAGAGAGACGGATGGAGGAAGCGAGACGCTCCTGAGTGAAAGTAGTGGAGAAAGCCGGATGAGGAAGATGAGATGGAGGCTTCATATCTCACTGAAATTACATTTTATACAGCGGCGAATTAAATGTTGAGAAGAACGACATTAAAACATTTTCCTCCGCCTTCATCCATCTCCGTGTTCGGCTGTGAATGTTTGCTGGAACACGGAAACCTTCTGCACCAGTGCTGCCACACTACTGTCAATATTATGACTCCACATGGAAAAGTGCTGCGACGGCAAATCTGCAACAGCACGGCTGCAGCTTTCTGTCCTCCACCGAAATCTTTTATGTCTTATAGCTTCATTTGTGCACAAAATAAACAAAGAAGTGCATCAGCTTTAAAGTCAGATGTTGAAACGGAAAATAATGTCATTGAAATTAGCAAGCTTGTTGGTTTTGTCCCTCCATTAACACAAATATCTACATTTTTATTTAAAGACACTCATTGCTTTTGGTTTAATTAAGGTACAAACTAAATATAAAACTAATTGAATTAGACCGTCTTTAAAAGTACAATGATTTGCCTCATATATGAGTGCTAAATATAGCTGAAGTGAATTAAATAATGCCTTTGATAACAGCTGCATTTATATTCTGAATTAGAGAAACAACATAATCCCCAGAAATCAGATTTCTGGCTCAGAAACCAGAACAAACCTCCACGGATGAGGAAAAGGGCCACTGGAGAAAAAAATAAAATTCTGAGAAAAAAGAACTGACTTTTTTCTAGAAGATAAAAAAACGTTAAATATATATATATATATATATAAATATATATATATAAAAAAATATTTTTTTTTTTCAATTTTCGAAAAAGTCAGACTTTTTTTTTTAGAATTCTGCTTTTTAGAAATTGAAAAAAAATTTTTTTTTTTTTTGTTTTTAAAATGTTAAAAAAAAAATTTTATTCTTCAGGGCCCTAATCTTTTTTCCAAAACCCCCAAAAGGAATCTTTTTTTTTTCCAAAAAAAAAAAAAAAAAAATAAAAAAAAAAAAAAAAAAAAAAAAAAAAAAAATCCGGGCAAAATTTTCAGGAAAAAAAAAAAAAAATTAAAAAAAAATATAATAAAAACAAAATTATATGTAGCCATCTAAAAATAAAAAAAAAAAAAAAAAAAAAAAAAAAAAAATAAAAAAAAAGGAGAAAGGGGGGGGAAAAAAGAAAACATGAAAAAAAAAAAGAGAAATAAAATATATTATCTTTATTTATCATTTCTATATATAATATTAAATCAATAAAAATTACAAAAAAATGAAAAGAAATTCACGACAACAAGCAACAGACCACAAGGCATACTAAACCAAGCCGAAGAGACGTAGAAAGAGAAAAAACTAAAAAGAAGAAGCAATTCGTCATCAACGGGGCATATATTCCCACCCTCTCACACCAGCGGGCAAGCTCATCCCCAACTCGACCGCAAGCATTCACCCATAATTCTCCATATCTCCCCTCTCCACTACCCTCCTATTTATTTTTTTTCCAGCATTTCTATCCCCATCCAGGAGCCAGCCATGAAATGTCATGTTTATTCAGAGACTATCTGGTAAATCCACAATGATCCATGATAACACATTTATTTATTCCATTTTCTTCATAAAAACATCACTATCACTACTAGGGCTGGACAATCAATCAAATTTTAATCGTGATTTCAACTTTGCCTTCCACGATCATAAAAACACTGTAATCGAAGAAAAACGATTAATCCTGAAGTGAACAAACTGGTGGAATTATAGGAAGCAAACTGCAGGGAGTATAGAACAGGAATGCATGTAGACTGGGTATTCATTTTTATTGCAAATATTATCTTAAATAATATTCTTATTTTACTCCATTACTTGTATCTAATTTATTTCCGATTTTTTTTTTTTTTTTAAGTTATATTTGAAGTTGAGTTTTGGTGGTTCAATAAACACTTTCTATAAAATCAATGAATAATCATGTGTATTAATCATGATTTCAATATCGGTCAAAATAATCGTGATTATAATTTTTTTCCATAATTGTCCAGCCCTAATCACTACTATGCTGCTAAGAGACCTCCATTTAGACCTGGAAATGACAAAGCCCCTTCCTGACAAACTTTCCACCAATCAGAGAGCTTAAATTGATGGTAATGTCCAATCAGGAGCAGCCAGAGATCAACAAGTGAGCAGAAAGTTCGATGTGTGTCTGAAAAAAGAGAAAAATAATGGTCCTTTAAAGGCTGGAATAAAGAAAGAAGAGCTTTCTGATGCATGTTGGCACCAAACAGCTCCTGAGTTTGTTCTGAAGAAGCATGACTGATCAGAAGCTGAGCTTCTACAAGCATATTTCCATAAAAAAAACAAAGATAACACAAGTAAACACAAAATACAGTTTTTAAATGAAGATTTTAAATTTTTAAGGGGGGAGAAAAATCAAACCTTCATGGTCCTGTGTGAAAAAGTGATCTGCCCCCTAAACCTAATAACTGGTTGGGCCACCCTTAGCAGCAACAACTGCAATCAAGAGTTTGAGATAACTGGCAGTGAGTCTTCTACAGTGAGTTTGATTTAAATATCAGCTCACATTTTACCTGAAGTCTCCTGCTGATGGTTTTGATGCCATTCCCAGACCGGATTGCGTTTGCCAAGAGTCTCATTCAGCAACGTTGATCACTAACAGTTAACCAATAATATTACTTATGACAGATTATAAATCACCACAATAACTGGTGCAACTGTCACTGTGGATGTTCGAGGCTCCGGTGTTTATTCAGTCGTGTAGAACAGAGAAATTAAGAGAGAATATAAATAACCTTCAGTTGTGCAGCTAAAATGTGCCTCAGGGATATTATAAGAGAAAAGGTCATGTCAGTAAAATAAAAAGCTTCTTGTTTAGAATATATTAATGTCACATCAGTTTGCACTTTGGGTTTTGATTGTGTTCAAGTGGAGAACTTGGCTTGATGTCGGTACTTGAAAAGGTTCCTAATCATTTTGTTCGAAGTATTCCACAGTGGATCAGAAAACCTGTTGGGTTCCGCTTATCTGGGCTTTTTGACTTTAAAAGGTGGATGATGAACACGGACGGAATCCAGCAGGGTTGCCAGACGAGAGAATCAAAAGCACTAAAAGGTCAAACCGTGAAGGATGCTGCTGTAATGTGCAGTATTCATCCTAATTGTTCAGCCAGAGATGCTCAAAAGTCAATATTTTATTCTCATTCTTATTCCCAGCAAAACAACATTTGGTCAAATGCATTCAGGTTTTTTTTTTTTGGTTTGTTTTTTGAAGAGTGACGGATATTTTATTCATCAATTTATGTAAACTATAAGAACTTCTCTGCTGGGTCTCGTCACATCACCGGCAATATAAGGAGAAAAACTGGCCCGTGTGGGCAAAATGGTGTAAAAGTGTTGCTTATTTAGCAAGAATGAGGACAAAAGAGAAAAGACTGACACATTAGCTGTGCATCTTATCTGCTGCCTGCCTTCTGCATTTGTTTGTGATGGAAAAGCAGTCGGTTAGCTCCCCGATTTCAAAGACATGCGAGCTGTTTAGTTTCTATGCTGATGACTCGCTGCTCTTCCTACCAGTTAAAGCCAATGACCCGAGGAAAAGGAGTGCTTCATGACTGTTGCTGGATGTTTGGATGTCAGAATATTTAAAACCACTAAGACTGAAGATTTTACTTGAAAACCAAAAAAAGAGTTTTTCAAATATGCGTGACTGACAAAAAGTTAGTTTCAGGTGGAATTCATGTATAATGTTCATGATACACTATTACGTCATAAATGAAGGGCATTTAATCAGAATAATATAATTATTTCTTCAGATAAAACAATTTAGGGAATTTATGAACAGTGGTGGGTAAATGGAAGCATAAAAATGTCAGTAACACGTCACATGTCTTGGTCTAATGAAGACAAAATATGAGCAGGATAAGATGCAAGCTGCCATTGAACCAGAACATTAATGGTTGATTTGTGGGTTTTTGTGTGCCTTTATGATTGTAAGAGACAATATGCCCTTACACATTGAAAAGTTTGAAATGTGCATTCAATGGTTTAGAGAAAGTCAAATTGAGTCATTTGCAAAAATTAAAGCTCATTTCATTTTTATTCTGACGCACAAAAAGCCAAATATCTAACGTTTTGTGAGCTGAGAACTTCAACTCATCTTTTATGTCTTAAAACTGCTACCTACAGTTGTGTGGGAAAAAAAGTGTTTGCCCCCTTCCTGATTTCTTATTTTTTGCATGTTTGTTACACTTATATGTTTCAGATCATCATTGGCCCTGTGTGAAAAAAGGAACATCATAGCAACAGTAAAATATGGTGGTGGTAGTGTGATGGTCTGGGGCTGTTTTGCTGCTTCAGGACCTGGAAGACTTGCTGTGGTAAATGGAACCATGAATTCTGCTGTCTACCAAAAATCCTGAAGGAGAATGTCCGGCCATCTGTTGGTGACCTCAAGCTGAAGCGCACTTGGGTTCTGCAGCAGAACAATGATCCAGAACACACCAGCAAGTCCACCTCTGAATGGCTTAAGAACAACAACATGAAGACTTTGGAGTGGCCTAGTCAAAGCCCCCACCTGAATCCCATTGAGATGCTGTGGCATGACCTTAAAAAGGCGGTTCATGCTGGAAAAGCCTCCAATGTGGCTGAATTACAAACATATCACAAACACTTGATTGTAGTTGTTGCTGCTAAGGTGGAACAACCAGTTATTAGGTTTAGGGGGCAATCACTTTTTCACACAGGGACATGGAGGTTTGGATATTTTTTTTTCTCCCTTAATAATAACTTTAATTCAAAAACTGCATTTTGTGTTTACTTGTGTTATCTTTGTCTCACATTTAAATTTGTTTGATGATCTGAAACATTTAAGTGTGACTAACATGCAAAAAAATAAATCAGGAAAGGGACAAACACTAAGGCAATTGTATGCATAAATTATGACATGCAGTTATCATCAACTTGCTGCTATGGTGGATGTGGCTCAGTAACATGTTTTCATTAAAATGTTTGACAAGTGTCAGAGAAGAGTTGCTCACAGTTTTACCACTGAAAGGACAAACGAAAGACGAAGATGTTGCCTCTTTTCAAACCCATCTCCATCACCACTGCTGGTGTTCCAGCAATAATCGGCCACACGAGTGGGTGCATTGCTTCGTGCAGACAAAGTGAATCTTTCCCAGACATCCCTCGTTATCACTGTATAATTCATCAGCAAGCAGTGTGTGGGAAGATTTTAAATCTGAAAGAAGTAATGGATGTTGCCGTGAAATTGGTGATCTCTGTTCAGGCCAGGAGGTTATTCAGGGCTCAGAACACAGACCTGCTGCTTCACACGGATGGAAGATGGCTCAGCAGAGGTCAGCCTTTTGTTCAGCCAGTTGTTGCCTGGATCACAGATTTTCTGAGACTTCCCCAACAAGCAGAACATGCAGGTTGAGGGCTGCAGTGGCTTTTGGACTTGAGCTAAAACCTATTTCTACCCTCCAGCTCTGCCCCTCTGCTGTGTGTGTTCACAACTGAGACAATAACAGCTGTAGGCGGCATCCTATTTGCTGCCATTTGGTTGCCATAGATACTTGCAGCTTCATCTGATGCAGCAACTAGCAACAACTTCTGATAACATATACTGCTAAACTGGGGGGATTTTTTACCCAGGAAGGGAGAATTAAGGGGGGAAGGAAGGGGTCAAAAAGAGAAATTGGATTGGGCCTTGGTGTTTCTGCCAGATCTCATGGACATGCTCAATGATCTGAACTTGGAGCTCCAGGGTCAGGTTAAACATGTGATCAGCATGATTAGTTCACAGACTACATTTATAAGCAATCTCAGAAATTAGGCGCTTTCCGTTTATAGGAACCTTTTGGAGTTCCTGTAACCTTTTTGGAAACCAGGCCGTGTTTTGGCATATTCAAACACATAGGAACTAGGGACCTCGGACCTCAGTGCCTAGAACCTTTTTAGCTCCTACTCCAAGGCAGGGTCTTTTCAGGGTTGAAATATGTAGATGTTTGGTGATTGACAGAACTGGCAAGCCCCGCCCCTTGTATGATATCTGCTTCTTCCAGCCCCGCCATATTTAAAAAGTCTCACAGCTGTTTACTTGTTTACAGAGATTGCAATAAAAACTATTACAATAGGAGTGTACCAAGTCATTATTAAATCGATCACAATGGCACACGTCCTATTTTGAAATGTCCAAAAGCAATTATTTTCATTATTTTTCAGTGTGGCATTAGAATCTGCGGCCACACTTCAACAAGAGGTAAACAAGATATTACGTGATACATATGACCGCGATGAGGGAAAGCTGGTAAGCTAGCTTTTATAATAGCCTTGAATAAAAGAGATGAGAAACTTCAGTTTTGTATCAGATCAGCTGGGGCATAAATTTGTCTCTGTCGCAGACGATTGCATCAAACATGGTCCCTAACAAGGTCCTCCCTCATGTGCGAACACAAACTGATAGGAAAGGGTAGTTTTTACAACTTAACTCCAGTTTTTGTCAAAATTTCTCAAAATAAGACAAAGTTACTTAAAGAAAAACATTTTAGTAAATTATGAGCTCTTGTTTTAAGGCAATGCATCTTATTTTAAGAATTCTTATCAAGAAAATTGCTTGTTCTGTTGGCAGAATTTTTTTTTATTCTTACAAGCAAAAACAACGACAGCAAAAAAATCTCTCTTTTTGGTTATTTTAAGAGTGGACAAGATTGTTTTTGCTTCCCGGCTGGGTCTCCTCACATCACCAGCTAGATAGAGAAGGGTCTATCTGCGGCTCGCAAGACGGGGGCGTGTCGTAGAGTGGGCGTGTCGTAGTGTGACGTCACTGGCGCCCCGCCCACGGGAAAGGGGGGGAGGGGAAAATCTAGCCCTCCCCCTGACTCTCTTCAAAAAATAAAGCCCACACAGAGCGGCCCATATAAGAGGCCCCGGGGGGGGGGAGGGGGGGAAAAAAACGGGAAAGAAGGAGAAAAAAAAGGAGAGGGAGGGGGAGAAGAGGGGAAAGATTTGGAGAAATGGGTTAAATTAAGAGCTCTCTAGTTTCTGAATAATGCCTGATTGGGGTAAAAGAGTTATTTAGAAGAAGAGGAAAAAGAGAAAGAAAGGAAGGGAGGGGGGGGGTACCCCCCCCCCTTTGTGATGGAAAAACAGCCAGTTAGCTCTCCGATTCAAAGACGTGATCTGTTTAATTTCTATGCTGATGACTCACTGCTCTTCCTACCAGGAAAAGCCAATGACCCTAGAAAAGCAGTGCTTCATGACTGTTGCTAGATGTTTAAACAACGGATGTCAGAATATTTAACACCACTTAGACTGAAGATTTTACTTGAAAACAAAATCTCAGAAATCCTAAGAGTTTTTCAAATATGCATGACTGACAAAAAGTTAGTTTCAGGTGGAATTCATGTAAAATGTTCATGATACGCTATTATTTAATAAATGAAGGGCATTTAATCAGAATAATATATTTCTTCACATAAAACAAATTATTTAAAGAATTTATGAACAGTGGTGGGTAAATGGAAGCATAAAAATGTCAGTAACATGTCTCATGTCTTGGTCTGATGAAGACAAAATATGAGCAGGATAAGATGCAAGCTGCCATTGAACCAGAACATTTAAGAAATATAAATCCGCCAAAAGAACAAGCAAAATTTTCTTGATAAGATTTCTTGAAATAAGATGCATTGCCTTAAAACAAGATCTTATATCTCACTGAAATGTTTCTCTTTGAGTAATTATGTCTTGTTTTGAGTGCGATGAGATATTCTGACTCGAAATGAGAAAAATATACTTGGTAAGATTTGAGTTTTTACAGTGTATAGCTGGAACAATTACATCCCAGCCTCAGAAGAAGAGCTTTGAACTTGGCTGCATTTTTCGGATCAGCTCATTTGTGTGACACCGTTTTCTCTCATGAAAATCTTCAAGTGGAAGAACAGATCCACAGTGACATACAGACATTCACCTTGTGGCCTGCCTCAGGCTTGCAACCAGCTCCTACTGGCCCGACTACGAGAATCTAGCTGCCTCCTCTCGGTGCCAGAAGTCACACAGAGGTAGGAGAAAGCATTTATGGCGACAGCTTTGCAACTCACAGCTACTTCTTGTGACATCTGAATGGGTTTCCCATTTAGTGTGTGTATATTAAATATGCAGTTAGGTAATGGTTGGAGCTTCTCGTGAACTGGTAGATTTACACTTTTAAAAGTGGCAACTTTAAAAGTAGATATTAGTTACATAATTCTACATTTTCCTCATTTCCACTTATTTCTGCTATTATTTACCTTCTATCCTCACCAAACCAACTCAACTCAGCTGCATCAGAAAGCTCTACTTGGCTTTATTCCAGCCATAGAGGACCATTATTTTTCTTCTTTTCAGACACACATAAAACTTTCTGCTCACTTGTTGATCTTCGGCTGCTCCTGATTGGACATTACCATCAATTTAAGCTCTCTGATTGGTGGAAAGTTTGACAGGAAGCGTCTTTATCATCATTTCTAGGTCTAAATAGAGGCCGCTTTTCCGCTGAAAATGGTGGGTTCACACTGGTTTTTCAAACGCGCATCGACCCGCTCATGATCAGCTTGATCAGCCGGGTCTGATGACCTGCTGGCAGCTGCGTGGCCTCCGTCCCCACGGCTGCATGTCTGGTGATGCCATCACGCTGGGTTCGCGTTGATGATGTCAGCTGTGTGACAGAAATCAGGAAAGTAAACATGGAGAGCGAGTCAGGCTGTAGTCAACGTTATTTCTTGCTGCACCTTTGTCCGTCCAGCGGATGGTTTTCTAGCACAGACGGAACGCAGGCGACGTGAATTTGTGGCCGAAGCAGAGTTGTTTTGGTACTTTACATGATACGTGACTGCCGCAAAGTCATTTTGGAGCCATGTTCAGCCCAACATAAATTCAGGGTCAACCCAGGTCTGGTGTTCCCACTGCATGCTGATCGAAGCTGAGCCGCTTGAAGGCGATTTTAACCAGAGTCGTTTGATGCGGGTTGGTGAGCCTTTCCCACTGCCACTAAAAGCCGATTGTTCACGGGTTTAAAGGGGTATTTTGGCCAGTGGGAAAGAGGTATTGGTAACATAGTAGTGAGTGATGTTTTTATGATGAAAATGGGATAAATAATGATGTCATGAGGCACTTTCAGACTGTAGGAACCTTTTAGAGTTCCTATAACCTTTTCTGGAACCAGGCCTTTTTTTTTGCACATTTGGACACAGGAACTAGGGACCTCGGCCCTCAGTTCCTAGAACCTCTTTAGCTCCTACTCTGAGGAAAGGTCTCTTCAGGGTTCCATAGGAGCTAAAATACATAGACGTTTGGCGATTGGTAGAACTGGCATGCCACGCCCCTTGCGTAACCTCCGCTTCTTCCGGCGCGAGCCATATTTTAAAAAGTCCCATGGTTGTTACCACTGTTTACCGAGACCGATTCATTATTAAATCGGTGTATCATGATGGTACACGTCCCGAATCAATAACTATTTGGAAATGTCCAAAAGCACTTATTTTCATGCTAATTTAATGACCCAATAACAGCTGCAAAGTGTAGCAGTAGAATCTGCGGCTGCCGCCCGGATACTTTAGTGGACGGACGGTCCGCTAAAGTATCCGGGCGTACTTTAATGAAAGATAAACAAGACGTTAGTAGGGCAGCTTTCCAATGGGGGGCTGTTTCGTTACGTGACACAAATGACCGTGATGATGGAAAGCTGGTAAGCTAGCTTTTATAAGAGCTTTGTATCAGATCTGCTGGGGCATAAATTTGTCTCTGTTGCAGACGATTGCGTCAAACATGGTTCCTATCAAGGTCCTCCCTCATGTGCAAACATAAACTGATGGGGAACAGTCGTTCTTATAACAAAACTCCAGACGGGTAGTTAACCTCTGTCCGAATGCGCCTATGGATCATTGTGGATTTACTAAATGGAGTCTCTGAACAGACACTTGGCCCAATGGTTGGACTGTAAACCTCCTGGACGGGATAGAAATGATGGAAAACTGTCGATCAGAAAGGGTAAACTATCCATCACAGTTTACCCCACAGAGGTACACACTCTCCTTCCCGAGACACTGATGATAGAAATGAAAGCACTCCGGCGCTTCTGCGATCTCGCAGAGTTTAAGGGTTAAAGTCGCACTACATCACTTCTAACCTTAAAATCGGACTCATTTCGACAGCAAATTGACAATTATGCATATTTCTGCAGCCATCATCCCCCTGCAGCGTTAAAGCATTTGAGGATGAGAATCTGTACTTCAGAACTTCATTTTCCATCTCAGACCGTCACTGTACAGCTGCAGCTTAACACGACGGCCGTTTTAAACAAGAGAACAAGAGAGCTCAGATGATGCAGGATGCAAGACTGATGCTGAGTCAGCCTTCGTACGCTGAAGTCTGAAAACCTGCCCAAGTACTCAAGTGCCACTTTAAAGTTACATAGAACATGAAACAATCGATTCAAGGGGCAGAGAAAAGGAGAAAAGGAGCAAACTCAAGAGATAAAAGATCAATTCCAAAAGCAGAATTACTTAGATTTCAATCTGAAGTTTATTCAGTGTTGAAGGATTTTAATTAAAGTTTATATCTGCCAACATGAGTTCCATCATTCAGAATTTATTTTTATTAGAAAGAAGAAAACATCTATAAAAAGACCTTCAAAGTCCTTCAAAAGACCCTGAACAAGTTCAACTTTGTCACAGCTGCAGACCCTCTGAATATTTCTGCAAATAAAGAGGCAGAAAATGGATGGATACTTTAAATAAAGTGATTAAAGTTTCGTTCGGTGGACACCGTTAATGAATCAGTCTGGATAAGATCTGATGAATTCCTGATTGCAGGAGTTTTATCATCAGGGATCAATGAAAGATTAAGTCCAGCTCAACCTACATGTCACCAAGATTAATCAAAGTTCTGTTTAAAGGGACTTTGATAAAAAGTCTCCTTAAGCTTAAACCTGCATGGTAATTAATAACAAAGCAAACAGCCTAGCTCGGATGAGAATAAACATTCAGTTTTAACAGCAGAAAAATGAAACAACGCATTTTCTCCAATATGTACGAAACATCTGGTTATTTTGGGGTGAATTTCTGGCACTTGCCATCAATAGAAGCTGCAATATTTCCATGCACCCGTAGGAACCAGACTTTTTGCACAGTGCAAAAAGCTTAAAAGTTTCTCAACACAAAGCCAAGAACAGCAGGTTTATGAGGGATTTCTTTCACCGCCGCTGTGCATTTTTCTTGGACATCAAAGCGAAGCGTGCGGAAATTATGACACCGTTAATCTGCACATGAACCACTTTGCAAATCTTTTTTTTTTCCCCAAACAAAAAGTATGAGAAAAGAAGCAATCAGGTTCCGAGACACTAACTTTCTTTCTGTAAGTGGTTGAATTAAAAGCTAAAAGTCAGTTGGTTGAAAAAGATCGATTCAATTTTAGCTGACCTCTCGTTTCTAAAGGTTGTCACGGTAACAAGAACACCTGGTCATAAAAAACTGCAGGGTGAAGAGACCACGCACGCACACCAAGGCTGCATGAACAAAAGCTCAAAGTGAAGCCTTCATGATATCTGCAGGGGGAAATGAATCGCCTTTTAGTGTGCAACGCGCACACACACAGCTCACGAGTGTGTGTGAAGGCCAAAATTCCCGGAATGATGGAAGCATTTTGGTTTCTAGTCATCTGTCTGAAGACAGTTGAAAACATTCACTTTGAGTTAAAATGTTATTTCTAAAAGGAAAAAAGGAAAATTTATTTGCAGAGAAATGATAACGGAGATGGAGCAGAGAAGAAGAAGGAGGCGTTGCCATCATTCCTGTAGCTCTACCAAAATATATAGAAGGGGAAAAAAATAAATGAGCAGCTTTTAGATGGAAGTCAGCTCCCATCGTTCCCATCAGCCAGCGATGTTTCAGACATCATAAATGCACATGGAAGGGAAAAACATGAGAAAATACCAACAACATCCACACAGAGATGGAGGAAACGAAGAGCGGAAAGTTTCCAGAAGACAGAGTTGCTTGAAGAAATGTGTGCATCTAAACAAAACCCTGAACGGTCAGGGGGTGGCGCTGTAAAGCTGCCTGAGAAATGCACCAAAAACAGAGAAGAAGACACTGAGCATGTGCAGGGAGGCCCTGCTCCAACACCCACCCTACACCCTACAGTCCTGCAAATAAAGGGTTAAAGTGTGCAGGTTACAGATGTGGGAAAACAGCAGAATTGGGACAGTGGGTCTGTCTCAATCCGCGCACGTGCACTACATGGTACACGACCTTTGAGTGCACGTGTGGTTTCGACTAAAATTCAGTGTCCTAAAAATACCCGGATGTTTGCCTAAAACCGGTCAAAAAATGCAGTGCAGAACGAAGCACACTGCTCGCCATTAGGGTTGGGCATCGAGAATCGAGCATTGATGGGAACTGGGACCAACTCTCCGACTCTCCCGGAATCGTTCAATTTTTTAAATTTCGATTCCTTTTTTCGATGTCGTGTCTGCCAAACACAATAGAATCCGCCGGAAGCGGAACGTTTGTTAGTTCCGGGTTTCTGGTACAACCGATTACGCCGATGCACACGGCACAACTCGGTGTCTTTGTCGCTCTATTTAGCGAGTTTTCAGACCCTCTGTTAACATTCCTTTAATAAAACCGCTAGCATCAAGTCTGGAGACACTTTCTGGTCTTATTGGAGACTGACGTGAAAAAACGTGTCATTTATTCCATGCTGCCGCAGCCCCTCCCCCTTCTCACGGCACACACTACTAGATGCTGCAGGAAGCATCAGACACAGCAGGAGATGTTCACCTCTGCTCCATGAACCAAACTGAAAAACTCAAAGCTGCCACTAATTATCAGATATTAATGTCTCTAAGTGAAAAATGTGGACAGAAACATTTAATTTGAAGTACCGTAACATGTAGTAGACTCTTAATTAGAAAACAGTTTAACAGTTAAAGTTCTTAAAATGGTGAAGTCTATTCACGTTTGGGGTAGTTTTTATTTCTTTTTCTACTTTTTTTTTTCTTAGTACCGAGGTGAACTGCTCAATATATCGTGATATTGACTTTAGATTTTCGGCCATATTGCCCAGCCCTAAAAGATTCCCACCCCAAAACCCAACCAAGATCACATTGCACTAAAGGTACAGTTTTACGCTGATGACTGTCATTTATTCAGCAGCATCCTTCTTTTGGTCAAGCTGTGCAGAGCCATTACAGGAACCTTTCAGTCACTGCAACTTGTACTCATAAAACCAACACTGTTCAGTGACAGAGTACGATGCATGTACAGTAACATCTTGCCATGTTTGATGAAAAACAAGATTTTAACATCCCATGTTAATTGTCTGAATTAGCCTCATCCTGAATTTTGCATAAAACAACCCAACACCATTTTTACTGGTAAATAAATATGAAAAAGTTGTTTAAAATCAAACTTATTAAACAAAACAAACTCATGTTCAAAGAAAGGCTTACCAGCAGCATCCTCCTGTAAATAAGATGCTTCATGTCTCACAACGTGCCCACTACCAAGTAACCTCTGGTGCAAGCTTGAGATTATTTAGGAGGCGATATAGCACATATTATATACACCACCGCAACCCCTCAGCTATTAGTTGCAGTAAAGATGCAACATAAGGACATTTGCATTTTACAGGAGTATGTTTTCTGATTCAGAGGCACAAGCAGTGGCTTTGAATATTTATGTAAATACCCTCTGACAAGCTGCTTAAGGACATGGGGGAATCTTAGCTGGAAGGATGCGTGGATTTAAAGAAATCAACCTCAGGTAATTAAAATTCCAAACACATATTTGCATTTATGTAAGGGAGAAGTGTCCATGTGTTGGAAGGCAAGGCAGGCAAGGCAAGTTTATTTGTATAGCACATTTCATGTACAGAACATCAAAGTGCTTAAGTACCTGTAAAACTATGTTCCACATCATCTGGTATATTTGATGGTTTATGGGATGCTTATTAGTAGGGCTAGGCAATAAATGGAATAAAATCAAAATCGACACTCAGAACAATTAAACTAATTATTTCAATTATTTCTAATATTTAGAAATATGCATTAGATTACCATATATAGTTAAACTGTGTGTACTTCCTTTCACTTATTTTGTAATCAATATCTGCTGCTCTTCTATTATGGAAATGTTTGCAATGAATACTCCCAGTGAACTATGAGGACTACAAAAATTTAAAAAATAAATAAATTGCCAATTAATCGTGTTAAGCACCAATTATTTTGGCAATTAGTCGACTAATCAGATCGTACAGAAATTGTAGCATATTTGCAGTATGAGTCAAGAGTCTGGACACTCTCTCACTGAATAATGGAAAAATGTGACCAAACTTTGGACTGGTAGTGTGTGTGTGTGTTATATATATATATATATATATAGTGTGTGTGGGTGTATATATATATATATATATATATGTCAATACACAATTCATGAAATGAATTGAAATTGAAATATGAAATTCGTCGCCAACTATTTTGATAGTCGACATAAATCGACTAATTAAGCACAATTAATCATGTTTTCGTTTGTGGTTCATAGCGACCAGTCTTACTTATTAGTTTCCCATTAACCCCTACTTAACTTTAAAAAGTTTTAGATTTTTCTTCTTTTTGCAGCTTTTTATTCTTTTTTTTTTTTAAATTTAATGTGTTATGTTCCTCGATTGTTAAAAGAATTGAATAAACTAAAAGAAAAAGGAAAAGATTTGTCATTTGTGTTTAGGATCCTGAAGTTAGTGGTACAGTAGGTGTGCTGTTATAACGATGGAGACAAGCATTGTTTAACGGTCTGTGCAGTTGCTCTGCAAATTTAATACATGAACAATTTTGTTCTTATTTCTAAGGGAATTTAATTATGAGGTTATAAAGACATATCCACTGACATGGGATCATGCAAATATAGTTTTATTTTATTATGTTTTTAAGTTAATTTTGCAGTTAAAATAGAATATCTTTGGGTTGGAATTGAGGCTGTATAACTGCAACATCTGGCATGCACAGAAAGCTACAAGAAAATATGATAAATAAGCTCTAAAAGGCAGATGGCAGCAGCTTTAAGAAAGCCTGTGTATTCATGATGCAGCCAACAATGCAACTTTGGTCCAGTCGTGTTCTGCCAACTCCATAATACTGAGAAATGTTTCATTGCTGAGGTGTTTCATCAGACTTTTGCAGACGGGTAAATGTCTTCATGTCATTACTTCTTAAACACGCCACTTCTGACCGCTGCTTTTCTACCCAATCAGGGCCACTTGTTGCCAAATAAACCAACTAGTTTCACAAAAACAATGTTTTCATTGCTACTGTTCCTAAATTTTTCAAATGTGTTGCTGCCTTGAAATTCAAACTGAACCATTTATGAAGAGAGAAAATATTTTATGACCCATCTCTCATCATTCAGACAAGGACCACGTTCCTCTAGTTGCCCAACTAATAAGAAAAACAGAATAAGTTTTGGAAAGGTTTGGATCTCTTAGGTGATTAAGTCGCTGCTAATCAACAGAAGAGTAAAGTTTGTCTGATTTACAGCTCTCGTCCGAGTTCTGCAGCTCCTACCGAAACAAGAAATCTAACAGAACTGAAGTGCTGCATGCCTTCAGACCTGAGAAAAACAGATGAAAATGCACCATATACTGTTGAAAAAACATATGAAAATGCACCATATACTGTTGAAACAGCAGGAGATGAATGACATTAAGTTCCCATTAGAACGAAAAAATGAGTGAAATTTAGAGACATTTAGGGTGCGTCCCAAAGCCCTACCCCTACATTTTGTGTGTTCCCGTGAAAGTAGTGCTGTCCCAATTCCTCTTTGCGTGTAGGGGTGGTGGACATAAGGGGTAGGGGGTATGAATCTAGCCCTACAGAGCGAGGGACGTCAGATGCTGACTTGCTGAGGAAGAAAAGGGAACCACCACCACCCCCGGACAGCGACAGGACTCGGACAAGAAAACTCACAACTGTACATATGTACATATTACACATTTGTTCCAAACGTTAGCTAGACTATCCACGCTAGCTAGGCTAAAATACTGATGAAAAGCTTGCGAAGGCTTTTTGGCATTTTACAAGAGACAACAGTCGTCATAGCGACTTCTTCCCCGTGTGGTTGTTTTGTTTATTAATCACCTGAAGCATGATGAAGAGAAAACGGTTAACTCTTGTTGGCGGGTGTGTTATGGTGAGACGTTATGAGAGAAAGTCACTACGTAGTAGGGATGGGCGATATGGACTAAAAAATGTATCCATGATTTTTCTTATTTATCACGGTAACGATACAGTAACGATAAAAAACTATCAGCAAAATGTTTTGTATTATAAATTTGTCACTAAATTCTGCCTTGAAAGCCCTACAAAATACTAGAAGCCACTAAACTATATCAGTTTAGTTCAAGTGAATTGCAAAACTGTAGTGACACCAGTCAAACAAGTCTGAAATATGAGATAAAATTCCACATTTATTCAAACGATGCAAACAGCAAAACTGGGCTTATCAAAAAGAAAAAAAAAAAAAACAGTACTGTAGTGCAACTACAAACATAACCTGATAAATTGTCATCTCACGATAAAAACGATAAATTCAGATCGTTATTGTGGGGAATTTCTTTGACGATATATCACACACGATAAAATGTCACCCATCCCCACTACGTAGTCACTTACGTGCCTGAACATAAATGCAGCAAGTGGTGATTATGAAGCCCTGCCCGTTGTGGCTTCAATAATTCGTGGGTGTAGTAGTAGTGGGCGAGGGCTAGTGGTTGAAGGTAGGGGGGACATTGGGATTGGGCCTTAATCATGCAGACATGGCCACGTTGACTTCCTGAAGTTTAAACTGAGCATCGGAGTGAAGAAGAAAGGGGATTTGAGTCAAACAAGAACTGGTTCCAACCAAGGTATGCAGATGACAAACCCTGAAGCAGATGGGCTACAGCAGCAGAAGACCACACCGGGTGCCACTCCTGTCAGCTAAGAACAGGAAACTGAGGCTACAATTCACAGACTCACCAGAACTGGAAAATAAAGATGGAGAAATGTTGCTGGTCTGATGAGTCTCCATTTCAGCTCCACATTCAGATGCTAGGCTCAGAATTAGCTGGAAACATAAAAGCATGGATCCATCCTGCCTTGGATCAAGGCGTCAGGCTGCTGCTGATGTAATGGTGTGAGGGAGATTTTCTTAGTACCAACGTGGCGGTTTAACCACCACAGCCTGCCTGAGTATTGTTGCTGACCATGTCCATCCCTTTATGACCACAGTGGAACATCTTCTGATGCTGCTTCCAGCAGGATAATGCACCATGTCACAAAGCTCACACATCTCCACCTGCTTTCTGGAACATGATGAGTTCACTGGACTCCAATGGCCTCAACAGTCACCAGATCCCAGTCCAACAGAGCAGCTTTGAGATGTGGTGGAACGGGAGATTCTCATCAGAAACGAAAGGTTCTCATCATGGATGTGGTGTAACGAGAGATTCTCATCAGGAACGAGAGGTTCTCATCACGGATGTGGTGTAACGAGACATTTAGGCGAGAGGCTCATACGGATGTGGTGTAACGAGAGATTCTCATCAGGAACGAGAGGTTCTCATCACGGATGTGGTGTAAGGGGGAGGTGGGGGGAGAGATATAGGATGGGTGGAACAGGAGATCTATGATGTGGTAAATGAGAGATTCTATAGGAATGAGAGATTATAGATGCGATGGAACGGGAGATTTCATAGGAATGAGAGATCTCATGGATGCGATTGAACAGGAGATTCTCATCAGGGACGAGAGGTTCTCATCATGGATGCGATGGAAGGAGAGATTCTCATCATGGATGTGGTGGAACAGGAGATTCTCATGATGTGGTCGAACAAGAGATTCTCATCAGGAATGAGAGATTCTCATAGATGTGATGGAACGGGAGATTCTCATCAGGAATGAGAGATTCTCATGGATGCGATTGAACGGGAGATTGTCATCAGGAACGAGAGGTTCTCATCATGGATGCGGTGTAAGGAGAGATTTATGGATGGGTGGAACGAGAGTTCTATAGGTATGAGAGATTTATGGATGCGATGGAACGGAGATTTCATAGGAACGAGAGGTTCTCTCATGGATGCGGTCGAACGAGAGATTTATAGGAATGGATTATAGATGCGATGGAAGGGAGATTTGGAATGGAGTTATGGTGCGATGAAGGGAGAGAGGAAGAGAGGTTTATATGATGCGGTGTAAGGAGAGATTCTCATGGATGTGGTGGAACGAGAGATTCTCATCAGGAATGAGAGATTCTCATAGATGCGATTGAACGGGAGATTGTCATTAGGAACGAGAGGTTCTCATCATGGATGCGGTGGAAGGAGAGAGATTCTCATCATGGATGTGGTCGAACGAGAGATTCTCATCAGGAATCAGAGATTCTCATAGATGCGATGGAACGGGAGATTCTCATCAGGAATGAGAGATTCTCATGGATGCGATTGAACGGGAGATTGTCATCAGGAACGAGAGGTTCTCATCATGGATGCGGTGTAAGGAGAGATTCTCATCATGGATGTGGTGGAACGAGAGATTCTCATCAGGAATGAGAGATTCTCATAGATGCGATTGAACGGGAGATTGTCATCAGGAACGAGAGGTTCTCATCATGGATGTGGTGTAAGGAGGGATTCTCATCATGGATGTGGTCGAACGAGAGATTCCCATCAGGAATCAGAGATTCTCATAGATGCGATGGAACGGGAGATTGTCATCAGGAACGAGAGGTTCTCATCATGGATGCGGTGTAAGGGAGAGATTCTCATGGATGTGGTGGAACGAGAGATTCTCATCAGGAATGAGAGATTCTCAATGGATGCGATGGAACGGGAGATTGTCATCAGGAACGAGAGGTTCTCATCAGGTATGAGAGATTCTCATCATGGATGCGATGGAACGCGAGATTCTCATGATGTGGTGGAACTAGAGATTCTCATCAGGAATGAGAGATTCTCATCATGGATGCGATTGAACGGGAGATTATAATGATGTGGTGGAACGAGAGATTCTCACGGATGTGGTGGAACGAGAGATTTTCATCGGGAATGAGAGATTCCCCAGCGGGAGGACCTGATGAGGTGGATGGTAAGTGATATTCAATGCCAACTTAAACAGAGGAAATACTTTGGTTGGAACTGAGGTGAAACTTGTATACAAGAGTAAACTGAGCATCAATCGTGTTGCTATGGTTACCTGCAGTGCAATAACAGAGTACTAATTCAGAGCAGCAGGTTGACTAGATCGGACTTGTCCCACATCTAAGTTTTACACCAGTGAAATTCAGCGATATGAAACCTTGAATCCACTGGCTGCTGCATGTAAGCAGATTTCCATCAGTACGACTGGAAATCAACAAGGTTTGTGTTGGGTAAAAAACTCCACGTTTGCCTTGTTTCATGCAGGAGTAAACCGAAACCTGAACTGCTGACTGGTTGACAGTCTGTATTCATCTCTGCACTGCAAACATTTTAGGACTTACCTTTTCTACATTGTGTGTGTTTAGCATCTGAAAGCAAAACCTCGCCTTGAGGTATTAACCAAGTCAGGCCTCATTACACACACATACAGTCGCCTTTGGTCCCGCTCTCCTTCCTTTCACCTCTCATTCCCTTTTTCATTTCGTCTTTCTCTCAACCGTGAAAGCTGTGTGAGTGGGTTTGGTTTCAGCGTGTACAGTGACTACAGTTTATCCACAAGGAAACCATTGGAAAAGGCACAGTTTCACAAACATATGCGACATATTTAATGTAAATGTGCATGAAAAAGGCAAAATCAACTCTATGGCTTCAGACAACCTAGCGAAGACAAAGAGTGTGTCAAAATCTAACAATAAAGGATTCATGCTATGCAGAAGAATCAAACCAGAGTAGGAAACAATGGGGGCGTCGAACAGCAGTAACTCAAAAGCAGAAAATAAATCCTGTCATGTCTCGGGTTCCAGCCCGCTCTGTAGGTTTAAACGTAGAATCGCACGTCGGAGTCCAAGTCGGTAAAACCTTCAACACGTTTACATTACAGAGACAAAGCCGTCTAGCTGCCATAGCAACCATGTTCAGGGTAAAAAATGAGTGTCTTATTCTCAATAGTGGATGGATAAGTCAATAAAACATCTAAATCTTGTTTGGGGTTGTATCTTTTCCTTTTTTTTTTTTTAAACATGCCACATGCAGTCCAGTCGATACCAATCCCAGCCGTATTAATGAGACATCCATCAATTCCCTGCCACTTATCCAGGTGGAAGAAGGCCAAGTGAAATCATCACAGCATCCTTCTTCCCAGCTAATCACTCCAAGCTTCCCGTCTGGGATAGGAAGGTGTTCCCAGGCCAGATTGTGATGTGTAATTCCTCCACCGGGTTACGGGTCTGCCAGACGGTCCCAGAGGCCAAAGCGCCTAACATGCAGCGATTCCATTTTCCCCAGAAGTAGCTGGAGTTTTGGCTGTTTACAGTCTGATAATCATGTCATACGTGTGCGAAAAAGACAGGTAGGATTTAGGAATGACTTAGAAACTGAGCACTTTTCCTCCTCCTCCATCATCAAAGGGATTAGATGCTTAATCCACCTCAGTCTGGTTTCAGACGATGCAGATGCTCGAGGCTCTCCGACAGTTCAGGGAAAACATCCGTAAAACTGCAATCTCATAACAAAACAGCAGAAATCTGCTTTCTTCTCACCGGATTTGTAACTTCTGTATCGATCCGACATAAAAGTGCACATGCAGGCTGGAATTCCAGTGCGGATGGGCTTATAGATACTAGTGATTGACTAATACAGCTTTTTTTTTTTTTTTTTTTAGGAACGATATTTGCCAATATTTGGGGCCGATACTGCATTTGACCCCAAAATTAATATAATGGAGGATCCAAGGAAAAGTAATTTTACAATTCTTTACATTTAACCAAGAACAAAGTACTTCAAAAAAAGAAACAGGGAACTTGTAAATGTTAAATAGAAACATTAAACTTATAAATACATATAGAGAGAAAAATCTGTCAATTATACCCAGTGGGGGTATCAGCAAACACACCCGACGTGCTCATTTCTTTGTGGCACCACTTAAAGGAATAGTTCACCCACAGGATGATGTAACTTTATCTTCCACTTACCCTCATGGTGAGCAAGACTCTGGAGCGCTTTAATATCTCAAATGCAGCTGGTGATCAGGAAGGCTTCTCGTTTGTATATTTGTATATTTGAATCCATGTTACTCTGTTATAGTATTTTTGTATATTGTCTCTTTATTTGTATTTTATTTTGTATCTTGTATTTATTACTGCACCAACGCATCAGGACAAATTCCTCATAAAGTGTTCACGACCTGGCAATAAACCTGCTTCTGATTCCGATTTCCCCCTCCCCCAACTTTCATATAATGGAGTCCAAGCCACAAAGGTCCATAAAAGTCCACAAAAACTTGTCAATATTCCTCCATACTGCTCGTCCAATGTAATCCAAGTGTCCTAAGTTGATAGCGTCTATAATTTACTCAAAACGACATCATTCACTATATTTTTAGAGCCTAAACAGTACTACATCTTACTTCCGCGAAGCACGCATAAGCGCATTCACGAAACTACGGAAGCCTTGGCATTCAGAGCGTACTCTGCTGATAATGCGAGCATAGAAGAAGAAATTTGCTGTTTACATTGTGCTAAGAGCGACAGAGCTGCAGACAAACCGGGACAAACACAAGAGGGTCCAAGAGGAGTTGATATTGATTTAAAACAAAGAAAGAAAAAGAACGTGTGATCTCGTCTGCCGCGGCTTCCGTAGTTTCGTGAACACGCATCGGCGTGCTTGCAGAAGATGCGATGTAGTACTGTTTAGGCTTGGATTACATTGGACGAGCAGTATGGAGGAATAATTGACAAGTTTTTGTGGACTGTTATGGACCTTTTTGGCTCGGGCCCCGGCGAACTCCATTATATGAAAGTTGGGGGGGAAACGAGAAGCCGTCCTGATCGCCGGCTGCATTTGAGATGTTAAAAAAGTGCTCCAGAGTCCTGCTCATCATGAGGAGAAGTGGAAAATAAAGTTACATCATTCTGTGGGTGAACTGTTCCTTTAAAACAGGCCTTTACATCAGTTTCCAATGCACACAAACCTGCTCTAATGCACCTAAAGCCACCACTGATACACCAGCTGCAGCAACAGCAAACAGAAAAGCATTCAGCATCGCTCATAATGAACCGGCTGCAGAAGGAAGTAAGAAGGCTGGAATTTCTGCTGTTTTCAACTTATTTTGCTTTGCTACAGTAGCTGTACACATGATTTAGCATTACATTACATTAAATACCCCAAAGACCAAAAAAAGATCCCCAAATCTTCCACTAAAGCCCCGTTTCCACCAGTCTGGGTGGATATTGGCCAGTTTGGGGCAGTAAATCCTCATCTGTGATGTGTTTCCAGAGCAACTGTAGCCTTACAGGTCGGATAGCAACACAGTAGATGCATTAGTTAAATATTACTACGAAGGTTTTTCTAAGTATTAATATTCTCTACTGGTTTGTATTTTATAAAAACAAGTTTCAATCAATCATTTCCAGTCTGAACTCAGGTTTTACTGTAACCACAGAGCAGTTTATATTTACTCATCAAGCAGAATGAAAATAGATATAATTAGAAAATCAATGCACCCCTGCTGTGTGTGTGTGTGTCATTAGGGGTGTAAGTGTGGGGGTGGGGGTTGTGGGGTGGCCGGGTCTTTTCCGCGCCGGGTGCGGGTGAGGGTGCATGGGAGCTGAATGTTCAGGTGTGGGTGGAGGGGGTGCATTGGTGGGGTTTGTGTGTATCGGGTTGGAGGGGTTTGGGTGTGGAGTGGGGGTGGATCTGTGAAAACAAAAAAAACTAAAGAAAATCAATGCTTAAATAAAACTGCTATGGAGAGAGCAAAAAAACCCAAAACAGGCCCGGAAATGATTTCCCATCATTACTGCTGAGCCAGACGTCGCTTTCAAAGCCACCAGGCTTCGTTACGAGAGCCATCTGATGTACCTCATCCATTCAAAACCTATTACACAAACACAAAAACACATTAGAAGAAGGTCATTACTGATATATTAAAGGTGTCAATGTTGGTTCAGATTCTCAGCATATTAGAGGAGTCATTAAGGAATCTGGGTCAGCACACACACAGCCAGAGGGTTATAAATGCCGTCCATGACTGAGACCGACAGTTCAGAATGACTGAAGCCAGGTCTGTGTGTGATGGATGAACTCAGGTGTGCAGGAAGGCCCGCCTGCTCGCTCTCTAACCAGTTTCCCTGCTGGTTCTCCTCCTCCTTCCAAGGGAAGTTAAATATCACAGCTCTGTAGGTATCTGCTCATTTTTATCTCATTTATCTTTAGAGCTACTCAAAGCTTTAGTTAATGTTTTAAAAAAAGGTTTTTTAGGGCTGTTTTTTGAGCACTTTGGTTGCCTTGTGTGCTGTTAAGAGCTATATAAATAAAGTTGATTGACAAGTGTTGTAGAAAGTTTGCTGGATGTTAATGTTAGCATGCTACTGGATGTTAGAATGCTAGCAAGCATCTTTTCACAATTTATCAGGAGTTTTTTTTTTTTTTTATTGTGTGCCAGTTTCACAGAGCATTTGTTTTCACTGTTGCCAACTCCTCGGTAAGAAATGTATCTATTGGCCGTCCTAAAAGTTACTAAATGACATCTAATTTGCATAATCAGCTCAGTATACAACTCCAATGGACGCTGCAGCAGAGAGGATTGAGTGTTAAGTCAAGTTTGTTTTTTTAATTAACAGTCTACAAAATGCTACGGCACTTTTAAAATGTTTTTGTTCACACCCTTCATTAATAAGCATTAATATCCGACAGCAAGCAAGGGCGAGATCAGCCAGTGGAGCTTTGAGTGTTTAATTTTCAGCCTCGTTCATAGAGCAGAGGTGCAAGTTTCCTACTCTTACTTCAGATGGGAGTGAGGTGAGGACTCATCCTCTGTGAGGGGGCTGCAGGAGCCTCCACTGTTAAAGAGTGAACAATATGTGCTTTTATACCATATTGTTCACTCTAAAACCACCAAAAAGTCACTTTGTCTCTTGCCACTTTTTGGAAAAGAAGTTGCCAGAGGGGTCTGAAATTCACTGAATATAGCAACAAAGTCACTAAGTTGACAACATATTTTGTTTTTGGGACATAAGACTCTAGAGGTAGCAGTCTGACAATCATCCTGAAATCAATGGCTAAAAGTTGTAAACATGTAAAAGAATACAACTGTAGCACATTTGTTTGGTTTGTTTATGTTGATGTAAACATAGACTGTATAATTCTGGACGTGCTCCGGCTTGAATAGAGAAATGTGAAGGTGGGCGTGTCGTCGCCATCTTGCCGTGTCCGTCGTCATCCTAGGAAAGTACTAAAATGGGACAGGCGGCCGCGGGGAAATGATTGACAGCTGACGTCTGTGGGCTAAACGCTAACTGAGCTAATACGAAACTAAGAGGAGCTAACAAAGATAAGGCTCCTAAGCGGATGGTTAAGGTAAGACATGCTTGGACTTGAATTGCTGACTAAACACCGCCGTTGTGCGACTCTGTAACAAACTGAGACCTTATTAAGAGCAAAGAAGGAGCTAACTAGGAGCCTCCGGCGGCAGGCGGAGCTTCGGTGGAGTAATATAAGGATACGCCTAATTATGTGTAATTTGAAGAATAAATAACATCTAAACGAATGAGTTATAACACAATTCACCCCCTCACAGTTGAGGTGAAGGTAAACTGAACTACACAAACAAAAAAAAGGGAAACCGATTCGGGAAGGGGAAAGGGAGGGGGCCGGGGCGGGGGGAGGAGGAACAAAAAGAGGAGAGCCCCGTGCGGGGGGGGACCCTTCAAGAGAATTGTGGCCAGGAGAAGAACAGAACTACACCAACACCCTTCAAAAGATGGCCAGAGAAAAGAAAAAAAGAAAAGTTGATCTGGAATCATAATTTGTATTTCTAAAACAGCAGACTGAAAAATACTGAATATGAGTTGCTGTTTTTAGACATTGAGTTGTGGCACCGAGCCACCCGAATGGAAACAACCCCAACAAAGAGTTGTCAGCTGAAACAAGAAACTACTTCCAGAAAGCAAGCTAGAGATGTAGATACTGTAGATGGAAAATGTAAGTGTTCCAAGATGGAAATGCGTATTTTGTTTAATTATTAGCGGCAGCTTGCCGGGGACCCATTTAAAACATATCAAAACTACAATACATTGCCATACATTTAAAATAAACTATATTGCCAAAAGTATTGTCTCGTCTGCCGTGACTCACATATGAGCTTCAGTGACATCCCATTCCTGATCCATAGGGTTCAGTATGACGTTGGTGCACCTTTGCAGATAGAACAGCTTCATCTTCTGGGAAAACTGTACACAAGGTTTAGGAGTGTTTATGGGAATCTTTGACCATCTTCCAGAAGCACATTTGTGAGGTCACACTGGTGTTGGACCAGAAGGCCTGGCTCTCAGTCTCTGCTCCAATTTGTCCTCAAGGTGTTCTATGAGGTTGAAGTTAGGACTCTGTACAGGCCAGTCCAGTTCCTCCACACCAGACTCTGCATCCAGGTCTTCATGGACCTGCTTTGCGCGCTGGTGCACAGTCATGTTGGAAGAGGGAGGGGCCAGCTCCAAACTGGTCCCACAAAGTTGGGAGCATGGAATTGTCCAGAATGTCTGTATGCTGAAGCATTCAGAGTTCCTTTTACTGGAACTAAGGGGCCAAGCCCAGCTCCTGGAAAACACCCCCACACCATAATACCCCCTCCACCAAACTTTATACTTGGTACAATACAGTCAGACAAGTACTGTTGTCCTGGCAACCGCCAAACCCAGACTCCTCCATCAGATTGCCAGATGGAGAAGCGTGATGTGTCCCTCCAGAGAACACATCCACTGCTCTAGAGTCCAGTGGCGGCTGCTTTCCACCACTGCATCCACGCTTTGCATTGCACTTGGTGATGTATGGATGGATGCAGCTGATCGCCGTGGAAACAATGGGTTTGTTAACCCACTGCAATGCACGAGCACCTGAAAAGGAAGCACGTTGTGGCGTGTGACAACGATGAAGAGGGACTATCGTCTCAGTTAGCATAAACAGAGAGCAAGAATGCTAGAGGTGCTTATGTGTAGAAAAGCATGAACACGAGATCAGAAGTAAACAACAGTGAGTTGTTTGGAAGAGCACCACATGGATCTTGTCCACAACTACCGGTGTCCTTATGTTTCCTCCCTGTTGCAGAGTGACAAACACTCGTGCTGCAAAAAATAGCAATAGTTTAAGGTAAACTGTTAACCGTTTACTGTTTGCACTGTGACTGGCAGATTGGCCTTCCAGTCAAAGTGCTCCGTAGTCGTCCTAGCGGAGACCTCCAGTATCGAATGTTTCAGCCGCCCCGTGCTCTTCATGCGCTGTAGCAAGTACGTATGCAAACGTTCCAAACGCTGGCACGTGCCTTCACAGCAAGTATAAACCTGTGCACGGGGATTTAACGGTTCCGGCAGATCGGTCAGGTCCAGTTCAACATGTAGATCTAGGAGTTCCCAAACTTTTTGAGCTACGACCACCACTATACTAGACGTTGGTGGTCAGGACCCCTGCAACAGCTGAGCTCTTTATTGTGTAATATATATCAGATCATCCTGCACCTTTTTCTACATGTGATGCTGGAAAACTGTCAGAATCTTCATGATTTAGGAGGATTGTTGGTTGATCATGTACAAAACTGTAAGAAGACAAGACGAAAAACAACTCAGCTGACCAAGATATTGCCAAATTGTGATTTTTATTATGAGTTAGGCTATAATTTATTTCTTAGAAAATTAATGCGTTAATCTCCCTGCATTAGCAGATTTATTTTGACAACCCTAAAAATTCTAAATTTATTTAGTTTACAGCAAGTACAATGGTCTGGCGACCCTCTGAAATTATCTAGGAATCCCCAGTTTGGGAAATGGTGCTCTGGGGAATCTCTCAGTATCAGTGCGTAATAATGGCCCAGGAAATGTGTGCGAGCTCTAAAAACTCTCTCCATCCTGATCCTGCTCTTGCCATTACGCACAAGTGTCACCGCATAAAACAAGGATGACTAAGGAGAAGCAGAAAGTTTCCACTATCACTGATGAGGTTGATGCCAGGTGAAGGACCCGGGATCCTTGACAGGAAATGCTCAGGTGGACTCTGACGTGCCAGCTAATAGTTTGATTTTATTTAAATGGATCAAAAAACTGGTCCAGACTCCATCCTGCAGAGCTCATCTATCAACCACTGCGCAAGAAATCTGGATCCTGATTGATGGAGATAATTTTGTTTTCACTTGTGAAGTCCTCAGAGAACTCAAAGAGCAACACCAGAAGTCGGAAAATTGATTTTTTTCCCCTCCAAAAAGAAAAAGCTGGATGAACATCCACCAGTCGCGATGCCATAGTTGCTTTTCAAGAGGTTGTTTTGATATGAATCAATAGTTTGAGTGAAATTGTTCCCTGGTAGAACTTTGCTGCACACGTTCAATAACTCTTGTTGAGCTTTTCAACGATGTCACTTTACATATAGAAACATCAAGTATCTTTCCTGTGAGTATATTCTGCCGGTACAGACAGGATAATTACTAAAGCTGTGGACAAATGACAGCCTTGCTGTTGCTCCCGGTAAAATTGCAGAGCAGTGTTTCAAACACAGACAGGTGGTGAGTTACGGTGTTATGATTGTGTCTAAGATGGGCCACAAAAATCAGTATAATGATTTCAGATTAAATATTTCAAACCTCGTCTCCGAGGCAGATTATACCCCTCACTTCAAGAAACATAAGAGCAGGTATTAATGAAAGGTTAGAGGAAGATCTGATGAAAAATACCAGTCTCCATGTTCTTTGTGGTTTAAACGGCACAGAGAGGTTCCAGACCAACATGTTAGTCTGCACCCTGAACACACCACATGAATATAGAATGGGGCTTCCATCGAGTGGAAGTCTGTAGTAACTCCAGTGGGATTTATTAGTGCTCGTATTGGTGCTTGGTGTTCGTAAGTACTCAAAGTACTCTGTTTTGAAAAAAAATTGGTATTGTGCATCTGAGTAAATATGAAACATAATGAAAGTTGCTGCAGTGATTCAGTGTAGAGTACGTCCTGCAAGGTTAAAATACTAATGTAAGTATCTTAGGCCCAATCACAGTACTCCCCCTTAGCTCTTCCCCTCCGTTTAGTGTGTTCACATGTAGAGGCGTCTCAATCCTGTCAGGACAGAGGGGTGGGGGTGTCTCAGTCCTGTCAGGAGGACAGAGGGGTAGGGGTGTCTCAGTCCTGTTAAGACAGGGGGGAGGGGTGTCTCAATCCTATCATGACAGAGGGGTAGGGGTGTCTCAGTCCTGTTAAGACAGAGGGGTAGAGGATGTCTCAGCCCTATCATGACAGAGGGGTAGGGGTGGCTAAAAAAAAGGGGGGTCTCAATCCTGTCAGGAGGAGAAAGGGGTAGAGGTGTCTCAGTCCGAATAGGACAGAGGGGTAGGGGTGGCTAATCCTATTATGGGTCGGTAGGGGGTGGCTCAATCTTATCAGGAGAGAGGGGTAGGGTGTCTCAACCCTATTATGACAAAGGGGTAGGAGTTTGTTCAGTCAGGGGGGCTGCTCAGTCCAGACAGAGGGGTACGGGTGTCTCAGGCCAAGGGGGGGGGGGGGTCTAGGCCTGTTGGGACAGAGGGGTAGGGGTGTCTCATGCCTGTCAGGACAGAGGGATAGGGGTAAATGGTAGGGGTCTATACACTCCCTCAAACAAAGGATTTTCGGATCGAGACTTAAAACGCCTACATCCTGCGAACCGTTTTGTGCTTTTAACCAACAAAATGAGGTAATTTTGGAAAGCCATCAAAAAGACCCTTTTTTGAGGGTCAACATTTGGTTTGACAGTTCAAGTTAGAATTAGGTTTTAGTTAGGGTTGTTGCAACAGTTAATTTTAGGAAATCGGTTGTGATGGTTAGGGGAAGGGGCTAGGGAATGCATTATGTTAATGACTGTCCTCACAAAGATAGAAGTATAAATGTATGTATGTATGTATGTATGTGTGTGTGTGTGTGTGTGTGGTCAATATGTGCAAGTCTTTAGTAGCATTGTGCACGATTTCAGGTGTGTGGGAGTTAAATACATTGTCTCATATGGCACTCATGAATGATGAGCATCCTGACAACACCAGCTAACGATGTACAGCAACATTCAGCAGCAAATTAAGGTCAAAACCTTCATTATGTTTCAAAACTTGGTTTATTTAAAGTCAGCCTTTATCATTTTCAGTGTAACAACTATATTTTTCTCCAGTCTGTTGGTTTCTTTGACTAGACTATTATGAATTGGCTGGAATTCATCCGTCTGCACAGCCCTGACATGACATTGTCCTGAATTGGTGCTATACAAATAAAGCTGATTTGAATTGAATTCTCCAATGCAGCTGGAAAGTGGCTGGAAATTCCCGTGGTACTCACGTGATCCGAACACGATTAACTTTACCTTCCTCTTTTCCTGTGACTTGGAAACTGGTCTCAAGTTTGCTAACAATTTCAGAGGGAGACCACGATGTGTCCAAGAAGGATGAAGAAGCAAAGCAGCCAGCAGATGATCTACTGCCTTCACAGTCAAACCTATCTAGTGAGGAATACTTCATATAAAAACATAAATTGTATTTGGCCAAATGCTCCAAACTGAAGGGAAGCTATGTAACAGAACATGGATAGAAGAATATGAAAGGATTAAGGCAGTTCTGGAGGAAAACGGAGGTCCAACCTGATACTGGAGGGCAAACAAGTGAGCAGGAAATGCATATGAGGGGACTGAGAAGCTGCTCCGAGGTTGAGCTAAGGGCACATTCCCCCCTGCCTTTTTGATCAGGGTCCATTTGCTTGGAAAGTCCACTTTGTTTGGGGATTTGTGAATGCGCAAACAGACTGATTCAGACCAAACAAGCGGACTTGGTCCACCTCCAAATGGCAGTTTGATTGAAATGAATCAAATTGGTTCATTCATTGGTTCAGCATGGCATTGTGGTTAAATGTTGTACAACGTTGGTAAACACTACTGAAATCCGGCAGACTTCTTTGGAAATGGCTCGTGGTCAGACGTGGAGTGACAAAGTGAAAGTTTATGTTGTCAGAAGAAAACATCCCAGCTCCCTAAAGTAAAAAAAAACTACGTCAATATGATATTAAAATGCATGATATGCAGCTCAGGCGACAAGACTGAGTTGTTTGGCTAATGTGCAGCATGAAATATCAGTCTGGGAGACCACCCACTACCCCACCAGCTGAGCCCGGTACCCAAATGGATCGAGTCCAGCAGACAATCATGGTGTGAATGTATGGCCAGGTACCCAATGAGGGCTCAGGCGGGATTCAATCCCCAGACTCCTGGGTGAGAGAGTCACATGCGCTTACCAGTCAGCCAAAGGGATATCCTCATGGCCAAGCAGCCATCAATCGAAGGCACAGTGACAGGACCCCACACTGTCACATCTCTTTCCCTCTTTCCCCAAGCACATCCTCGTGCGCCAGGCAGGCTGCCACCAATTACGAATCCATGGACTGTTTGCCAATATTGCCGACAACGCCAGCATGTGGCAAGGTACGCAACGATGGCCCCGGCAAGATTCGATCCCCAAATTCAACGTGCACTTACCAGTCAGCAGTGTTGTATAGTAACTAAGTAAAAATACTTAGTTACTTTACTTAAGTAGTATTTTTTCATATTTGTACTTTACCTTACTACTTCTATTTCTGATGACTTTTACTTTTACTTCACTACATTTTGCGAGAAAAATCAATACTTTTACTCCATTACATTTACCTAAGCATCTTAGTTACTAGTTACAAAATACATAATGTAAATAAGGAACTTATAGCCAATGGACAATCTTTGTTTTTTTGTAGTGGGACAAGTAGCAGCCTTGTGCAGCCGTTTCTGAAGCTAAACACACCTTTACCTGCCTCAGCAGCAGGTGAAAGGCTGTTTAGCATCGCTGGTCTGGTCTTCAGTCCAAGAAGAGTGAGACTGAGTTCTCGCCATTTGGAGAAACAACTTTTGAGGTTGAACAAAAAGTTTTTCGGGGTTTAGTAATGACTGGACAGTTCAAGTGCTGTCACACTGCAGTCATGTTAAAGTTCAACCAATCAAGTTCTTTGTTTGTTGCATCACCTCCAAGCACCAAGAGTTTTAGGAATGATTTTATATTGAATGCAGTTGGGTATGAATGTTGGTAGGCATGCAGGTCTGTAAGGATGTTTGTGTGTACAGTGTTTTTCTATATGGTTGGGTTTATGTAAGGAGGTATTGAAACTCCTTTACACTTTGCAAATTAAAACTTAAAAACTAAATTAAACAGAAATAAAGAAAATGTTAAACTCAAATTTCTGATTGCGTTTTATTAACAGTACTTTTTACTTTTGATACTTAAGTATAGTAAATACTAGCTACTTTTTTACTTTCACTCAAGTTTATTCTAGCAGGCCTTTGACTTTTACTTGAGTCATTTTCCAGTAAGGTACTTTTTTTTACTCAAGTATGGTTTTGGGTACTTTATACAACACTGCCAGTCAGCCAAAGGGTTATCCCAATGGCCAAGTAGCCCAGTACCCCCACCTGCGACTTGAGGAGTCGGATATTAGGTGGCACTGGACTGAGGTTACGGTTAGGGCTCAGGGATAGGGGGAAGGGTTAAAATAAATGGCTCAAAATGGTAATGTGGGCAGAGTCGGACATCTGACTCCGCTTAATATCCAACTCTGCCTCATCCTGCAAGTCGCAGGCGGGATCTTCTCAAGTAGCCAGAGCACATGATCAATCGGAGGCGTAGTATCAGGACCCCACACTTTCACATCTGCAACCTAAATCTCTTCCAGCAGCACATCGTGGAGACTTAAAACTCCTGAAGACGCACTTTGAGGCAGAGGTTGCAGAGATGAACTCTGAAGACATTTTCCCTTTATGATATAGATTCAGTAGATTTCCACTTTTCCTGCAGTAACTTGTTCACTGTAAGGCAGCATGAAAGCTAATTTAGTGTATTTGAACTTCAATATTTACACTCCGGTTTGTTTTCCCTCCTGTTGGATTGATCACTTTCAATCAAGTTAGAGGAGTTTAATATTATCAGAGAACAAAATGCTGAAGATTTGATCTCAATGATCTTCATTGTGGGATGCATTAGAGCAGACATTCATGGCTTGGACTGGACTAACTTGGCCTGACCTGGTCTGGTTCTGCTGCCAACTGGAATTTTGGCTTTATAAAATATTCTTGTTGGCAGATGTTTGACTTGAAGCTCTGGTGGACCCGTTAACATTAATCATGTCTCAGACTTAGCCAGTTCAGGAACTGGAAGATTTTAATGAAAGTCGGGCACCACTAATGAGACTTGGGGGAGGGGGTTAACCTGAATGTGTTCCCATGGTTAGTGAACGGTGAAGCTACAGGAGCTTTTTAGTTGCTCCTCTTCTCTAAAATATTTAAAAGTAAGTGGAGACAAAGGAAGACGACGAAACCTTCTGATCTGGTCCCAGACAGACAGTAACTGCACCAGTAGATGTCGCCATAATCATCAAGTTTGCACTTCCAGTAAAATAGTTTAATGAGTCAGGACTTTTAGTGGTTTAATCCCAGTTTATCTGCACCCCTCTCTGCAAGTTTTATCACGGTACAAATTTACTAGAATTTTTCTTTTTTGTGAAAGAGTTGGGGAAATATAAACCACTAGAGTGGAAATAAAACACAGGTGTTAACGCTGTGAATAGGTAACATTCCACACCCACCGAAGGTTCAGAAATATCCAACACTGGTACGGTTATTCCTGTTTGGAAACAAGTGGATGTGACTCACAAATAGGGTTGCCACGATTATGTCGACTATTAAACTCGTCGACAACTAATTTAATAGTCGATTTTTTTTTGTTTTGTTTATTTTTAATCCTTGGTTTTCTCTCAAAAGTGCTGCGGCACGTTCCACTGCTTTTCTGTCCTTGACACACGTGCAGTGGTGGTAATTGAAGTCAGCCTGACAGCAACAAAGTTAAAAATTGTGGGAGTATTTTAAGAAAACAAATGAGAAAAGTGTGCAGAGCAATATCTGCACTGCAGAAATGCCTTTCTACACCAGCACAACTGTGAAGCACGAGCACCTGAAAAGGAAGCATATTGTGGCGTGTGACAACGATGAAGAGGGGCCGTAATCTCGGTAAGCCGTTAATATTAGCGTAAACAGAGAGCTAAAACGCTAGAGGTGCTCATGTGCAGAAAAGCGTGATCAGGAGATCAGAGGTAAACAACGGCGAGTTGTTTGGAAGAGCACCACACCGACTTTTTCCAGAACTACGGCGTCTTTATCATGTTTCTCCCTGTTGCAGAGTGACAAACACTCGTGCTGCAACAGTTTTAAGGTAGACTTATTTGCAGAAATGCACCGGCAGATTGGCCTTCCAGTGCTGCATAGTCCTAGCGGCGACGTCCGGGATCAAGCATTTCATCCGCCCCGTGCTCCTCACGTGCTGCAGGATCTATGTCCACAAACGCTACGAATGCTGACTCGTCCGTCCACAGCAAGTATAAAAGTATAAAACAACCTTAGAGGATAGCTTTCTTTTTTTTTTTCCAACCTGGACCTTATTTCTAGGAGTATATACGTGCATTTACTCTCTGGAAAAATTTCTGCATCACTTTGACTCCTTCGGATATTACATTAAGTCGCCCTTCGGTGTAGATCCAGTGTAGCGGTGGAGATGTAGAAGCTTCTCTATAAAGGCATTATCTGCAGCAAAACTCCTTGATTTTTGCCAATACTATCAGCAGAATGAACGAACAAATGAGTGCCATTGTCCTGAGAGTCCAGATTTAGCTTTCTGTTATCAGGGTGCTCTAAACCCTTTTCAGGGCTGCGCGTTCACGGTGTGCGCTTCCATAGTACAGCTGAGAAGAGCAGCTGCTACCCAGACAAGAGAAAAGACACAAATAGCAAAACTCTGAACTCACAGGACAATAGTACTCATTGGTTCATTCTACTTAAAGCTAGGGTTGGCAATGTTGGAAAAACGGTTTAGAGCAAGCTACATTTAAAAAAAAAACAAAACACGCCACCCGCAGGGACGTGTGCGCCAATGTTTTATGAGCAGGTTAACCAATAACAGCCGAGTGATAGCTCGTTAGCTTGATAGTAAACAGCTGATAAACCATGTTTCTAAAAGCTTTAATCCACTCACCTCCAACTCCTTCTGCAGTGTAAAAAGTCCAAACTGCAAACATCAACGCCCCCAAGACTTGATCCTTATCGGTTATTTTGTTTTGTTTTTTTGGCGCAGCAGCAGTTAGCAGTTCGTTGGATTTTGGGGGGGGGGGGGTGGGGATAAGGGGTAATGGAATGGAAAAAAAACTGTTGGAGAAAAAAGTATAAAAAAATAAAAAAAAAAAAAAAAATAAAAAAAAAAAAAAATAAAAAAAAAAAAAAAAGGAAAAAAAGATAAATAATAATAAAAAAAAAAAAAAAAAAAGAAAATAATCCCGGAAGGTATTTTAAAAGGAGAAAAAAAAAAAAAGACGAATAACTCTTAAATAAAAAAAAAAAAAAAAAAAGAAAAAAAAGAAAAGAAAAAGAAAAAGAAGAAAAATAAAAAGAAAAGAAAAGGTAGAAAAGTAAAAGAAAAAAAAAAAAAAAGAAGAAAAGGGGGGAAGAAAGAAGAAAGTAAGGAAAAAAGAGAAGGGAGAACTAAAAAGGAAAAAAAAAATAAAAAAAAATGAAAAATTAAGGGAAAAAAGAAGAAAAAGGGGAGAAAGAAAAATATAAAAAAAGAGGGAGAGGAGTGTAAGGAGAGAAAAAAAGAAATGGGGGGAAAAAAAAAATGAGAGGTCTTGGAGTCGAGAAGGAAAAGGGGAAAGATTGGGTAAAAAAAAAAAAAAAAGGTAAAATGTGAGGGAGGGGGGGGAAAAAAGGAATAAATAAAATGGGAAGGGGGAATGATTATCAATAAAGAAGAAAAAAAAATGGATAGAAAAAGAAAGAGGAGAAATGGAAAGGAGGAAGAAAAAAAAGAGAAATATAAAAAAGATAAAAAATTAAAAACAGGGAAAAGATAAAAAGAAAAAAATATAAAAAAATAAAAAAATTATATAATTAAAAAATTTAAATAATAAAAAAAAAAAAAAAAAAAATCAAATATAAATATGAATTGAAGATAAAAAAAAAGAAAAAGGAAAAAAAAAAAGCAAAATGGCGGACACGTGTTTCCAAAAACACAGCTGAATGTCGCCTCTTGGTATCTATACTCTTTGGCCGAACTACACCAGCTACAGTCACCCCTGATTGGTTCTCTCCGGTTCACTTTCCTCCTGTTAGTCCCGCCTCTCGTCTCGCATTGGAAATCCGTCTCCAGCGGAGGAAACCCAGACTGACTTGCCGTGTATCTCATACATGCCGTTGGTCAGGCTGGTGTACCAGGCTCGTCCACGTGAGGCCCATATGGGTTCAATTCTGGCTGCTAATGAGGGACCCAGGTGGGTTTGTCCACGGTTTCCATGGTGGCCCACCTGTGTTTTCCCATGTGGGGGTCTACATACGGGGCCCATATAACTTTGTCACTATGAAATCTGCAAATTTTCCCAGTTTAGGCCCATCCCCATCCAAACACTTATAGGCTATAGAAGCAAACACAGGTGGGGCCACCATGGAAACCGTGGACAAACCCACTTGGGTCCCTCATATGCAGCCAGAATTTTACCCTGATGGGCCCACATGGTCGTGCTGGCTGGGAAGTTGCGAATGACCAATTCCTGTCTTTTGAGTTTTTACAGAACTGCATCTCCCACAGAGGTCTGAGCTTCCTTCCTTTTTATGAATAGATGTGTTGATACGACCAGGATGGAAGGACCATTTCACCCAGTAGAACAAAAAGTGTTTGAGCAGGATTACAAACTCTGGCTTTAAAGTATTGGTAAAAATCAAGGAGTTTTGCTGCAGATAATGCCTTATATAGAGACTGCCCCGTCTCTGCCATTATATGGATGCACACCGACGGCAATCCAACGTAATATCTTCCAAAGGACTCAAAGTGATGCTGAAATCTTACCGGTGAGTAAATATACGTATATACTTCTAGAAATAAGGTCCAGGTTGAAAAAACAGAAAGTTATCCTGTAAGTCTTATGGCTGTAAACATTAACATTAGTGATGAAGATTTGATTCATTAGCCGCCCTTAGCGCACATATTTCACGTGTTTCTGTAACGTTTCAACAGTGATGAGCTTGAATAGGAAATGTGGTGACGCTAATATTTATAACGTTACATTTCAGTGCTAAAAAGTATTCTTCAGTAGGCGGCTTTGTTACAACTTGTGACTAGCATATTTCATTAAAGTTTTAAGGAACTGTCATCTTATGCGTCTTTATTTTTAGTTAGCATACATCAATCATTTCAAAGTGAAAACTAATTACATTTATATAAAAGCGGCTTCATGCTGGACCGATGAGCTGTTTTACATTCAGTTTACGTATGATCTAATCAGTCAACTGTCAAAATAATTGTTTGTGGCAGTCCTTCTCACAAAAGGTCACTTTTCAAACTATTCAGTTTACGTGTCCTGTCTCAGTCCAGCAGTCATCACCTGACCGTCCGGGTTCAGATTTAGTTTTTAAACAGTGATGATCAGGAAGGTCGCTGCACAATTCTGCATTAAAATGCAATGATATTAGAATTCAGGTTAAAAAAAAACTATTTTTTTCTCTTCTTTTTTGTTGGAAATTAAGCTGAATCAAACAGCAAATTTTCTTTTAAACTAATTTAAAAATGAAGCCAGTCAGTTCTGCATTTAGTTTTTATCATTTCTACTAAAAAGAAAAGAGGCAGCAAACATGAAATAGTGTTTCCTTGTCTTCAGTTTCTCTGGACTGGTTCTACAACATAAATTTCAGCAGGTGAGGCGGATTATTAAAGCTAATCCCGTCTTCCTGTAAAAGACGAGGGTAAAACTCATTCATGCCTTCAGTACCTGCGGACCGGACGACTGCCCTTCGTTGTATTTTGGTCCCGAGTTCTCATTTCTGCATCGTCTGCATCTGAAAGAAAAAAAAAAAATACTATTATTGATTCTAAATATACTAGATTATCAGACAGAGATGCAGCAGAAATGGAGAATTTGCGGGTCGCTGAAAATGTCAGTGTGCGTCCTGCACCGCTGTAATGACGTCCATCAGATGTTTGGTCAAACAGGTGAACGAGTGCGTGATCATCTTCTGAAGCAGCTTCAACACCTGGTGGCTTCTGTCCTTTTTAAATCATATGAAGGTAAAAACTGGCCCTGAAATGACTTCAAAGTCTCTGTCGTCTGTTTTCCTGGTCTGTGCTGCCATCTGCTGGCCGCTGCTGGTAACTGCAGCAGTGAGTAAATGAATGAAGCACCAAAACCAGATTTGCTTCTAATCATCTTTGTTTTTTTTTTAAATCAGAGAAGTTTCTAGAATAAAATCAGGACCAATCTGAGATTATTCTGTTTGGTAGAAAAGAGAAAGTTTAACAGACTCCGATCTGACTTCAGCACCGTACTGGACTGTAGTGGTCTTTAACTGCAGCTAATCGAGATGCTGCTGGAGTTTTAACCAGAACTACGATCTGAACGCATCACACCAGTTTGAAATCTTACACTGGTTTCTAGTTTATACTGGTTTCCAGTTTATACTGGTTTCCAGTTAGTCAGGATAGATTATAAAATTCTACCAACATGTCCTGGATCAGTTTAGACCCAGAATCTGAGATTCATTCAGAGAAAACAGGTTCTTAGATCAAAGGGCTCAGACCAGAGACCAGACCAGAATCCAGATCAGAGTCCAGACCAGAGACCAGACCAGAGTCCAGACCAGAGTCCAGATCAGAGACCAGACCAGAGTCCAGACCAGAGTCCAGACCAGAGACCAGACCAGAGTCCAAACCAGAGTCCAAACCAGAGACCAGACCAGAGTCCAGACCAGAGTCCAGACCAGAGACCAGACCAGAGTCCAGACCAGAGACCAGACCAGAGACCAGACCAGAGACCAGACCAGAGTCCAGACCAGAGACCAGACCAGAATCCAGATCAGAGTCCAGACCAGAGACCAGACCAGAATCCAGATCAGAGTCCAGACCAGAGACCAGACCAGAGTCCAGACCAGAGACCAGACCAGAGTCCAGACCAGAGTCCAGATCAGAGACCAGACCAGAGTCCAGACCAGAGTCCAGACCAGAGACCAGACCAGAGTCCAGACCAGAGTCCAAACCAGAGACCAGACCAGAGTCCAGACCAGAGACCAGACCAGAGTCCAAACCAGAGACCAGACCAGAGACCAGACCAGAGTCCAGACCAGAAGGGAAGAAAGAGAAGAGAAAAAAAAGACCAGACCAGATCAGAGTCCAGACCAGAGACCAGATCAGAGTCCAGACCAGAGACCAGACCAGAGTCCAGACCAGAGACCAGACCAGAGTCCAGATCAGAGACCAGACCAGAGACCAGATAAAACCCCCAGACCAGAGTCCAGATCAGAGTCCAGACCAGAGTCCAGACCAGAGTCCAAACCAGAGACCAGACCAGAGTCAAAACCAGATTCTAGACCAGAGCAAGAACTCAGACCAGAGTCCAGACCAGATTCCAGGTCAGAGACCCAGACCACAGTCCAGGCCAGAGTCCAGACCAGAGAAGACCAGAGTCCAGTCCAGACCTGGATGAGCATCATCCGTGTGTTCTGCTGGGAACCAGAACAAACCTCCAGCAGAGATGAAACTCCTCCACATGAAGATTTAAACATTCATTTTCTCATCCAGGTGTGAAATCTGCACCGTACCTGCAAGCTCACCTGGACTGTTGCTGCTTTTGATTATTTCAATTCAATTTAATTATTTGATAACTTTTGCAATGTCTTTACATGACTGTTTCTCTAAATTCTTTTTAGTTTATATGAATGCTTCTGGACCCGCCTGTGATGCTTTTATGGAGAGCACTTTGCATTATCTTGAACATGAAATGTGTTCTACATAAACTTCCTTTAGATTAAACAATCCCACTCAGCTACACAATAAAAACGCATCTAACAGCTTCAGAGATCTACATCGTCTAAAATTTCCACAGATTTACTCACATTATTGCTGCTGCTTCCAGCTGACCAGTCGTCAGAGTCTCCTCACCTTCAGCTGTCACACCTGTTTCCAATCCTCTAAATACACACAAACATCTTCCTCTTCATCCCCCCTCCCCCACAAATCCAGCAGTTTTCCTCCTGTTCCCTGACATTGTAACACCTGTTTTATCCATTTAGTGTTTAAACTAGTGATGAGATGACGCCTGGTGAAGTGTTAAAGCTTTCCAGCTAATTAGGTTGATTTCTCTCAGCTCCACGTGCACATGTAGCCTCCTGCTGGCCAAAAAATATAAAAATAGCATCTGTAATCCTGCATTTTGTTCCAGTAAGAGCTGTCGTACAAAAACAAACCTGACCACACACTCAAAAATAGGAGGTATGAGACAGGAACATTTCTGTACCTGTAGGTACTTTTTTTACAAATGTTCTCTCAAAAGTACAATATTGGTCTTTATGAGGCCAGAAGTACCTATATACTATGAAAAAGGGTCCAAAGTAATATAAAGTACAAATTTGTATAATTTCAACCCTAAGGGTACCTGCAGCATTGAAAAATGTGTGTAGCTTGTACAATAACTATAAATAGCAGTACTTCAATTATAATTATAGTTATTATATTATGATTTTCATAATTATCATAGTAATAATTATATGTATAATTATATATGTGTTTGGCCTAATATTTCTATAATAATTATTAATTTATTATTAGCATCTTTGATTGTTGTCATAATCTCTATTTTATTGACTTTTATTCATAATTTTTCATTGGTTTAATTGTACTTTATTAACTCATACAGCTTGATAAGGTACAAAAATGGACCAGGACCGAAGGTACAGAAATGTCTCCCAAAAAGGAACACCCCCAGCAACAAGTTTTGTACCCTTTTAAGTACAAATTGGTACCTCTATTTTTGAGTGTGTAGGATTTATTCCATCATTACAGTGTGTGAGAACAGATCTGGTGAAAATAGCATAATTATAATGTGTAAAATACATGGGATTAAATAAGATCGATAGTATTTAGAGCTGAAACCACCACATGAGCTGTGCAACTAATTTACAATGACTGATGTATTTAAAGGGGAATTTTGATTTTTTTTTTTTTTTTTTTTTTCTACCTGGGGTGGGTTTTCATCTGTCCTTTCATACATGTGAGTGATGGAGAAAGGAATTTTCCAGGTAGGTCCAGCATTTATCCGGGCAGCAGCAGCAGAGGTGTCAAAAGTATAAGTAAAAGTAGTTTTCAAGTACAAATCCTGCCATGTTTTTGGATCTGCCGGTACATTTAGAACAGCTGTTTTCACTAACGAGCTCATCTACCTGAGAGAGGCGCTAATAGGGGATTATCACGCTTACTGGAAGTTCCTGGATTTTGGACACTTCCTCTTCCGGGCCATGTTAACGACAGCCGTTCCTGCTCTGTTATACTGTTTAAATCGGATAAACTCCAAACATACTCAAGTTTTCATTCTACACTGAAATGATACTAAGGAAGAAGTGGATCAAAGCGATCGATTCGCCGCGGTGAAGGGCCGAACTTTATAATAAAACACACGTTTGTCGCCGGTGGGGCACAACACCGGCACTTCACAGCATGCTAGCATTAGCCAGCTAGCGTTTACTGACGTGCTTAACATTGTGCGTCTTAAAACACACAAACATCTGAAAATCGGGTCTGTACCCCCCCGTTTCCAGTGGAACAACTGGGGACTGCCAAGAAAGGAGACGCTTTCAGATGCTTGTGTGTTTTCAGCCGCACAAAGTTAGGCACGTCATCGAGCTGGCTAATGCTAACCTGCTAAAGAATGCTAAATAATTATTAAAAGAACAAATTAATACTCTGTAAAAAATCATACGTTCAACCTCCTCCTACTGCAGAATGGTCTGATCTTTGCTTGGTAACCACATGTTGCGACTATTCGACTTAGAGACTCACAGTCGACTCTGCACGAGACCTGAAATCTGTGTGAGCTGAGAGCAGAAAATATTAGGGGTGTCCCCAAATAGTCGACGATTCGACGATTCGTTTCCAGGACTGTGCTTCGACTGTGAGTCTCTAAGTCGAATAGTCGCAACATGTGGTTACCAAGCAAAGATCAGACCATTCTGCAGTAGGAGGAGGTTGACCGTTTGATTTTTACAGAGTATTAATTTGTTCTTTTAATCATTCATGTCATAGGTCTGTTAGCAGCCGAATAATTCTGTTATTATAAGTGTGGCATAAAGCAAGCTGCGCCGGGCAGGCGGGTTTAAACCGCAGTCTGCCGGTGAGTCGCGCGCGCTGACCATTCAGCCAGAGATGTCTCCATGACCAAGTAGCCAGAGACATGATGAAGGACACTCACCTGTCACATCATCATTGTAGTTTCGTCCACTGATTTATAGCATCAGTCTGTGAAGGTGGAAACAGTCTGACAGACATGAACATCGCGTCTGCTCCTGTGCGTAATGCGTAAAGCTCCAGATGGATGCGCTGGTGCTGCTGGAGGATTATTCAGATTGTATCAGGAAAGAACGCGTTTTTAAGAACCATAATTTCCTGAATCGTGAAGCCTGCGGCTGATATCAGACTCCCTGAGCAGCGCTTTTATCTTTGTCCTGAACTGGACCGCCGTCTCGCTGCGTCAGCTGTTGAGCGCACATGTGGAGCCGTTCCCCGTGAACGGGAGAGACCAGGAGAAGATGCTGCACCATCCAGCAAGTTGTGGAATAATCATGACTGTGATGTTCTGATCATCCCCCCCACCTCCACCTCCATCCAGAGGAGATTCTCCCGTCGACTTTGTTAACGAAGCGAGGAGAGTACCTCCAGCTCATCGCCATTTTACTGCACACTTTCTAACTTTTACTTTCCGTTTACATGGATATAACTTTGTATTTCGTTATGAGCCTATTTTTGTTATTGTGTGGAGCGAAGGGGGGGGGGGCGGGGAAGGGGGGGAAGGGGGCCCCCCCCCCCCCCCCGAAAGAAATTTAGGTGAAGGTTATTCTTTTGGAATTCCGCTTAATATGTTTGACATTTGGACCGTGCGCCGCCGTTTTAATTCTCTTTCCCGACTTTAAATTGTTAAGCAAAAAAAAAAAGGAAAGAAAAATATTAGGTTTATGCCTGCAGTGTTAACTGAAAAATAAAAATCTAATTAATGAACTGTTTTACACCAACATACCATCACGTTTTCTTTTTGTTAAATATTTTAATGGTTTTAAACAAGCAGACATGTTTTATAGCCTAAACAAAACATGATTCGACTATTCGTCGACGAATGACATGACCTGACGAATCAGGTTCGACTATGAAAATTCTTAGTCGGGGACACCCCTAGAAAATATTATTGATTTTAAACTGAAAAAGTCTCAAAATCTTAATTAATTTAGATTCAGAACTCGTTTAGATCCAGTTTTAATTATATTTCTGATCCTCCTAAACCAACAACAGCTGGACTTCCCTAATAAACAGAGCCAGTACCGCACGGTCTGGTTCCGGTTTGGTCCCAGTTTAACGTTGTCATGGCAACGTCACAGTTCTCATTCTTCTTCTGCAAACATTCAGTAGAGCAAATCTGATGACGTTAACGTGACTTTAGTACAACGGTTGTAACGAGCTAACGCAGCTACGTGCTAATCCAGCTTTAGCAGGCTAGCTGCTAGCATTTAGCTTCCACAGTGACTCACCTGTCCAGGTGTGTTTAAGGAGGATGAAGGTGGATGTGGGGAATGCAGCGTCCCGGACTTTTAGACCACAGACGTTGCAGCTTCATGCTCACATATTTGTCACTTTTATTAAGTTTTTAAAAGTTACAGGAAAGCGCTGATGTGCGGCATCACGCTGTTCACTGATGCTCCCGTTGTTTTGATTGAGTGCACGTGTGCGCGCGTCTGTGTGACGTTACGTCAGTGCAGTCTGGAGGAATGACAGCATGAAGTGCGCATGTGGCAGAAGTACACATTGAGGGTTGGAGTGTGCAGGTTAGCGCGGGAAAAAGGCAGAATTGGGACAGTGATGAATCCTCCATTTTGAACCACAACGTCATTTCATGTCATTGTTTCCAAACTCAGCTTCATCTCTGTTCCTGGTGTTACCGTCGGCCTCCTGGTCTCCGAACCGTAGTAAGGTGACTGCCGGTTTGTCAGCCCGTTGTGGTAACAAGAATAAGACGGTCCTTGGTGGTCTGAACTCAGAAAACCTTTTTATTAGGGCACTCAGCGTTTTCCATACATCCAGCAACAACTTCTTCTTCTGTTGTTTTTTTTCTCGTTCTTCTTCTACCTTCTTGTCCCCCTTTTTCCACAATAACTACCCACTCTGCCCCCTTGTGGCCACACCGCCTGACTCATAACACTACCCCCACTCTGGATGAGGGGTAAACTCTGAGCATCACTCCAGCTTTGCTACAAACAAAGAAAAAAAACCAACAAAAACAAGGACATTATATATGTGACATTCCCACCGTCGGTCGTTCCAAAGGAAAGGCAGATGAAAGAGCAAAAATGCCTTCAAATGTCCATGATGTTTCTTACTCAACATTCTCACCACTGCAACATAGCAGTCTCTGGAGTAGACAGGAGAGGATAATTACTGAAGCAGGCACCAGAGAAAACTCCAAACTAGACAGCATTACTTGTTACCTGCACAAAACATGAAGGAATTTTCTCTCTCCCTTTTTTTTTTTTAAACACTATTTAAGTCACTTAGCATGTATTTGTAATGACAGCTTGGAGGAGAAAAACATTAGGCATGCTGCAACCAAATGAACAGTCTCACTTTCACAAACAAACAAGTCTGAATGAAAGGGGTGCTGAAAAACACATACATCACTATGGGCTGTTGCCATGGCTAATAATGCAATGCACTTAGCCAATCAGAACGCTACCAACTCAACTAACAGAAATACGAACATGAGGAAAAGTATGTAATATGATAAACCTAAATTTGGAAACCCTCAACTTAGTTCTTAGTGGCTCACCCAGTCGCCAAATAAGTCTGGTGGTTTGCAGACCCTCCGTGGTCTTGATGGTGGCTTGGAGGCCACAGCGTAGTCCTGACTGCCAGCGTCTTCCAGCCCAGAGCAAGGCCGGCCATTAGTGCGCCAGCAGCTGCCCAGTGAGCCTGAAGATGGCAAGTCAGGACCCAATGAGGACCCCATTTCAGCATCATTTGTCCCTGCCTGGATGTCCCACAGGGTGAGGGGACCACCATCGAGAACATCACAGTCCTTGTCCTCGTCGGTCACCGGGGGCAGGACCTCTGCTGGTGCCCAGGCGCTGGCAGTGTGAAAAACCCAGCTGTTGTCTAGTGGAGTCCTGGAGTAGTAAGGCTTGACCTTGTCATGGTGAACCACTTTGACCTTGGACCTCTGGTTCTTCTGGATTCGGTAGACCAAGTCATCCAGGAGACCCACGACAAAGTAGGGTCCCTCGTAGGAAGGCAGAAACTTCTTCACTTTGTTTTTAACAGCCTTTGTGCCCTTAATAAGGTGCCATACTGGGTCTCCAACTTTGTACTGGATCTGGGAAATGTTCTTGTCATACTGCCGCTTGGCTCTCTCAGCAGAACGTCCCAAAGCTTCCCGTGCCATCTGGTGGGAAAGTTCCAGACGCTCCCTGAGCTGCACAACAAAGTCAGGGAGGGAAGGAGTGTTGCCCTGGTTTGGTGGTAAGCCAGTCACCAGGTCAATGGGTTCAGTGATCTCCCGCCCATAAAGCATCATATTGGGTGTTAGTCCAGTGGAGCTGTGTTTAGTGGCTCTGTATGCCATCACGGCGTAGGGGACCATTACATCCCAGTCCCAGTGACATCTCTCAGCTGTAGCTGCCAGGGTTTTCTGTAAGGTGGCATTAAAGCGCTCTACCTGACCATCGGACTGGGGATGGAATGGAGTGGTTCGAGTCTTCTCGATCCCCAACAGTTTACACATTTCCTGAAACACAGACGACTCAAAGTTAGTCCCTTGATCACTATGCAGGGAATAAGGGGCTCCATATCTGCACACCCATTCGGAAGCAACTTTCTCCGCCACAGTGGTTGCTTGCTGGTCAGGGAGAGGATAAGCTTCCACCCACTTAGTAAAGTAGTCGCTGACAACCATTATGTAGCGATTATGTCTCTCCGTTTCATTTAAAGGACCCATCAGATCAACAGCAATCCTTTCCATGGGGCCACCAACCTTGACAGTTCCCATGGCGGCCTGGGGAGTCTTCCTGGGGCGAGCCCTGGCGGCGCAGCTGGTGCAGGTGCGACACCATAGGTTAACATCATCCTTCATGTTGTACCAGAAGTACCTTGTCTTGAGCCGGGCAAGGGTCTTCTCTACCCCAAAATGGCCACCCACCGGTCCCTCATGCATCTGGTTAATCACTGCAGCTCGGTAGACCTTTGGTAGTACAATCTGCGGGTAGAACACTTTCCCTTCACTGCAATAGAACTTCCTTAGCATGACTCCATTTTTCTGATAGAGCCGTTTCCACTGAGCCCAGTAACTTTTAGTGGCTGGGCTGCAGGCTGCCACATCGGTCCATGCCGGCTTGCTATTTCCGTTGCCGAACCACCTCCACAGAGGGGCTAGATCTGGGTCAGCCTTTTGGGCATCTACCAGCTGTTCTGGCGTCCAGCCAGTGAATGAATCAGCCTGAGATGACTCGCTCACCCTGGAGATGGTAGGATGACATGAGTAGTGGATGTAGTCATCAGGGGCATGGATGTCAGCTACCCCCACTAGTTGGTGCTGTGGGGGGGGTGAGCTGGATTTTGCCTCTGCCAGATGACCAGTCAGGTTGCACTGTACTTCTTTGTCCTGTAACCGGTTGCTAGGTTCAGGCTCAAGTACATTGCATGGACAGGTTGTTCTACAGGGTCTCCTAGAAAGGGCATCAGCGTTTTGGTGTAGTCTCCCGGAACGGTGAACCACACGAAAGTCATATTCGGCAAGTTTCTCCAGCCAGCGAGCGAGCTGCCCCTCTGGTTCCTTAAACCTAGTCAGCCAGCGCAAGCTGCTGTGGTCGGTTCTCACGGTGAATGTTCTCCCAAGCAGATACTGACGGAAATAGGATGTGAACTCTACAACTGCCAGGAGTTCCCGTCTGGTGGTGCAGTAATTCTGTTCTGTGGGTGTCAGCCTTCTGCTCCCATATGCCAGTACTCTCTCCCTCATCTCCCTGTAGCTGAGAAAGGACGGCACCCACGCCACAGTCACTTGCATCTGTATCCAGAAAGAGGTCGCCACTATCGAGGGGGTAGCCGAGGACTGGTGCTGATGTTAATCGAGTTTTTAGTTCATCAAATGCTTGCTGGCACTCGGCTGTCCAGTTAAAGCGTGCATACTTCTCTGTGAGTTCATGTAGTGGTTTAGCTATGGTGGCAAAATCCTCCACAAAACGCCTGTAGTAGGATGCCAGGCCAATAAACTGACGCACTTCTGAGACATTCTGTGGCGTTGGCCACGCTGCAACTTTTTGTACTTTCTGAGGGTCTGTGGCAACACCTTTGGCAGAGACGATGTGGCCCAGGTAGCTAACTTGTTCCCGGAACAGGCAGCACTTTGATGGCTTCAGCTTGAGGTTGGCCTCACGCAGCCTGCTGAACACCTGTTCGAGCCGCTCCAGCATTTGGGGGATGTCCCGCCCTAGGACGATGACATCATCAAGATATACCAAACATGTCTCCCACTGCAGTCCCACCAGAACTCTGTCCATGAGCCGCTGGAACGTGGCCGGCGCATTGCACAATCCGAATGGCATCACGTTCCACTCGAACAGCCCCTTTCGGGTGCAGAAAGCAGCAGCTCGACGGGCTCTGGGTGTCATCTCCACCTGCCAGTATCCTGATGTTAGGTCCATATCTGTGATAAAGGGGTTCGTGTTATGTCCAAATTTTACATGACCACGATCCGTGTCTTTAACAAAATCTGTGTCCGTCGCAAATGTCTCTTTAATATCCACCAGGAAGGGGTTTGTGCTGGTCTGAGGCTTAATCGTGCCTTTACCTGACATGCCGTCGGAGTTGGCGCTGGCGCCAATAATCATCCTCCCTAGCGCCGCCCGACTTCTTTCACTGTCGTACGTCGCCATTTTCTTTAAGCTGCACCACTTGCCCAGTCGTGTGGTTCAGATATTATCCACCGAAGATCCCGTGACGAGCCCCCAGTGTTACCGTCGGCCTCCTGGTCTCCGAACCGTAGTAAGGTGACTGCCGGTTTGTCAGCCCGTTGTGGTAACAAGAATAAGACGGTCCTTGGTGGTCTGAACTCAAAAAAACCTTTTTATTAGGGCACTCAGCGTTTTCCATACATTCAGCAACAACTTCTTCTTCTATTGTTTTTCTCTCGTTCTTCTTCTACCTTCTTGTCCCCCTTTTTCCACAATAACTACCCACTCTGCCCCCTTGTGGCCACACCGCCTGACTCATAACACTGGTGAAGAGACGTCATTTTCAGACATAAACTGAATAAAGTTCATTTAATCTGTTCTTGTAATATGTCATGAAATCCACACAAGTTTAATTAATAAATAAATGAATTACTGAACTAATTTCTGTAAGATGGCTGTAGAATTTCACCAGTACAGGTTAAATAACTGTTACATTCTAAACAAAAGTATAATAATGATTAAATTGTCTGATCTGTGACTGTTATTGTTGCATAGAATGTCCATAAATGTCCACATGTCCATAAAAACATGAATAAGTTCTTTGAGTTACATTAGGAACTGAGATTTGTATGAACAAGTTCAGGCTCACAGAAGTATGGCTACAAAATTATTCTATTCTTAATTTCATTATAAATACAGATGCTTTGTAAACTTATTTAGTTTTTACTTTTTAAATGTTTGCTTAGTATTGTCTTTTAATTTTGTTTATCTGTGTTTTTGTTGATTGTATGTTCAAAGTTTATGTTGATCTGGACCCCAGGAAGAATAGTCTTCACTGGTGAAGACTAATGGGGATCCATAATAAACTAAACTAAAGTAAACTATGTCAGGTAAACAGGTTTCCCTTGTTAAAGACGCTGCGTCTCGACTGGACTTACCTGCATAAATAACGTTTTTAAATAAAAATTTAATATAGCTACTTTTATCAGTAAACTGATAACTTTTATTGTTCAAATGCTTTGAATTTTAATATTCAAAGTATATTTCGAAGTAACGGCAAACTTCAGTAATTATTTCACCTACAGCATAAAAGATTAAATATTTACATCTGAAATGGCTTTTTTTTCACCACAGGCAGGAGCTCATCACCAAACACGGACATGTTCCGCCTTTATGGTTCAAAACGTCACATGCAGCAATGAATTATGGCCAATATGCTTTGGTGAAGTCTGCATGGATGGAGAAGGGTCTATCTGCGGCTGGCAAGACAGGGGCGTGTCGTAGAGTGACGTTACTCGACGACACGCCCACCAGGCCAATGATAGCATGGTAAAATCTAGCCCTACCCCTGACCCTCCCCCTAAACCTAACCAGACACACCCACGATGCGACACGCCCACTACAGGACACGCCCACTGGGTTGCAAGCCGCAGATAGATACACTTGCATGGATGCGGACTTCGCTGAAGTGTGTATTGAAGGCGCAAAAGGGGGCGTGACGGACTTCCGCCCTCGAGCAGCCCTGGAGAATTGGGACACACTCGGCACTTCAACCCCTCAATGGGAGCATTCTAGGGGCGCAAGGCTGGAAGTGCGGGTGTTGGGACAGGGCCCCCCATCTCTGGATTCAGCCTCATTTGAACTGGCCCGGAAGAGGAAGCGCTTAAATGTGACAAGTTCCGGAAACAGGAACACGGAAGCGTGATAATCCCCTACTGAGAAACACTGCTTCAAACCCAGAAATCTTTGTTTATTCCACTTGTCTCTGTCACTGGAAGTCAAACACATCCTGATACGTCTGTTGAAGGTTTACAACAGGTGAAAATGAGCTTTCTAAGCTCATTTACAGCCCATCGAATAGACTTGATGAGCGGTTTTCCTCCAACATGGACAACAAGCCCAGTAAGTTATATAACTTCCCTTTACCCCCTCCCCAGCAAACTTTAGATTTGTCCCTTTCTGTTGTATCAAACCCCTTTATACTGCAGTACAACCCTATTGGCCATTTTAATCTCCCATATTCTACTGTGCACTAAAAGCTGCTCCATCCGTCTGACTTGCAGAGACTGGGATGTTTTCATCACTGCATTCCTACCCCACACTGTACCCCTCACCAGTCTCCTGGTTTCTAACAGTTTACATTCCACATACTTTCATGATGATCCCCGTGCACAAATCTGTGCATAGCATGCGTACAGAGAGCTTTTCTGACTTTACAGAGACAGTGGCATGTATGAAATGATCTCTTAAAGACACTAAACTCTTCATAAAGCACTGTTTATACATTTTAGAGTTTTGAGGTCTTGTAAATTTAATAATGTTTCAGATTTTCATTAGTTTGTTTAGGTTTACGGGAGGGGCGGAGGTCGAGGGGCGGTTCGGAAAAAGAAAAAAGAAAACTTCCTGAGAAAGTGGCTCAAACAGAAAGGTGGAGAGGACCCATGATCTGCTTTCCAGCGGACAAACAGCCAACAGCTGTGGAATAATACGATATTATTTTCATAGATGGTGACTGATGGGAAGCTCATGCTCTGCTCTGGTGTGCACTGCGATGTCCCAAACCAATAAGAACGTGTGCACACTCAAAGTCCGTACCCATTAGTACACGAGTGTGGAATTCGCAGACTGGGAATTGAAAAATGGCTCACATGAAATCAGACCAGATGAGATGAAAACCAGATGAGATAAAATGAGATTAGTTGAGATCAGACCAGATTAGATGAGATGAAACTAGATAAGATGAGACCAGATGAAATCAGAAATCAGGCTAGATGGGAATTAAGAAATGAGACCAGATTAGTGAAATCAGATCAGATTAGATGAGATTTAACTAGTTGAGATGAGACCAGATTAGGTGAAATGAGAATAGATGAGATGTGACCAGTTGAGATGAGACCAGATCAGATCAGGCCAGATCAGATGAGATGTGACTAGATGAGATGAGATGTGACCAGATGAGATGATATGAGAACAGATCAGATTAAACCATATGCATGCGACCAGATGAAATGAGCCCAAACTATATGAAATAAGACCAAATGAGATGAGACCGGATTAGATGAGATCAGATTAGATGTGACTAGATGAGATGAAACCAGATTAGATGAGACCAGATGAGATTAGATGAGAACAGATAAAACCAGATGCCTGCGAGTAGATGAAATGAGACCAAACGATATGAAATAAGACCAGATCAGATCAGATCAGATTAGATGGAGATGTGACTAGATGAGACCAGATTAGATGAGATGTGATGTGACTGGATGATATGAGACCAGATTAGATGACACCAGATGACATAAAATGAGACCAGATGAGATGCACAGATGGATGAGACCAGATGAGATCAAAGGAGACCAGATTAGATGAGACCAGATGAGATGATATGAGAACAAATGAGATTAAACCAAATGCATGTAACCAGATGAAATGAGACCTCATATGAAATAAGACCAGATGAGATCAGACCAGATTAGATGAGATGCGACTTGATGAGACCAGATTAAATAAGACTAGATAAAATGAGATGTGATCAGATGAGATGAGACCATATGAGATAATGAGACCAGATGAGATGAGACCAAATAAGACAAAATGAGGTCAGATGAGATCAGACCAGATTAAATGAGATGAGACTAGATGAGATGCGACCAGATGAGATGATATGAGAACAGACGAGGTGGAGTAAAACCAGATGCATGCAACCAGATGAAATGAGACCAAATGATATGAAATCAGACCAGATGAGTTGAAATGAGACTGGATAAAATGAGACCAGATGATATGACATGAGACAAGATTAGAAGAGATGGGGCAAGATCAGAACAGACCGAATCAGTTCTGATCAGATGAAACCAAATGAGATGAGGCCATCAACAACTAATTGGTAGTAGATATCTGGCACATTCTGTTTGCCAGCTGATATTAAAATTTTTCGACAGAGCTACAGTAATGCCATACTGATTCTGTGGTGGCCTAAATCACAAAATCCCCCCCCCACACCAAACTCTTCTCCATCCATTAAGTTTTGGCTGGATTAATCACACTTTGGGTTTGTGCTGAGGCAGGTGGCTTGCTGAACAGTTCACACACAAGAAGAATTTTTTTTTTTTTTTTTTTGTTATACTGTTAAGATCCCCGAAGGGAAATTAGGGCTCTGCATTTTACCATCTCTGTACTGTGAGTACCAGAGAGCAGTGGGCTGCTACTGAAAGCGCCCGGGGAGCAGTTGGTGGGGGGTTAAGGACCTTGCTCAGGGGTCCACAGTGGTTCACCCAGGGGTCGTGTCGGGGAATCGAACCCGGGTCCTCCGCGCAAATTCAAAAATTTCTTTCAATATCTGCAAAAAAGACACTATAAAAAAGAATAAAATGAAAGAGAGAGTACCCAACAATATTAAGTCAGGAGATATTAATCACATTAATAAAACAAACAGAAAAACAACTGAGATCTTGTGGATTTTAATCTCTAGAGTTTATTCTGGAATGATACGAGTGCAGATTTTACAATACAACAATTCAGTAATAGTATTTGTTTCCTGTTATGGTCATTTGGTTTGTCTCATGGCTTTATCCTCTATGAAACCCATCACGAATAACTTTAAATCTGTTGGGTTTTGAGATCCAGCTACATATATAAATTCAGACATACAGTGTATTTGTATATCTCTAAGTGCTTTACGTACACATACAAAGTTTTTGAAAACATGCAAAATATCACACAAATTTTAACCCGAGGAGGATCCAAGTTCATGTCAGAAATAATGTCCTGATTACTGACCATATCCCAGTAACAAAAGCAGTGTTTTGCCAACATTTCTATCATGGCTGTCCTTCAAAAAGAACTTCTTCAAAACAAAAATAAATCACAAAACATCTGTATAGACCCCCAATGTAGATTTGAAGAAAAAAAAAAAATAGTTACAACTTCATTAGCAAAACAACTTTACTAATCTTGGTTAACCACCATGCTAATCTGCTAGTTAGCATGCTAGCACATCAACTTTGATTGAAGCCGTCTTGCTTGAGTGGGGATTTTAAGTTAGCTCATAGCCTACCTTGCTTGAAAACAAGAAGAATCATATCCAAATACTTTATTTATGTAATGAAAGTTGGTGCAACAAGTTTTTTTTATATTAAATGCAAGCCTGTAATTTGCTAGCTTGCTGACAGTTAGCTAAGTAAGGTACATAGGCTACTAGTAGTCTGGACAATCTCAATCAAGTTGCTCTCTAAAAGATAACTTTAAAACACATTTCATCCTCAGTCTTTTGTAATACTACCATAAATTTAGTAGTTTGCTGAGTTGAGCATTCTACTTTTGAGAGGATGTTGTTTTATTTTTCAATCACTCTTAGTTTAGGCTAATTTTGCTTTCATATTTTCACACACACAAGTGTTAACTGTGACAATATTACAGAAAAACCTGTTTTTTGGCTTTTATAAAATGATAAAATTCCAATATTTTAATTCATGCTGCCGCCCCACAGTCAGCCTGTTCCATAAGATAACAAATGAGCTTTGTTTCTTCACATACTGGTTCATAAAGAACAAACTGGTAACCCTAAATGGTTACAGAACATAACTTTTAATTCATTATATTATAAACTTGAAATTCATTCATTTCAATTAAATGATTAAGTTTTCCTTAACCTAACCAAGTACTTTAGTTTCCTTAACCTAACGGAACATTATACAGTAAATTCCTGAGCAGCTTGATTAACTTTGGGTGTAGCTGTGTTTAGGTAAGATTTTAGATTGTTATTTTGACTTTTTATCATAAAAATATTTCTCACTGACTGGTTCCCTCCAGCTTTGGTCTCCTCGGGTTAACAGAGCTATAGTTGGTTATGAGGAAAGTGGATTGTCTTTTCTGCAATACATCACAGATGCTGCATTCCATCAGATAACACAAAAGAGATCATTTAAAAAAAAACAAAAACAAACATTTGTGTATAAAAGCAATATATTTTTAACAATCCAAAGCCAAAGGAAAAACATCTACGAGGCAGAACTTTTCCTCCTTAAAGAAATCTTTCAGCAGCATACTGCTTAATCCCTCAGGTTTCCTGCATTCTCCTCACTTTCTTAAAGGGTAGAAGTAGCATTATAAAAAAAGGAAATACAGAAGAGGCTGTTTCTTAAACACTTAATCCTCTTATTACAGTGCAGATATCGGGGGGCTAACTTCAGTAGCCCTTCATGGCAATGGAGGGACCTCCACCATCATGACGGTTGACCTGATGGATCATGAGGAGGCTGATCAGCAGGCCTAGCAGCTTTAAAGACAACAAGACAGACAGATGGTTAAAGAGGAATTGGAAATGGTATTCTAAATTAATCTGCTTCAATGTCGGCCAAACATTTAATTATGAAACTAGAATAATAAAGTCAAAGTCTCTTGATAAAGTGGGCCCATTCCCAACCTGTTACGTCCTGGCATAGGGACCAGTCAGTTATGATGAAGCAACAGCCATCAAAAGCATGATTAAATATTAAATACATTCTTCAATATTTGACCATTTTATCAATATAATATGATCTGTATGAGTCTTGTTTTTTCTTCAGGATTATTTAACATTTCATGGAGAAATTCGGATGACATGTTGAGTTATCAAAGAACTGATTTCAGTCCTGATCTGGTGGTAATAATTTCAACAGTACAGTCACAAGATTTACAAATAAAAAGACAGGAAGGAGAATGAGTGGCGCTTACTGCAGTCACTGCAAATCCAAATAAGATGCCCAGGCAAACTTTAAAAACAAGGTCAACCACTGAAAAGATGAAGTCAGCGCAGGGCTGCAGGAAAAAAGAAAACAGGGGTTATGAGCTGGAGGCGGGACGGGACGGCCAACTGGATGGTGTTTGGATGATTGATGGAATACCTGAGCATAGATCTGGGCGGGGCCGGTGGAACCCTGTGGCAAAGCAGCAAAATGTTAAAAAGAACAGCCGATCAGAGGTGTAATTAAAAGTAGGGATGACTGATATTGGCTTTTTTTCAAATTTACCAATGTCTGATACACGTCAAACTCTTAATTTCCGAAATCCGATTTAAACGGATACCAAATATGCAGACGACTGTAAGTTGTAACAGTCATGTTTTGACTTTGAGTGAGAGGGGTGAAGTAGCTGAAGAGTTAGATGTATACTGTATTGGACTATTGTCACTTTTTTTTCATATTGGGTGGTCCTGCAATTTAACATATTTTTAAATGTTAATTCATACAGACTGACATGAACCAAGGAGTAAATATTACCGTCTAACACCACAAGAGGGCGCTCAAGGTTTGTGACAACTATGCTCTGCTCTGAGAGCAAAGATCCCAAAACGGCCTTATCTCAGCGAGAGGAGTTCATTTTGGACATCTGGCTGTACCGTCTGTGTGGTTGAACAAATCCTCAAAAAACATGTTTATCCTTCTTATTTATGATGTTTATGATCATTTACCGGCATTAACAACAATATGCTAACATTGTGTAAGTACTTTTTGCATTAGTGATGTGTGGTTACGAGTTTTTGTTGTGTCATGAGGGGGGGGGGGGGGATTAAAAAGTAAAAACACCGATAATTTCTAATATTACATTTCAATGCTTATCAGCCCATGGTAATGATAAGCAGACAGACATTAAAAGTTAAGTTTTTCAGACAAAACTGGGGAAATTGTAATGTGGGCGTCATAGCATGCTCATGGAAACACCAGATGAACCAGTTAGTTAACACTGAAGTTACAGTGTGTGTAAGAAAACTGTGGTAAAATGTTGTAAAATTGTAAAATGTCTGTTGTAAAAACCTTATTTCTATTGGTATCTATACTTTGCTGAATAAACTATGCATTTATTACTGTAAAATAAACCATATAGTAGCATTCAAATTGATTCAACTTGCTTTGCAACTTAGGTTTATTGGCAATTTTTTTTCTTTTGCATTTATATGAAATAGATTAAACAAGAACAGTTTAAATAGTTTAATAAAAGTTAATTTCACCAGGTTTTATCTACATCTAATATTAAATTGCAGTCTCAAATTATTCAGTCCCCTGAGCAGAACACACTTTTGCACAGGAGTGCCTGAGACAGAGCACCTGAAATACCTGGACTGTTGATTATAATTTTTGATTAAATATGACTAACGGCCCAATCAGACTGGTGATTTTTTGAGAGCTTAAAACGAAGCCTGGTCCACTTCCACTTTTGTTTTGAGTCAAGTGAACACTCATCCACACTCAGAAGAAGTGAACTCTGGTCCATCTCAAACTGCAGTTCACTTGCAGGGAAACCGTGGTGTGGTTGGCTCACAGTGTGACAGCAAATGGATCATGTAGTGAACCAAAGACAGGGAAGTGATGTAGAACGCATCGTAGAAGATGTTGAATAGCTCGCTGCTTTAATATCATGCAACTTGAAAATATTTTTGTTTTTCCACTCCTAGGCCACTAAAGCGCTCCGTATGTTGATGCAGTTAGTACAAGTTTCACTGATAAAGCCGTTTTTTTCTCAAATGTACCTGAGGTCGGGATTTACATCCACTGCCATATAATGTATAACCAGGTCTGCATTCACAGGTATCGGGGATGTCAGTGCCCCAGTCCTCTGCACTCACGATACCACAGCACTGGGCCTGAAACCGAGAAGAGAGCACAACTTTTAAAAGCTGGGATGGTCTTCTACAGGAATCTGGACTGTAGATGTGGACAGGTTTCTTCAAATGTGCTTTCTTTAAACATCCCATAACAACTATTACTTCAACTTTGATACTATTCTTTGGGAAAAACTCTTAAGAGTAAAAGATGTTGACAAATAAAGTCAATTTGCGTAGACATCTACCTGGGTCAAAGCTAAGCTGAGCTAGATTAAGGTGAATAGTAAAAAGAGCATTACAGATTCCTGCAGAGCACTAATCCCGGCTCGAGTTTCTTCATTCTCCATGATGGGCTTCACGTATTCGCTGGAGGCGGACTTTAAGCCATCAGCCACCTACAAAGAAAAAAACAACACCAGAATGTTAGTTGCATGCAAGCATGTTGACACAAAATAAACACACTTAAAGGAGTGACGACATCGCAGTGTAAACTATTTCATGTAGTTGATATTGCTGCTTATGTCAATTCTCCAAAGAAAAATAGCATCACTTTTTTCAGAGGGGGTTGTGTTGGCATGCCAGAATTCCCTCCTCAGTGAACGTGTTGGGTACGGTAATGATATCTGCCCGGAGACCAAGTTCACTTAATTTTTGATTGGTTACAACCTTATTTGGCGATAAGTTGACGGTGCTGTCAGACCAAACGCGATTTGGGCATCAGGTTTACATGCAAAGTCTAAAGCTGTGTCCCATTAGAGGTCTGCACACTACCAAGTGCATGAACTACGTAGGCTATGGAGTGTCCTACGTAGTCTGCGCACTCCGAAGCAGCTGAATCTTTATGAGATGGGACAGCCTAGCCTTCAGAATTGTCCAGCACCCACAGATTCAACAGCTATCTGGTGCGCTTGACATACAGGCATTTTATTCCTTTTCATTTAGTGGTCATTAACACCTCTTTAACCAGGTGTTACCACTGACCGAGTTGGTCCTCTTCTTGTAAATGTCACACAAATGCATTTTTGGAGGCAAAAGCTCTCATTTCAAGCGTTGACTTGGTAAACAATCATTTAACACATTTAAGCCACGAATATATACAAATATTACAGTTGGAGCTCTGCTGTTTATTTCCTACTTTCTTGTGCGCAATGAATTCTTGGACAGGCGAGGATGCCTGCAGCCTTCGTTTCAGGCCGAACAAACTGCCGGTTTGAAGGCTGGATTTGGACGCTCCTTCATAGGCTTCTGGGTTGGGACAGTGCTTGACGCGCCGCTGTGACATTTGTGGCCGAAGAATCCGCACTTCGATGGGCACAGACCTCCAATTGGAAAACAGTTTATGTGAACGTGCATCATGATACATCTTTTTGTCTCTGGATGTCAATCGTATGATTTTTGTGTGGACCAGCCTCCATTTTTGGGCATCAAGCACAAATTTGACGCCGAAAATGCATTTGGTTTAAACGGAGCATTATTTTTTAAAAACTAGGTCAACCAGGTGGTTGTTTGCTAAAGGCTATCTGCTAGCATCATGGGCTCTTCAGACAGTGAACCTGTGTTTATCAGACAAAGCAGCATTTAGAAAATAAAAATAAACTTACAGGTAATGACAACGTTGTGGTTGCCTCCTTAGGTGTTGCTACAGAACTTTTTAAAATTTTCTTAAATCCATTTGTTCAAAAACCCTGACTTGAATTCACCCATGTTCAGGAATGCGGTCAGATATGCTAGCGACTCACATCGGTGTATCGGCTGGGGCAGGAGGGAAGAGGATAGGGGGAAAAGGGGAGGTTGTTTGCTTAAAAGTGTTCTCTAATTGGAGGAAATGAATTATGTAGAATGATAACCTACGTAGAACGATAAGCTGCTGTCTGATTCAAATGTTTAAACAATAAAGCTGACCATCCATGAACAGGGACTTCAGATACTCACTCGGCCTCATCAGTGCACAACAGATCAGAAAAGTGAAATTTATTGTCATGGCACCTTTAACAAATCATTCAAATGAAGCACTGCAGTGAATGACTGTGAAGCTAATGTCAATTATTCAATCGTGGACTGGACAAAGTCTGACTGAAATGAAATGGATCCAACACAAGTTCTACTCAATGACTCATTCATTTGAGTCAGGTGTGTTGGAGCAGGGAAACATGGAAAACCTGCAGGACTGCAGCCCTCGCAGGACCAAACTGAGTAGCCCTGGACTTATACCATGGGTCTCAAACTCTGATATCTTCTAGCATCTTTGAGCCATTATGAGGGTCTTTAGTTGGTCACCTTTTTCACACCGTCTGAGCTTTCAGGTCTGAAAGGTTTCCAGAAGTTTACTCTCAAGAAAGTGTTTGCTACAGAAGCTAAGCTAAGACAGGAACTTCAGCTTAGTGACGGAGCAGAAACAAAGACAGACGCATAATTTGGTAAATGTAGTTGGAAGCATTACCTTGTTTCTAATGACAGCCATAGCAATCCCAAAGATGAGCATGATGATCATCCCAACCCCCATGAAACCTGCAAACTGGACAGAAACCATCATGTGTCACAATCATGGCACGATTGACACTTGCTGATAGATCCCACTGTGTGTTTATTACATGGACCCTTCCACGTACTATTTTGAGGATGAGGCTTTTCTCGGAGGCGGCAGCGAAGATTCCCAGGCAGGAGATGCCGAGGACACCGATGGCAATCACCCAAAGCCAACCCAGGCTCGGACCTCCGAATGATGTGACCTGCTCAGTCAAGACAGAACAACACAAACACTCAACAACCCAGAGCCAAATATTAAATGTGTCTTTCATCTCTGTGCTGCTGCTCGTATTTTATATTCAGCAAAGCAACACACTTTTATTTGTATGGCAACATTTGAAACAAATGCTGAACGGAATTTATTGAGAACATGAATCAAAACTAAATTTAGACTCATCAGACAAAGTTAAAGAAAAGAGAACTATAGATAAAGTGTAGGAACTTGTGGCTAAAACCACCGAAGCTCATGACTTGTTAGCATAAATATCTAACCAGCCAATCACATTGCGACAACTCAGTTTTTTTTCCTTCCGGCTCTCGATGAGTGCAGACGTGCTTCTCCGGCTCCGTCCCTTCCACCTTCCACCCTTCCATCTATCTTTGTCCTGTCATGTCTCCGAGCTTCTCTCTGCATTTTTCCTCCTAAATCCTAAAACTTCAACCATGGATCTGGTTGGCTGGTCTCTCAATGCAACGGGCTATATGCACGGTTCCACTACTTCCTGAACTTCAGACAGCACTTTTGCTTCCTGTCTTTCATTATTGGACAAACTGATTAATCCAGGTGTGTCTGATCTCAGCAACTGGCCAAACACACCTGGATTAATCAGATTGTCCAATAATGAAAGAAATGGAGCAAAGGTGCTGTCTGAAGTTCAGGAAGTAGTGGAACCATGCATATAGCCCGTTAAGATCTTTTCTACCCAGAGACAAGAGGCAGGGGCAGTAATTGTCCTGGGTATACAATGGATGCTTTGAAGAATTGGAGGATTTTGCGGCTTTCTGTTCTCTCTGTGGAAGACGTTGAAGACCTATACACATTTGGATTTATGATGACTGGGTTCTTGCTGAATGGGGCAGGTAAGTATCTGGTTTACTGGGAAATCCAAAAGCTTGCAGCAGCTGTTGGCACTTGGCAGGTTGCTTTCAGGCCGTTACTCTTATCTGCTAAGATGTAACGGCAGGTTATCGTGTAGCTGCACCCCAGTCTGTCCGGTTCTGTTTGCTACCTCTGCCAAGGAGGTAATGTTTTTGGTAGCATTGGTTTGTTTGTCTGTCAGCAACTTTACGGAAAAAGTTCTGGACAGATTGACCTGAAATTTTCACCAGATGTGTGCCTTAGCCCAAGGACAAACCCATTAAATTTTGGTGGTGATCCAGATCACCTTCTGGATCCAGGAATATTTGAAAGGATTCTTTATCATTGTGAGATCGGCCAAATTTTTGGAATTTTTGCATAAAACTCCATGCAAATGGCCCGACTGTTTGTTAAAAAAAAAAAAAAAAAAAAAAAAAAAAAAAGGATAACCAGAAAGAATCTCTGAGTATAATGTTTTGAACGTTGATCCGGATCCAAAGAAAATTCCGGATACTATGATCCAGAACACACAAAAATAAGGGAGTCGTTGGGATTTTCGATGCTGAAAGGTAACAAATGAAGATACAGACATGCAACTAACTCCAAACTGTAGCCATGACTCTGCGTAATCGGGAGTATGTCAGTGGAATTGACACATCTTCAATAGCAATGGAGCTAAATCCAGAAGAAACCCGCCATTACGGAAATATGGATTTTTGGAAATAACTATTGAAGTAATAGTGATACAAGCATGATTCCAGATGCTAATGGTATGTTTTCATGGTCAAGGAATCCAACGATGTTGATTAAATGAATGCAGGAGTATAAGGTTTTGTCATAAGTCACAATATGAAGGGGGCATGAGCTGCTTGGCGGAGGTCTGCGCTCTCTGAATGCTTTTCTAGTTACTTTTGTGATTATGGTGAATGGACTGTAGTCAGTGCTTTTTCTAGTCGTACTGACGACTCAAAGCGTTTGCACATCACATTCACCCAGTCAGACACACTTGGACACATCAGGAGGCAACGTGGGGTTCAGTGTCTCGCCCAAAGACTTCAGTATGTGGTCTGGGGAAGCCTGGAATAGATCCCCCAACCCTCCGATTGAAAGACGTCTTCCAACCTGAGCTACAGCCGCCCAGTTGTGTTTGTAAGGCAGTTGTGTGTCTAACCTTGGATGGGTTGTACTGAAATGAATTGCCCCTTGAGGTCAAATAAAGTTTCTTGAATCAGTGTCTTTACTGTACACCTGGTTGAATCGATGACACCGAGAATCAGGACAGTTCTGGAGGTAAAAGGTCAAACTCAATACTAGACAATGTACTTGGAAGTTACCACAATACCTGTTTGTTTCAGAGTTTTGATTTTTCCCCAGTTTGTTTAGACCCTTCTGTTTAACTTGTAATTTAAGGTCCAGTTTTGTTCAGACTTAAACAATAATTTAGTTCTTTGAGAAGTTTGATTTTACTGTTCTTGTCTCGTCAGCAGGACTTGGATCGTGTGGGGTCGACATTCCTGTCTATTTATAAATGAGTCATTAGAAAAGTGCTTAACAAAACAAAAGAGAGACTTGAAATTTATCTAAAAACATTGTTTTTTCCAATAGTGAGGGCCAACACCCATGTGGGTATCAAGTTTCAGCCTAATGGGGACTGAACGTCTGAATGTTGGATGGAAAACTTGATTACTCGTTTTGGAAAATGTCCAACAAAAGTGGAAAGTAAAGTTGATTAGCTGAAAAGAATAAGCCAAGCTAAATTGAATCGTGTCGTCTTGCGCCGTGCAGCACTCAGAGCTCTCCCTCCTTTCAGAAAGTGGACTGGAAGAGCGGAAAGCTCTCCGAGCTGCATCTGTTCTGCATCAAATAAAGAAATCAGAGCCTCCAACACATCTGGAGCGCTGCCCGGCTCTTCCCGGCGCTGCAGTTCAACTTGTTTTAATCATTTCTAAACAGCTGTTACGTAACACAGATGTGCACAATCATACACGAAGGTCCTGGTGAGTCTGTCTCACGAAGACAAACCAGATGCTTTTGTTTCTTTTCAGTCTTTCGTGACCAAATTTCTCTAAACAAGAACTGAATATAGAAATCTTTGACTCCAGAGTTGGCTCATTTTGTGGTTCCATCACAGCCGGGCACGCTTGGATTTCCAGTTGTTGCGTAATGTCCGACTTGTGTATTGTTCATTTTCCAGGAAATCTGCTGCTGGGAAGCTGGTAGGGCTTGTTAGGCAAGACTTCAGCATCCTGTTTAACCTTCTGCTGTCGCTCCATCTCTGCACAGCCAGGCCACAGGGCTTCCTTCTTTACTTTACTCTCTCAGGGAGTCAATGACTCCAGATCAGCCAATGAGAGCCCGAGCAGCTGTGGGTGGTGGCGGGATGGGAGGGAGTTGGAGCTAAAGGGAAGTGCAGGGCTCACCTGTATATTCACTCAGTTACATCTCAGCCATTTTAACGCATCAAAGCATTTTCTTAACACATAAAATCATCATTATTGGACACATGAGTCAATAAAAGTTTGATTAAACCTCCTGAAATGTCTCCAAGGCGACAGAAAACATGAGACGTGCTGTTGTTGCTCACCGAGATGGAGATGGCGGTCGCTTTCACAGCCAGGTACATCAGCACACACCCGATGATCTGCAGACGAAGCATGACAGTATTTACTTTCTTCAACAAATGAGATGCAGAAAAGTTTAGTAGTAGTAAAACCAATTTTGACTTCTTATAAACTTTCCCTCAAAGTTTTTCCAGTCCTCGCCTGTTTGCTCGCATCATTTTTGTTCCAGAAACACTTCATACGAGTGTAAAGCAATAAACTATAAGCAAAGATTTTATGAATTAATCAATACTTTGGTAAGTATAGACAATGTAGTAGTTGGTAAGTAGCATGGTGTAATTATATATAAGAATTATAGTGACATTATTTTAAAAGTAAATAACTATTGATAGCAAAAAGGAAAATGTTTATTTTTCCAATATAGTTTGTGTTTGTGCGTGTATGTGTAAATAAATAGAAATAGTTTATCAAATGGGGACAGGATGAGATCAGCATTACCTTCCTTCCTAAACAAAGTGACCAATTCTTTGTTCTACAGTAAGTGGACATGGATTTTGAGTCGTTAAAATGATCATTATGTCGATGTGATTTTTTAAAATTTATTTAAATTATTGTTTTTGTTTTGCTTTCATGTTCAAAATTTTTAAAAAGTTCTATTAACTAATTAAAGATTTTATTTCTAATATTTTAAAGTTTAACCAGATATAACTTCATCTTATTTGGATCTAAAAAAAATATATATATATTTTTTCTATTACAATAACAGAAGTCCTAATATTTAAGCAAATATGTCTCCTTATATACAATAATATTTTATATTTATGCTAATATTCAAAAGTTTAATTGGATCTATCTAAAATAGTTTTGTTAATTACAATAAATAAATTATTAATATTAAAGCAAATATTTCTACTCATATATGATAATATTTTATATTTACTGATGCTTATAACTAAAAGTTTAATTGGATGTACCTCCATTTTATTTGAATCTAAATAGTTATTTCTTTACTCATATTTAAGCAAATATTTCTTTTTATATATAAAAATATTTTATATTTATGCTAATATTTAAAAGTTTTATTAGATATACCTCCATCATATTTGCATCTAAAAAAAACAGTTATTTCATTATTACAGTAAATATATTGCTAATATTTAAGCAAATATTTCTAATAATAAATAATAATATTTTATATTTATTCATAACATCTAAAAGTTTAATTGGATATACCTCCATCTTATTTGGATCTAAAAGAAATCTTCATGACAATAAATAAATTGCTAATACCTATTTTTTATTTTCTATTATTATTATATTATAATTTAAATTAATTATAACTTTCTAGTTATGGGTATTTATTTTTCCTGCAGTGAAATAATTATGTGTAACACAATAAAATAATGACAATATTGACTGTTGATTTTAATATGTAAAGCATTTTATGCTGCATATGTTTGAAAAATCTTTTTTAAATAAAATTTTGTTCATTTAACAACAATGACAATAAATTTAAATAGACTGAGGAACAAATAGGAGCGAAACTCTGTTTTCTGAATGTGGTGTGTGAGCTTTTCATGTCTGTTTAATCCAGACGAGACGACTTTGTTCGTCCTGGCGTCGTCATGTCTGTCGTTTCCTCAAAGAGACACAGGAGGGAGACGGAGAGCTGAAAATCTGGACAGACGTTCTCCTTTAGATCTGCTGCAGACCCACAAAACACAGCCCACAAAGGAGTCTGCAAATTATTAATTATATCTGAGATGTTCTGCTGATAAAAACCAGCGTCACAGATTTATCATTGAAAAACACTTTAAACTTTGTGCCTAAAAAAGACAAAAAAAAGTCAGATTAAAGAAAAGAAAGACTGTTTTTTTTAAAAAGGGAATTTGCATGTTTTCGTCCCCATAAATGTTCCTGAGACTGTCTTCGGCCTCTGGACACTCCCTCCTCATTAACTTTCCCTTTTTTTTTTTCTTCAGCTCCATCAGAGCTGGAAACTCGTCCACAGCCGAGAACAATCAAATTTCATGAGCTGAGGGAGGGGGGGGGGTCGATGGGAGGCCTGCAACAAGATACGCTCCCTTTTTTTTCCTTTTACTTCTCTTTTACTGGAAGTGACCGTTTGCTGAGCATCAGTTAAAATCTAAAACACCAAAGTTCACCAAGAAAAGATTTCATTTATTTTCATGTTTAGTTAAAAAGAACATTTTTGTTCACTGAATATTTGCAGTTTTATGTAAATGTATTTGTTTAATGTCAGTTTCTCTTATGTAAGTGAATCTTTTTTTGTCTTATTAGATTTTTTTTTTTTTTTGCTCCTTTTGTTTGATTAAAGTAAAAAATCAAAGTAACAATTTTTCTAGTTTTCTTGCATCTCATGTCAGTTTTCCCTAAAGATTTAATTTAAATCTCTTTGAAACCGAATCTTAATTTTCTGCTTTTCTTTTTGTCTTTTAATGATGTAAACAAACATTAAGAGGAAAAAAAACACCTTTTGAAAATTCATTAAAGTAAAAAACACTCAAAAAAAAAAAAGTATTTCCACTTACTGCAAACAGCACATTGAAGAAGATAAAGAGGCATTTGAGGCATCCGTTAATTTTCCCCATCTTTATCTTATTTTCCTGGAGGACTCTGAGGAGGAGAAGCGGTGTGTGCACGCACAGTTCAGTCTCGCAGTGTGTCGACCCCGGAGTAAACTGCAGAGAAATGAAGAGGTGGGAGCGTAGAGCTGCATCACACAGAGCAGATCTGCAGCTGAAGGTGGGACCTGAGCAACACGTGCAGGCACAAAGCGCGCTCATGCGTCCGAAATGAGGAAACTAAACAGAAACTTAAGAGAAGCAGGTGGATGAAGAGTTGTATCTGAAAGTAGAATTTATAATCATCCTCATTTAGTAAAGGAGGTATATAAAAACATGAAAGAGCAACTGCGGCTTCTCTACAGATGAAGTCTGACTTTACTCTTCATTTTTCACTTGCATAGCTGACTTGAAGCAATTTCCTCCGCAGCTTCATGCAAACCTCTGCAGCTGTGGGATAATCCACGGCTGCTGTTCCCATGTGAGATGATAGAAACTGGACTTCCTCCCCAACCTTTCACCCACCTGAACTTGCGTAAATGAGGCAGGGACAGGTTTGTGGTCATGCTTAGCAGAAAGCAGCTGAACCAGCTGAGTTAGATCAACACAAAGCGTTGCTCTTTGGGGAATGTGGTGGAACAAATGTAGCGGAATGAACCTTTAAATAAACAGTGTTTGACCACAGTGAGTGACACCATCAGAGAGGAGGAGGATGCAGACTAGAGGATGATGGATGGAGCTTCTGTTCATGTGTGCATGGTTTGAAATTAGCCCCCACCTATCTGAAAACAGGTGGGCGAATATTAAATTTGGTGGTTTAGATGAAAACTTGCAGCTCAGTTCAGCAGGTGAGGAAATTCATCCTGACTGGGCCGTCGCTGCGTTTCCCACGAACACCGTCCACATCGTATTTGTCCGCGAGGCGTCGCGTACGAGCTGCCTGAGCCAGCGCAGCTCGAACACGAACGAGTGCAGCTGCACGAGGAGTGGAAATTCAAGGAAACACTAACACGTCGTGCAGGGAATTTGGCCGATATACGATATGCCGATATTTTAAAACTCATGTGGCCGATAACTGATATCAACGCTTAAAAAAATTAGCAGTTATTGCAAACAGCAGTTTTGTTATTCGTTTCCGACACTTTGAAAAAGAGTGGTGGGGAAAAAATATCACTGGAATGTCGCAATATTTTCATATGCCACCATCAAATCGATATTTAAAAATGCAGTATCAATCTATTTTACTTACAAAATCTCGCAAAATTTCATTGTTCTGTTACAAAAATCTCACGATATTTTGTGAATTCTCGCGAGATTTCGTAACAGAACAATAAAATATTGCAAGATTTCGTTAGTAAAATAGATTGATACCACGTTTTTGAATGTCAATATGATATCAGCGTATGAAAATATCGCAATATTTCAGTGTATCAAAGTTTTTTCCCACCCCTAGTCTTTGGAAGTTTTAAAGTCTGTAAAAAAGAAGTTTTTGAAGGAGAAAAAGACGAAGTTTTGGAGGTTTTTAGACTCAAGAAACAGCGGACGACGGTTAGATATTGGTTAAATATCGGTGGGGTGGCTGATACTCAGTTTTAAGGCCGATATAGGCCGATACTGATAGGGGGCGGATTATATCGTGCATCCCTAACGTGGTGGCTGAACGGGGGAAAGAAGGAGGTGGAGGAGTGACATCAGGGGAGGCGATGCAGATGTTTACAGAATTTATCTGCAAACATAAATTCCAATTTATGCAAATTTATCTGGTAGCAGCTGCTCGTCTCAGCTGTACTACGGAAGCGCGCATCGTGAACGCGCGGCCCCGAAAAGTGTGTAGAAACCTGATAACTAATGGAAAACTAAATCTGGACTCACAGGACAATAGTACTCGTTCGTTCTTTCATTCTGCTCAAAGTATCGTCAAAAAATCAAGGAGTTTTACTGCAGATGTCTTCTATAGTGGCTGCCCCGTCTCTCCCATTTTACCGGAGGAACACCGAAGGGTGACTCAGCATAATATCTTCCGAAGGACTCAAAGTGATGCAGAAACTTTACCGGTGAGTAAATGCACGTATTAACACCAAGAAACAAGGTCCAAGTTGAAAAAAAGAAGCTTATTCTTTAAGGACCTTGCCCCCCTGCCACGTCAAGAACTGCAATGTTACTGCTACGGTACCCACTCCCCCAATTGAAATTAATCAATAGTGGCAGCCCTATTAGGCGAGACACCTCAAATAGGGTAAAAAATTTTACTATCACCCCGAAATTCCTGCCTCACATTAGGGCTATCACTTTTTGTATTGCAAGTTTTCTGAAATTTTGTCAAAATATGCAAATTAGGTGTTATATAGCCAAAAATGCGCTAATTTGCACACATTTTTAGGGAAAAAATCTAAACAGGATTAAACCAGGTTCAAAATTTATTTTGAATTTTGTTCACATATTAAAGTTATACCGTGTAACTTTTGACTCTGACATTAAGCCTAAAATGAGCAGTATTAGATGATTTTTCGGGCCAATATACGGTGACTGACGCGTGTCAGCACTCTGAGCGGGCTGCCCCCAAAACAAGTTGCTTTACGGCTCCTCATAGATAAACCATACAGCCTATGAGATAAACACAGAAAGCTGTACTTGTGCTACTTTCTCTCATTGCTCGAAGTTTAGTCATGGCGGAACAAAGTAAAAAGATGAAAGTGATGTCTGAGCAGGTCAGATCAAAAACACGAGTGGACGTTGGAAAAGAATTCAGTCGTTGGAGATATAAGTGTGGAAGCTAAACCCCATCTCTGTTTGCCACCGTATCATTAGACTGGTAAGTAAGTTTGTCTGTTGTGTAAACATACGAGAATGTGATGCTTTTCTTTTTTTTTTCACTCAGCGTTTATCCAAAACAACGTCAATCAGAGCCGTATAAGCTGCCGATAGTTTCCTGTTAGCGAAACACGGCTGGAATTACTATAGACCAAAGCTAACGTGACTCCCTAAACATTTTGTGCAATTGTGGCTGGTTTGCAGCAATAAATGCGTCTCTGTAATTCATATAAATATCAAAGCAGTAACGGAGCGATCTGCAGTTTGCTTGGTTTAGTTGTGTGGTTTTCATACGCTGTTCAGAAGGAAGCAGAGCCACTGTAATGTCCCGTAAAACTACAACTTGGTTTTGTGGCCGGTTTTGATTGCGCATTTATCTTTGCATTGTGCGTTTGTGTGTGTGATGTTTCAGCTATGTAAACATGTAATTGGAAACAGTTAGAGGCGCATATCTGCGCCAGGGGCAGATCCTCCAATAGTGAAAAATCCTTTAGGAAATTCTTGAATCTGATGGACTCGTTTGTTTCAATATCCAAACACGGGAGAGGAGATTTAAATTTGCGTCATTGCCGTGAGGCCTGTTAGACGTTGGCGCTGTTGCAGGTTTAGCGCTCCTAGTGGCCAAAAGTTACACGGTATAACTTTAAAGTCTAAAGTTTTTACAGAGGCGATTTTGGATTTCTCTATGGATCATTTCACAATTTAGAATATACTGTCAACAACCAGAAAAAAGTCATTTTTTGGCATATTTTTGGGATGAAATGTTCTATAAATCAGGCTGTAAATGAGATATTTAAAAAAATCCCTTGGTTAAAACTTTAAGAATACAGTCAGGAGCAAAACTTGAAAGTTTGGTTTCTGTAAGTGCTCCTGAAGTGGAGTTTTTTTTTTTTTACCCGGAATAATAGAAAAAACTCATTTTGAGAAAACAGCTTTTAAAGTTTTGGATTGTAAAATTCTCCACATTTTTGTTCTATAACACTGTTTACAGACATCAGATCCAATCAGATTCATGAGCTGGAAATATCACGTTTGGCTGAGATGATATCGTTCAGGAAAAAGAGACATGATGGGGTTCAGACGAGCTTCGTTTAAAAACACCAACTTTTGCTGCATTTTGAGGAGATTTGGGAGCATCAGACAAAGAATCATGAAATAAACTCCTAAAATGTTTATTTTTGACGGGTTTTTTTTACACTAGTCTGAAAGAAAACATGTTGAAGGAGGGAAAAAATGAAAAATTAACCAGGTGATGTAAAAAGAGTGGTTTTACCTGTAGTGCCCCCCTTAAGGTCGTGTCATCAGCACTTTAAAGAAACCTGCGTGGTTAATTCTACAGTGTAGTGGTTCAGGAGTGTTTGCCTAATACAGCTGATATAGGGTGGTGATGTCATTAGGCCACACCCCTTCTCGTTACAGAGATGCAAATCACCTGAGATGCTTAATTGGTAGTAGCTTTGGGCCTATACAGCTTGGGGTAAGACAACATGCATAAAGAGGATGATGTGGTCAAAATACTCATTTGCCTAATAATTCTGCACTCCCTGTACATTCTCATAATCTGGATTATTTGCCTCCAGACATCTGGCTGGAAGACTTTCATTGTTGGTCATGATAGTGTGATACGACAGTCGCCGTCTGAGGATGTCGGCATCGAGGCTTTTTCCTGCATTTGTTCATCTCCAGCTCGTAGTTTCCCTCAGGGGGAGTTTCCTCACCGGGGCCGCTCCGATGGCCTCCTCCCCATCAGCTCCGGTTCCTCTGCCTCACCGCCAGAACCTCGGTCTTCAGAGACAGGCTCCTGCATTCCTTCCTGTTTTTTATCCCGCTTGTTTCCAGGTTATTTAGATGTGATTTGGATTTCCTGTTTTGACGGAGCTTTGTTTGGATTCGAGCCTCTTCACTTGAGAGGAAATCATTTCCAGCCGTCACTCTGCTCGCCTCATCTCTGCACAGCCATCTCCCTGGAAGGAGAACGTTTTATGTTCGTCACTCTGTAGATCTTACTCTTGCTGCTGTCGTTAGCATCACCTGCAGTCTTCACCGTCTCCTGCAAGTTCCTTGGAAATGAATTTTACCGGGGGTGTTTCATATTGGGGTTTTTTTGTTTGTTTTGTACCGATATCTGAGATACCAATATTGTCCAATATCTGATATCAACTGATACTGATCTAAGCAGACAACTGTGAGGTTGAAACTTACATATTTTGAGAGATAAAGCTATATTCTGCTGAAAGAGCAAAGAGCCTTAAAGAGCCCAAAATAGCCTTAAAGGGATAGTACACAGATTGATGGTCCTTCATTTTCTACTTACCCTCATGCTGAGCAAGACTCTGGAGCACTTTTTAATCAACCAAATGCAGCCAGAAATCGGATACATTTTCGTTTTCCCCCCAACTTTCAAATTATGGAGGTGACCAGTACTTGAAGCAAAAAGGTCCATAAAAACTTGTAAATATTCCTCCATACTGCTCGTCCAATGTAATCCAAATGTCCTGAGTGGGTAGCATCCAGAATTTACTGGAAACCACATCATTTAGTATAGTTTGGAAGCATTTAGTTTTGCCTGGAACAAGATCTTGTGAGATTTTATTGCTCCGTAACTAAATATTTCATAATTCTTCTGAATATCGGCCCAAAAAAATAATAGATATTTTCCAATATCTCATTTTAATGCCAATATTGTCCAATAATATCGATAGGCCGATCTTGCGAGATTTTGCGAGATGTTGCGCATTAGCAGCGGTGCAGCAGGTAGAAAAGTCCCTGTTATCCTGAAGAACTTCATATCCCAGCATTCCTTTCAGAGTCATGTGACTACGGTGCAGCTGCTGCTTCATTAAACCTGCTGATAATATGTCTGGTTTTAAGTTGTTGGTCAAGTTATCAAGTTGTTAGAAACATTAGAATTAGAAACATGTTGGCTAATACCTGCTAGTATCTGATATCTGCTAGTATCTGATACCTGCTAGTATCTGATATCTGCTAGTATCTGATACCTGCTAGTATCTGATACCTGCTAATATTTGATATCTGGTGATATCTAATACCTGCTAGTATTTGATATCTGGTAATATCTAATACCTGCTAGTATCTGATATATGGTAGTATCTAATACCTGATAGTATCTGATATATGGTAGTATCTAATACCTGATAGTATCTGATACTGTATCTGGCAGCCAGATGTCCAAAATGAACTTTTCTGGCTGAGTTAAGGAGATTTAGTTTTATTTCTCAAAATATGAGCGATACAACCTCACAGTTTTCTGCATATATTGATACTGAATGATATCGGAATTTAAGGGTTTGACAATATCGGCATATCGGATATCGGTAAAAAAGCTATATCGAACATCCCTAATAAGAATGAAGACCATGTATTATGAATACTGTAATTAATTATTAGAGTATTCTTATTTAGCATTATGTTTTTTTTTTTTTTTTTTTTTTTTTTTTACTTGTCCTGTCCAGCATCGAAGCAAGCAGAATGGAAATCTGATTGCTTTATTCTGTTGAACAGTTTTGTGCTTTATCAAGCGGAGCTTTATGAGCATAGGGCTCCACTTGATATCATGTTTATTCATTTTATTTCTTTATTTAAACATTTGTCTATTACACCATTCCATTTCATACTGCTGGGCCTGACAAGGGAGAAATGAAAGTTAACAGAGGTAATGATAGAAAGTGAAACAGAGAGAAAGGAGTAAAAAAGAGGAAGAGAGAGAGAGGGAGAAAACATGAATCCACTTACACAGTTCACTGGTACATCTGTACCGCGATCCCTAAACAACCAAGGTCTCTGTTGGAAAACAAAACAAGCAATCCCCTACAGGAGGACCTGCAGGTGGCTTAAATATCCTCAGATCATACAAACACACACAAACACACGCAGAACTACGCAGAGAAGAGGTACAACCTAGTCATCGCAATGGGAAGTAGAGAAGAGGTGCAACCTAGTCATCACAATGGGAAGCAGTGTCACAGTGTCAAGATGGATAATAAAGGGTGCTCCGTGGTGATACAGTCATGCAGATGCAGCCCTGTCTCCGCAAGGAGGAGGGAAGCCCGCAAGGCTCACGACCCAGGCCCCCAGCAGCCACCCAGAGGCCCAGATCCCAGCTACCCCCCCCCAAAGAGCGGACATGCATCCCCCCGAAGGGCGGCAAAGGCGGCCCCAGCCGGAGCCCCCTGCAGTCTGGAGGCCCAGGCCCCAGCGGACCAAGACCAGCAGCTGCCGACCCCACCGGGCGCCGGGGCGTCCCCCGGAGCGGGAGACAGCGCCGGGCCCAGGGCCCAAGCGCCCAGGAGCAGCCACCCCCCCCCCCCCCCCCGGACCCGGGCGGCCCAACCGAAACCCAGGAGGACCGGACCCCCCCAGACGACGCCCCCCAGGGCAGGCCAGCCCCCACCCCAAAGTCCCTGCCCCATACACCTGACACCAGGGCGCCACCACCTCTACCGCCCCCTACCCCGCCACCATGCTCGCACACACACTCCCCACACACCTACCCCAACACTAGGGCTGAAAGATATACCGTCACCGCCCCCACATCGAGACACAAGCACCCAAGACATCAATACCGCAAGAGCAACCACATACAAGATACAGATCCCCCCTGCGCCCCGCCCCACACAAAAAGCCCCGGAAGTCACAAACAAAACCGCACCCCCCACCAAAGCGCCCGGCCCCCAACCAACCCGCAGCCACACCGCACCACACCGACACCGAGATGCCCGGCACGAATACCGAGATACGAACCTCCGCCCACACCGCCCAGCCCTACCCAACACCTCCGTGTACCCCCCCCCCACATACAACAACATACCCCACCCACTCCGCTCTCCCCCACCTACATACCCCCCCCCCCCCCTCCCCCCTCCCCCCCCACCCCCCCCCCCCCCTTCCGGCCCCCCCCTCCCCCCCCCCCCCCACACCTTCTAACACAGCCCCCCCCCCCTCCCCCCACCTACCCCCACCCCCCCCCCCCCCCCCCCCCCCCCCCCCCCCCCCCCCTCCCTTTTCCCCCAATACCCCATACAGTCCCCTACATGTCCAGCCCCGCCCATCCCTCCGGCCCTATCACACTCCCGCCCTTCCTTCCTTCAGCCCCTCATGACCATCCCTACTAGACACTCACGAGCATGCCACTCCTTCCCTCCATCCCCCCTTTCCTCCAACCACTTACCCACATCTCCTCCCTCTTCCAGCCCAAAGTTCCTCCCTCCCACATTTCCTCTTTCACACTCTCATTCATTATTCTCACATACCCACCTCTCTCTTGCCCATGCCCTCGTGCCTCCTGAGTGGTAGCTCGGGCCGGGGGAAGGAGCCGCGAGCCTCCAAGCCCCCAACACGTCCCCCCCCCCCCCCCCATCCCTCCCCCCATTTAGCATTATGTTGTGCATTGTGATTTACAAAGAGATTATTATGATTATCATTATTATTGAGTATCATTATGGTTTATATGGTGATAATGAGGATTATGATTTATTTATAGTGAAAACTTTGTTATATTGTGATTTACAAAAGTGAGTAAAGTTATTATTTAGTATTATTGAATTTTCTTAATTAATAAACTTTAATTGTGGAGTATATCCTTTTGAGTGTTTTGTTGTATTATTTGGTGTATTGTGTAAAGAATTTTTGTTAAATTACAGTGAATGTCTGTCTAACAAAAGGGTTTTGGACCTGATAAGTTTCTCTAAACTTCTTCCAAAACTCCTTTTCAAACTACGTATTTCATTATTATTTACGCCAAGTGTGAGCGTTTGTTTTTAATCTCACTTTGAAATGAAATAAATAATAAAAAATAATAGAAAATGAAAATAAACGTAGGACATGTTTTTGTTTTTTACAATGATGTGGCGACCAGACATGAGCGAGTGCTGGTTTGTCAAACAGAACATCCAGATTATCTTTTTGCCCATAAACACATCATATCACCCAACTGTCAGCTTTGGTTCTGCGTCACTGCTGGTGGATCAGAGCCACTTAGTGCAGCTTCCTGTCTGAAACTTGTTGGTTCGTGTTGCATACAGATGGATGAAATTAAACGCAGTTCATCTGTTTCACTTCGTTTTTCTGCTGCATTGCTAAATACCCGGTCTGTGCAGAGAAACTCAGTGGGCCCAAAAACGGTCCCACTGAACTGAAATGTGGTGCGAGGCGGGAACCTGGCAATGACACAGCTGTTACAGTTAGGGATCCACCGATACAGATTTTTCAGGGCCAATATTTTCTCAATACCTGCCAATATTTGGGACTGATACTGCATTTGACTCCCAAATCAATATTATGAAGGATAAAATGAAAAGTAATTTTACAACTCTTTTAATTTAAAAAAAAAAAAACAAAACATCTCAAATACATCAAAAAGAAACAAATGTTAACAAATGTTAAATAGAAAATTCAAATTAAATATATAAAAGTCGTCCTCAAAATCATGTACAGCCCCCAATTTTTTTTAAAAAAGGCTAAACTGACAATATTAATTCAAATGATAAGAAATCAAAATGTACAAAATCCTAATTTAGTGGAATAAATTGTTGCTTTTGAATTGTGATTGAAAATACTAATTTAGAAAAAGCAAACAAACAAAACTGTCCCAGACACATTAGAGCACCTTTCCTGGACAAAAATACCTGTCAACAGGTGTAGAAGTCTTTTTAAACATTACAAAGAACAGCTGATTGCAGTGATCGCCTCAAAGTGCTGCTCAACAAAATTTTTAGCTTCTTTTTGTTTTATTTTTTGTGTTTTTGCTTTTAATATTTTTGTTGAACTATAGTTCAAAATAAATATCGTGATTTTCATCAAATTTGGATCTTTTTACTTTTGTCAATTCTAACTTATTTCACTGACAGATTATTTTTCCCTTCTTAAATTGGAGGGTAAATCCTAAAATTATGCTGAGAACACACCTGATGTGTCGGCCGATGCTGATACCAGAAAACATTGCAAATATTGGCTTAGAAATTTTATATATATTTTAAAAAATATAAACTAATTAATAATTATAAAATATATATATTAATATAAGTATTAATTATATTGAATTAAATATAAATAAAATTAATAATACATATTTATTAATAACCATTTAATATATTAAATATTTTTATTAATGTATGTGATTATTATAAATTATACTGTTTTTTTATCTTTACTATTATTACTATTATCATTTAATCATACTATTTTATTTTATTTATAATAAATAAACTAATAAGACAAAATTTTAATTATATAAGATATATATCGGCCGGCCAATGCATTGTTAATTACAGTTGCTTTGGGCGTGCTTTGCAGCAGTTAGATATTTTACTGTTAAGGCTCTAAAAATCTACTAAATGATGTGGTTTCAAGTAAATTCTGGACGCTACCCACTCAGGACACTTGGATTACATTGGACGAGCAGTATGGAGGAATATTGACAAGTTTTTGTGGACTTTTATGGACCTTTTTGGTTCGAGCGCCAGTGAACTCCATTAAATGAAAGTTGGAGGGAAAAGGAAAACCTGTCCGATCTCCGGCTGCATTTGAGATATTGAAAAGTGCTCCAGAGTCTTCCTCAGAATGAGGGTGAGTAGAAAATGAATGCACATCATTCTTTGGGTGTACTATTCCTTTAAAGTGCCAGCTGCAGAGCTGAAGGCACTCCTGTGTCATATTTAAAAATAACTTATCCTGTTATCAGTAAAGAGAAACCAGCAGAGCTGTGGCAGAGAAAAATGTGACGTGTGAGGAGTTCAGAACGGCTGAATGAGATTAAAGTCGTACGCTACAAGAGAGACTCACGTCAGCTCCGTTCACAGCAATGGCGGCACATGCTAGTAGTTAGAGGCTAAAATATAAAGATAATATAAAAATATTGCAAAGCAATATTGACATTATTTACAGAATTTCATGGTTTTTGTTTTGAATTTCCCACCAAGCACGTCCAGGAGCTGTTTTGACCAGATTGTAGAGCTTCTGTTGGTGCCACCCTCCCTCTCTAGGCACACCAGATGAAAGCTACTTCTCACACAATCTTGGTTCAGGAAGTTTCCGTACGCCCACAGATGAGTGATAACACTTCTCTCCCCAAATTGTTTCAGTTTCATAAAAGGTGAAAAAGTCAGAAAACCAGCAGATGTGACGACTGTGAAAGTTAAATGGTCAATTATGCTGGAAAAAAAAAAAAAAAAACAGTAACAAGATGTGGTTTGGCTCACATAATTTTTTTTTATTTAAATGAAGAATAGGTGTTTGTACTGCAGTGTTGATTTGTGGTTGTTTGCTTTGACAAATGTTGCTTTACTTGTTACAGTTGTGCTTGAAAGTTTGCATCTACGCCCATTAAGGAAAAGGCTAAATTCACAATAGTTATTCAAATAACACAAAACTGAAAAATACATAAAAATAAATAAAAATTTACTAAATTATAATTTAGTAAAATGAAAAAGATTTAAAAATTTTTGTTTAAAAATTAAAAAAAAAAAAAAAAACTGTTCCAGATAAATTAAAGCACCATGCTCATGAACAAAGGGCCAAAATACCTGTCACCATGTGCAGATGTCTGAACATTACAGAAGGTAATTAGGTTTTAAAAAGTCACCAAGTGAACATTAATTGTAAATATTGGTAAATATTGGTAATATTGGTAATATTGGTACGCTTTGGTGTGTAAAGATCTATGGGTATTTTATCCATGGATGATCTTTTTATTGTTATTTAAATTTTATATTTTTTATTTATTACATATAAATAAATACAATATATAAAATATATATGATAAAATATGTATTTATTTAAAATATTTATATTTAATATAAATTGTTTATAAAAGATTAATAAATATTTACATTTTATTTATTTGTTATTTATTTATCTAATTTATTAATTTTATCCATGGATATTTTCTATTCTATTTGACTTGATTATTATTTCTTTATTCCAGACACATTAGTCCATCAACAACAAAAATAACAATAAAAGAAGACGAAAGAAGATTACGATGATAAGAGTAAATATTTCTTTGTCGTACAATCATAGATTTAATTGGAGCTTATCAAACAAATTTTTTTTTTTTTAAATTTCATTCTTATGTCTTTTTATTTAGATTTTAATTGTCGATGTTTGATTTTAAAGTGTCTTTGTATTGTCACCATGTAATTTTTTTTTTATAAAATATTTATAAATACTTTTGTCAATTTCAACTTTTTTCACTGACTTATTTTTCCTTCATAAATGAAAGAGTATGTAAACTTTCAGACGAACCCTTTATTTGTAGTAATAAATTAATAAATTCAAGATTGTCTGACTCCTATTTTGTAGACCCTAAATGATCTGAATAACTGAAAATCGTGAAAATTGGGCTTTTTTAGGGGTGAAGGGGAAAAAGAAAACAGCAGCCCAACATATGGATGTAGCCTGATGTTTTGTTTTTCCAACCCCACAAGAGAGAAAACGGAGAAGTGAAAACAATCTGACGCATAACACCAACTTTTCTCAACAACAGCTGCATCTATTCAAAATAAAAATGGAAGCTTACTCTTTTCTATCTGCTCTAGATCTATAAAGTGTTTTTATCAGGTCCGAGGGAGGAGGCCACACCCCCGCTTTGTGTAGTGGTGTGTGTGAAAAGTCTGCAGAAAGAAATGTGGAGGGGAAAAAAAAGAAAAAGAACAACAATGTGTTGCTTGTGCCCCCAAGTTGGATCCCAGGAGGCCAAAGGAAAAAAATCCTAGAAACAGAAGCATCAAATGTCAAATATGCAGACTTTTTTCTCCTGTTTTACCCTCCGTGTGCAGCAGAAAACAGGAAACCACCAAACTTTGTTGTCATGATATTAAATAGCGAAGAGCCTGAAAAAGGAGGGAATTAGGGAGGAAAGAGGAGTGAAGGTAAGATGTTAACACAAGGATTCACTGCTCAGATTATGAAGAAAAAGATGGAAGAAACAACAAAAATGCCCCCCAAAAAGAATATTTACTCTTTTTTTTCAGAAAGATGCAAAGCAGTCTGGATTCTCCTCCATGAATCGACCCGTTTTGCAGCTTTTTGTGCGGAGCTGTGATGTAGTTTTCAGTTGGCACATTTTCCAGTTCCACCAAAACAGCCGAAGTCTGCAGCGTAAACAGGACAGAGTGCAACAGGGAGAGGCTGCGAAACCTTATCCAGAAAAAAACCCTCAGTCCAACATCCAAGCAGGAAGTGTGTTCATGAGATAAGAACTGCAGCCGGTTAGATTTTCACATGATGCTGAGGCTGACGGCATCCTCGCAGGGACAGGGTCCAGGTACGACCAGTCATTCAACGGAAAAATTAGCAGGGTATGAAACTAACAAGACAAAGGACGGTCCTGATGTTGAGCAGCTGGGTTTCAGTAGGAAGGGAAAGATGTAGCAGTGTCATTGTTGTGATGTCACACAGTCTGCATGTTGACATGATGCTGTAAGACAGTAATTCTTAACATGGGGCGGCGGCCCAAGCTCGGGCCTCAAAAAAAAAAAAAAACTTTCCTTTTCCACATGTGGGCTGCGTGGACTGAATATTTACACTGTTATTCATAACTGGTTGAGTTGCAATGTAGCCTCCCCTCCACCTGGTGGCGGTAACAAGCAGAAGAAGACTCTCAGCTAGTCGCTAGCCTGTAGCTAACGTTGTAAAGAAGTATTAAAACGAAATAATGAAGACAAAAATGGTCCCAAATCGCCCTTAAAAAGGCAAAAAAATCCAATCCAATTTATTAAATACAGATTATTGAGTGGAGATAAAGAAGAGATGAGAAGTCTGGATGGAGCACAAGCTAACACTAACGCTAATGCTAACAGAAACCCTGAAGCATCTGCAAGCTTCATCTAGAAAAACATTTAACACTCGTTGGAAAGAAAGAATTTTTAAGAAAAAAGGAGAGAAAATCAGCTGTTGATGCAGAAAAAGTCTGTTATGATTAGAATTTTTTTAAAAGAACTTCCAAAGTTTAAATAAATAAATTGTTTAATAAGATTTTGTGCTTTAATTGCCTGTCTAAACAAATAAAATCCAGGTTTTTACAGATTATTTAAACTGAGCCTTTTTATTTTCAATGCGATCTATTACTGCACCATTTTATCTCAATTTCCATCAGTTTTTTCTGTTGTCCCTCTTTTTGTAGTAAAATGTTGTATATTTTGTGTTTAGCAACCAGTCTTGCTAAATTAAAAGGTCCATATTTTTCTTAGCTCCTGGAGCTTAGGCTAGCAGCTGGTACCGGATAGCTACTAAATTTAGATCAGGGATAAGGTTTCTAATATTTCTGATTTGTATTGCACAACCTATTGTATGGGCCTTTTTAATTAGAGTTGTTGATATTTTACTGCCTTTCACCCAACTGTAATTTTATGTTGTTTTGTACTTTGTGTTATGTGCTTTCATGGTTTACTTTGTACAGTATGTTTATCTATGTGAAGGACTGCGGATGGAAATTAGCTTAACGCCAAATCTGGTGCAGCCATCTCTTTATCTTATCTAATGTAACAGCACATGGTCCTTTTAAATAAACAGAACACAGATAAAAATGAATAGCCTAATTCTGATTTGTTCTTGTAGAAGTCTCATTTTATTCTATGAATTATGTGTGATATAAATGCGTTAGTGATGATCTCATAATATATTTTTATATTATTTTATTTATGGTTATCACGCCACATTTTACTAGGTTCAGTCTGTTAAAGGCAGGTGGATTTAGTTTGGTTATTGAATAAATAAACCAAAAATGAGATCATTACACTGATAGTGTTAAAATGTGAATGGGCCCTGGACCAGTTTGGGCTGAAAAATTGGGCCCCATCTTGAAAAAGGTTGAGAACCGCTGCTGTAAGAGGCATCAGTGCCAGTATGACGATAACAACAAAGTAGTAAAGCCCAATAAGGAAACTAAATGTCTGATAAAAAGAGGGCCCAGATGCAGATTTACATGCATCAGGCTGATGCTGCAAATAAAGTCTTAACTCCTAAACGAAGCAGGAAACCTCCGAAACATGCAGCATGTAAACCTGGCAGGATGACAAGGCATCGTCCAGACAGCGAGGCGAGAAGACAGAGAAACTATGACGACAAGCACAGACATGAGAAATGAGGATCTGGTACTGAACAAAGAAAAACCTGGAGTATTTATTTATGAATCAGGAACAGGGATTAGGATCAGAAATGAAAACCTGCTGTGACACAAAACATGAAATATCGCCTCTCATATGACTGAGTCAGACTCTTCTCATTCATGATATAGTCAACACTAATTCATCACCCATCAAAGAGGCTTTAAAGGTACAGTATGTAAAAAATCAAAAGGTCAGTGGCAGAAAAATGTGATATATAATTCAAAAAACTGTTTCTATTGATGTGTAATCGCTGAACTAATAGCTGCTATATATTTATTTTCTAAGAATGAGTCATTTATATCTACTTGCTGGGTGGTGCATATATGGAGGCTGCCATATTTCCACCATTTTTACTATGGTGTCCTTGAATGGACAAAACAATGTGTTTGATGTGAGAACACTCTGAACTTCAAAACTGCTTTACCAGCTTTGTTTTATGGGAGTTAGAGGCGGTTTTGGATCAGTAATGCCTTAAAAGACATTAAAAATAGTTACTCATCGTACAGTCATAGCTACATCCGAGACCACTCGATCCACTCACAGATAAAAACATATTTATGTCTGGGAGAATTTTGCCCACGAACAGCCACCACACATTCACTACAGTGCTTAGAATATGAAGTCATTTGAAAGAAAACACCTTTTCTTGCAATACCCATCTTTACCACTAGATGACAGTAATTCTTAGATACTGTGCCTTTAAAGCAGGGACGCACAAAGTGTGTCCTTCAGGTCCGCTGTCCTATCCTGCAGGTTTTCCATGCCTCCCTGCTCCAACACACCTAAAACACCTAAAAAACTGCAGGATAGTAGAACAATAGGGAGTTACAGCAGTCAATGTGTGATACAACCAGAGCCAGAACCACAAGCGGTGTCATTGGTTCTGTCAGGCAGGATCTGATTTTAAAAGATCAATTCAGCAAGACTGGGAAGCCGAGGCAACCTGGTCCTTACAGATCAGCTGGTTGTCTAAAGGCGGAGACACACCGGACAGACTGCTGACCATCACGGTTATCGCCACAAAATGGGGTCAGGCTGATCAATCGGCCTCAGTCTCTCCGTCACTGTGAAAAGATTGTCCAAGAACACACCGAACAGACTCCAGACTTGGGTGTGCCTTCTGCGTGTATGAAAAATATAACGTTGCCACAACAACAGATGGAGCTAATCACCGACTGAACGACTGGCTGACACCGATTACACATGTTCAATCGGCTGAAAAGAACACTGAGGTGACACAGGTGGCAGGTGACACACAACACAAAAAAGTGACTCACGACCCTGACTTCAAAGACTCCATGATGACTCCAGACGGCCAAAAATTGGCCAGATGTGTCTCCACCTTAACGTGACACCGAGATTGCTCGCAGAAGACCGGGGCACAAGAGTGATGGAGTCCAACTGCACGCTTATCTGACGAGGTAAGGGCTTACTGGCTGGATAGACAATAACCTGAGGCTTGGACAATTTCAGCTGAAGGTAGCGATCACTTGTCCATGCAGATATCAGAACGACATGTTTTCACATTGAGACAGTAGTGCTGTCAGGTGGGAAGGAAAAGAAAAGCAGGGTGTCATCAGCGTACAGTCGCAGTGGTAGGAGAAGCCATGAGAGGTGATAAGTTCACCTAGTGAGACGGTGTACAGTGAAGAGAGAAGAGGGCCAAGCACTGATCCCTGTGGCACCCCTGTTGCCAGCTCATGTGATCCGGAGACTCGTCCCTGCCATGATACTCTGAAGGATCTTGTAAGGTAATACACAAACCATTAGAGCAGGGGTTCTCAATCTTTTCATGATGGGGCCCAATTTTTCAGTCCAAACTGGTCCAGGGTCCATTCACATTTTAACACTGTATCAGTGTAATGATCTCATTTTTGGTTTATTTATTTATTTAACAACTAAACCAAATCCACCTGCCTTTAACAGACTGAACCTAGTAAAATGTGGCGTGATAACCATGAACATCATAATATAAAAATATATAATGAGATTGTCAAACACGTTTATATCACACGTATAATTAATGGAATAAAATCCGACTCCTACAAGAAAAAAAAAATCAGGATTAGGCTAAAAACATAAAATCTACAACATTTTACAACAAAAAGAGGGACAACAGAAAAAACTGATGGAAATTGATTTTTAAAAAAGCGATAAAATGGTGCAGTAATAGATCAGATTGAAAATAAAAAGTCTCATTTTAAACAATCTGTAAAAAAATCTTGATTTTATTTGTTTAGACAGGCCATTAAAGCACAAAATTTCATTTAACAATTTATTCATTTAAACTTTTCTTAGAATTTTTTTTAAGAACTTCCAAACGTAACAGACATTTTCTGCATCAGTAGCTGATTTTCTGCTGCCTTTGACAATCAAAGGCAGCAGAGGTCAAGCAGAATGAGGACTGAAGATGGACCATGACTGTTGTCATGAAGGAACTGAGAGACCTGACTGAAGACGGTTCGCTCTAGAAGTTTTCACATGAACATGGGCAGAGGGACCTGCCGGTAGCTTTCAACCTGTCCAGGGTTGAGGGGGGACCCGAGCTTGCTTGAAAGCAGAGGGAAAGACACCAGATTTAACGGAGTAGTAACTGATCCAGTCTTCGTCATAAACTTCAACATTCTTTAATATGAATGTTTGTGTTTGTAAATGAGTATTTAAAAAGAAAGAATTCAGTCTGATTCTTCTACACCCAACACAATGCAAAACCGCATGCAAAATGTAAAAACGGTAACCACCACATCCTCTGGTTTTCTTGGGGTTTTTGTTTGCACAAGTCCCAACCTGTCACCGCTACACTGGGGTTGAGCTTAAAAAATTCAACTGAATATGAACCAACACATGGCAATTTAGTACTTTTTAATCCCTCAACAACTGAATGTGTTTACAATTATATCATAAATAGACGAATAAAAAGAATGGAACGAGAAAAAATACAGTTAAATATTAAATTAATTTAAAACAATACAACTAAATACATGAATTGGTGTAAAAAAAAAAGTTCAAGTTCAAGTTGAAGTTTATTTTTAGAGCACTGATAACAGTCAACTGATTGCCCAAGGTGCTGAACAATTCACAAATATGGCAAAACACTTGAAACACGGTTCAGCAAAGCAGAGACCAACAGCACAAATGATAAAAATAAGAATTTAGAAAGTCTTCATGTTGTTGTTCTTAAGCCATTCAGAGGTGGACTTGCTGGTGTGTTCTGGATCATTGTTCTGCTGCAGAACCCAAGTGCGCTTCAGCTTGAGGTCACCAACAGATGGCCGGACATCACAGACAGACCTGAACTCCCAGGGAGGACAGACTCTGCTCACAGGGACAAATAGAGACAGAGCAATATTTTCTACTCCACTGTGATAAATATAAAGAAGTTAGACAAATGTACTTCCCCAGATTTAAAAACCACTGTATAGAATTTAAGTCGCCCCCAGATGGAGAGAAAATAAAATATATCTTAGGTGAGAAACCAAAGTGCTGCAGATTAGCAGCTGAGTATGAGTCCTCCTGCCACAGACTGAGGGATAACCACGGAAACACCACATAACTGTATAACCCTGTAAATACGTTTGTTGTGATAAAAAAAAAAAAATCTGTATTTGAAAGTTTGTATGATTGTGTGATATTGTAAATATGTTTAATATTATATATGCATTTGATATTATTGTATTTTTTTTATATGCTTTGGCAATATAAGCACTGTCTTGTCATGCCAATAAAGCTATTGAAATTGACAATTGAAAAAAATTGGCCGGACATTCTCCTTCAGGATTTTTTGGTAGAAGCAGAATTCATGGTTCCATTTACCACAGCAAGTCTTCCAAGTCCTGAAGCAGCAAAACAGCCCCAGACCATCACACTACCACCACCATATTTTACTGTTGCTATGATGTTCCTTTTCTGAAATGCCGTGTTACTTTTACGCCAGATGTAATGGGACCTACACCTTCCAGAAAGTTCCACTTTTGTCTCGTCAGTCCACAGAGTATTTTCCCAAAAGTCTTGGGGATCATCAAGATGCTTTCTGGCTAAACTGAGACGAGCCTTTATGTTCTTGTTGCTCAGCAGTGGTTTTGGTCTTGGAACTCTGCCATGCAGCCATTTTTGCCCCCCAGTCTCTTTCTGATGGTGGAGTCATGAACACTGACCTTCATTGAGGCAAGTGAGGCCTGCAGTTCTTGGATGTTGTTCTGGGGTCTTTGTGACCTCTTGGATGAGTCGTCGCTGTGCTTTTGGGGTCATTTTGGTCGGCCGGCCCCTCCTGGGAAGGTTCACCACTGTTCCATGTTTTCACCATTTGTGGATAATGGTTCTCACTGTGGTTCTCTGGAGTCCCAAAGCTTTAGAAATGGCTTTGGAACCTTTTCCAGACTGATAGATCTCAATTACTTTGTTTCTCATTTGTTCCTGAATTTCTTTGGATCGCAGCATGATGTCTAGCTTTTGAGGATCTTTTGGTCTACTTAACTTTGTGAGGCAGGTCGGATTGAAGTGATTTCTTGATTGAGAACAGGTGTGGCAGTAATCCGGCCTTGGTGTGGCTAGAGAAATTGAACTAAGCTTTCCAAAGATGTGATAAACCACAGTTTATGTTTTAACAGGGGAGGCAATCACTTTTTCACTCAGGACCATGGAGGTTTGGAATTTATTCCTCGCTTACTAATGAAAATCTTCATTTAAATACTGCACTTTGGGTTTACTTGTGTTATCTTTGTCAAATGTCTAAATTTGTTTAATGATCTGAAACATTTAAGTGTGGCAAATATGCAAAAAATAGGTAATCAGGAAGGGGGCAAACACTTTTTCACACAGCTGTATATGTAAGTTGGGAGAAAACTAAAACCTGTCCAATCTCCAGCTGGATTTGAGATCATAAACTGCTCCAGAGTCTTGCTCATGAGGGTGAGTAGAAAGTGGACCTTCATTCTGTTTGTGTTCTATCCCTTTAAAAACAGGTTTTAGGATCCACTGCCTTTTGTATTCACCTTTTAGAGCCTGAGGTGCCTTAGTAGGGACACTGAACAGTTGAAGCCAACATTGAACTAAAACCTCTACTTTTGGTCTGCTTCGCTTTTTGAGGTAATGTTCACATATTCTTTGATCTGATGTCGGTTTAGAGCTGCAGCTTCATTATTCCAGAAATATTCATTAGAATATTTCAGAATATTCACTTATATTCAAACAGTCTCAAGTGTTCCCTTTACAATGACTAGAAATGCTTTAACAGACCATGTGGTTGCAGATAGACTCGTTTCCTTATGGGTGCGTCATTTTCTAGGTTAACAGTTTTTTTTTTTAGCAAGTTCTTTTATAAACTGGCTTGTATGAACAAAACTAGACCAACTATTGGCTTTGGAAAAAAATGACAACGCAGTGTTGCAGAAGCAGATTGTAAAAATCATTCTGCCAGCTGGATTTTTAACAGTTCTGGGTTTAATCTTGCCATCTTTCTTGTGACTGTTTAACAAACTAATCTTCAAACTTTTAATTCATCAAAATCTTTTTTTTTTTCTTTGCACAATATCAACAGTCGTAAATCTGAAAGGTTCCTCCCAATTTACTGGTTTGTTTAGGAAAAAAAAAAAAGGTTGCTGTGCCTCAATCAACCGTACACCCACAGAATAATGTAACCTTAATTTCCACTTCCCCTCATGCTGACCAAGACTCTGGAGCACTTTTTTAATATCTCAAATGCAGCCGGAGATCTGGGTGGTTTCTTGTTATCTGCCAACATTAAAATAATGGAGGTCCCCGGCACCCGAGCCAAAAAGGTCTATAAAAGTCCACAAAAACTTGTCAATATTCCTCCATACTGCTCGTCCAATGTAATCCAAGTGTCCTGAGTGGGTAGCGTCCAGAATTTACTCGAAATGACATCATTGAGTATATTTTTAGAGCCTAAACAGAACTATATCCTTATTCCTGCAAGCGCGCCAAGGCATGTTCAGGACACTACGGAAGCTGCGGCGTTCAGAGCCTACTCAGCCGATAATAAAAGCGTAGAAGAAGAAATTTGCTGTTTACATTGTGCTAAGAGTGACAGAGCTGCAGACAAACCGGGACAAACACAGGAGGGGTTGGATATTGACAACTCAAAACCCAACTTTTCTCCCTGGCCTTTTCCTGATCAACTGGTTCCTTTCCCTGTTGTTTTGTCCTTGTGGTGTTTTTGTTTATTTCCTTTGTAAAGTGACCTTGGGTTCATTGAAAGGCCCTATATAGGCCTAAGTTCAGCTTATTATTAATATTATTATTAAAACAAAGAAAGAGAAAAAGAGAACGCGCGATCTCGTCTGCTGCGGCTTCCGTAGTGTAAACGCGCATCGGCGTGCTTGCAGGAGATGCAATGTAGAAATAAAATATACTAAATGACGTCGTTTCGAGTCAATTCTGGACGCTCTCCACTCAGGACACTTGGATGACATTGAACGAGCAGTATGGAGGAATATTGACAAGTTTTTGTGGACTTTTATAGACCTTTTTGGCTCGGGCGCCGGGGACCTCTATTATTTGAATGTCAGCAGATAACAAGACGCCTCCCAGATCTCCGGCTGCATTTGAGATATCAATAAAGTGCTTCAGAGTGTTGTTCAGCATCAGGGTGAGTAGAAAATGAAGGCACATTATTCTTTGGGTGTATTCCTTTAACAGTAGAAAAGAGTGTAAAAGTGAAACTAACAGTGTTATTGTAAGGTCTGGTTCCTAAAACACCAGACCGTGGGTTGCAGATCTGTTTGTGCTGCATGGAAAGAAAGTGACAGACAACTTCTTAGAACCTGCAGATGCAGATCTGCATCAGAGTTGAGTCTAGCCTGCAGCAGTTTCCGGAGCTCTCAGATTCAGTTTCGCACAGAAAAAAAATATAGAAGATCCACGAACACACAGTGAACCCTTTTACAGCTTCCTACACGAATGACCTGATTCGCATCGTGTGGATTCAACAGGTGTTGGAGTTTGAGGTTAATAACATCGAGCAACTCTGCAGACAGAAAAATAAATAAGTCGTAAGTCAGACCGGCTGGAGCTCACAGAAAGGTCCAGAAAACCTCTAAAACTGCTTAGCTAACAAAACCCTGAGATTAAGGAGACAGGAAAGGTGAGGGCTGAAAGCTTTTCAGGAAACTTGCAGGACTTCCTGTCAGATAAAAACACTCGAACGCAGACGCACACATCCAGAGGTCCACTGGACTAGGTGCTGGACACAGAAACAATTAACAGGAAGAGAATGGATCAGTGTGGAGGCCAAAAGGATCCCAGGGAAAGTTTCACTAGGTGTCATGTGTGATGTTTCGAGCACCAGGCCCTTCCTGACACAGAACCACATCATCATCCAGGCATGCGACACGCCACCCCCGCACCAAGATTAAAAATGTCATTTTTCCAGGAGAATTTCCAACAATATATATATTCCATTACATAATGTTCTGCTTAAAAACCAGCAACTAAACTAAGCACACAAAATCTTTACAGTATATACAGCATACACTCCACGTCAGCTTCATCAGCTCCACCTGTGCAACCACAAGTTAAAGGTACAGTATGTAAGAATTACTGACATCTAGTGGTAAAGATAGGTATTTGAAAGAAAAGATGTTGTTTTCTTTGTGTGGCCCCACCTGTGTTTGCCTGGGTGGGTTTTCACATATTGGGCCCTTGTAACTGAAACTATGAGATCTGCAAATTTGCATAGCTCAAGCCCATACATCTGTAAAAAAGTAGTACCATGGCAATGTTTACCATTGTGTTGCAGTGCGTCTGTAAAAAAGAAGTTCTGGGGTGATGTTTACTATTGTTTACTATTTACAAAAATGACCTGTGGAGTTCCCCAGGGCTCTATCCTGGGGCCTCTTCTGTTTAACATCTACATGCTCCCACTGGCCCAGGTTATAAAGAACAACAATATTAGTTACCATAGCTACGCAGATGACACACAGCTATATATTACAGTGTCACCAGGAGACTGGGGCCCTGTACAGGCTCTTGGTAAATGTATTGAGGAGATTAATGACTGGATGTGCCTCAACTTTCTTCAGCTGTACAAAAACAAAACTGAGGTGATTGTTTTTGGAGCCAAACAGAAACGACAGTAGGTTGTCACAGAACTTCAGCCCATACACCTAAAAAACCACCAATCAGGCCAGAAATCTGGGTGTAGTGATGGACTCGGACCTAAACTTTGAAAAACACATCAAGGCGATCACTAAATCAGCCTACTATCACCTGAAGAACATCTTGGGACTTCTAGAAGAAGTTGCCCAACGGAACGAAGGGCCCTGCTGGGGTCCCAGCGGACTAGCAGGTCAGCCAGATAAGGGGGGGCCAGGCCGTTGAGGGCTTTGAAAACAAACAAGTCATTTAAAATCAATTTGGAAGCGGACGGGGAGCCAGTGCAGGGAAGACAGGACGGGCCTTATATGTTCCCGCCTGGACGCGCCCACCAAAAATCGAGCAGCTGCGTTCTGGACGAGCTGCAGGCGGGTGATGGAAGCCTGGTTCAGACGGAGTGTGATTTCCGGTCAGGTGCAGTGGAAGATAGATTTGGATGTCGTCAGCGTAAAAATGGAAAGATAGTTTGTGCTTATCAATGATGGACCCAAGGGGCAGCAGATACAGCAGAAAAAGGAGAGGACCGAGAACCCAGCCTTGTGGCACCCCGTGGGTGAGTGGAACACATGAGGAGAAATCACCGGTAACAACCGAGAAGCTCCTGTCAGACAAGTCACTCCTGAACCATCTGATGAGGGTAAGTGTTTTGAAATGCATTTGACTGCTGTGGTGACAAGTTGAAGCAGTCATCAAACCTCACCCTGAAATGTCACAGAGATAAGAGCAACACTGATAAAGAGGCGGCCACTTATAGTTTTCTTCTGCATTCAACTATAAATACAACTCACATGAACACAGATAAGGCTTGACCACGTCCTCCTCTCAACATTTGAAATGCAGGTTTAAGTGGAAATTAGAACAAAATTCCTCTGGTAATCTGACCAAAGTGATGGTTGTATGTTCTCAAACATGGAAGTGTAGATGCACCTCTGCACACTCAAAACTAGAGGTACCAATTTGTACTTAAAAAGGTACAAAGCTTGTTGCTGGGGGGTGTTCCTTTCTGAAAGACATTTCTGTACCTTCATGGTCCATTTTTGTACCTTATCAAGCTGTATGAGTTAATAAAGTACAATTAAACCAATTAAAAATGATGAATAAAAGTCAATAAAATAGAGATTATGACAACAATCAAAGATGCTAATAATAAATGAATAATTATTATATAAATATTAGGCCAAACACATATATAGTTATACATATAATTACTATGACTAATATGAAAATCATACTATAATAACTATAATTATACAACTGTTTAGAAGTACTGCTATTTATAGTTATTGTACAAGCTACGCACATTTTTTAAAGCTGCAGGTACCCTTAGGGTTGAAATGGTACAAATTTGTACTTTATATTACTTTGGACCCTTTTTCATAGTATAAAAGGTACTTCTGGCCTCATAAAGACCAATGTTGTACTTTTGAGAGAACATTTGTAAAAAATGTACCTACAAGTACAGAAATGTTCCTGTCTCGTACCTCTATTTTTGAGAGTGTGGTAACATGCATGTTGTTTGACATGAATCACTGAAACGTCTATGATAGCTGACACTTTCTATTGGCCAAACAATGTATAAACTGTGATGTAACTGTGATAAACTGTTACAGTTCTAGCAGCTCTCTGATGCTCGTGCAGACGGACAGACAGCAGCATACCCTCCAAGAGACCTGAAGTGATGGAACGACCAACCAGAACGCAGCATGAGTCCACTGAGACTAATCCCTTCGCTGTTGCCACCATTCCTCTTGGATTTGAGTTTTTATAAAACAGACTGTTTATTTGGGGGTTTCTGTGGAAAGTAGGTGGTGGTGAACATCTCTGCTGCAAAATGGTTCTGTTATTCTAGAATAGCTTTATAAACCGTGACTGACTCTTGGATTTAAACACTGCAACCCTGTTTCCACCAACAGGTCCAGCTCAGTACCAGACACGCTTTTTTGTGTTTCCACAGGAGATTAGCTGGGATGGATACTGAGTTATACAACCCTGATAATCCCACTTTGTTGGGGCCCTTCCACTGGGGTCCCAGTCTCACAGAACCAATCCTAATGGGTAGAGGTTGACACGCTGCAATCTGTTGGTTGATAGAAATGTCACTTCCTGTGTGACTCGGCAACAGGGTTGAAAAATTCCTGGAATTTTCAAAATTGGAAACTTTCCATGGGAATTAATGGAAATATTCATTCATTCATTCATTTTCTGTACCGCTTATCCAGTTCAGGGTCGCGGGGGTTGCTGGAGCCTATCCCAGCTATTATCAGGCGAGAGGCAGGTACACCCTGGACAGGTCGCCAGTCTGTCGCAGGACCAACACAGCAAGGTTATTGTAGTTAACTAAAACTAACGAAAATACTAAAACTAAAATTGAAAAACCATTTTCGTTAACTGAAATAAAAATAAAAATGACAGTTTTAAAAAAAAAAACGATAACTGAAACTGTATTGTGTCTTTAAAAAACTAAGTAAAACTAACAAATTATTGCAAAAATATACTTAGTTTTAGTTTTTGTAAATTTATTTAATACATAAGCTTTTTGGATTGATATGAAATCTATTTCTATTTAATCTGTTTACTTTGCTTTTATTTCGAGTGACTTTCTGGGGATTTTGAATGTCACGCCAGACAAAAACCTTTAATTTACGAAAAAAAAATCCCCAAAATCTAAAATTAAGACTGAAACTAATAAAAATGAAACTAGAACTAAGCATTTTCCAAAAAAATAAAAAATAAAAACTAGCAAACCCGCTCAATAACTAAAACTAACTGAATTGAAAAACAAAAAGTCAAAACTAAACAAAAACTGAAATTAATGAAAAATCCAAAACTATTATAACCTTGCAACACAGAGACAGACAACCATTCACACTCACATTCACTAACAATTTAGAGTGACCAATGTCTTCGGATGGTGGGAGAAAGTCGGAGTACCTGTAGAGAACCCGCGCATACACGGGGAGAACATGCAAACTCCACACAGGAAGGCCACTGTTGGAATTGTTCGAATTACTAATTCGTTTTTTAAACCCAGACATTTGGGTTGTTGGCCCAACTTCTGCACTGCAAAAACTCAAATCTTACACTGAAAAAAAGGATTTTTCGGCCTTGTAAAAATAACTGACGTGAGAAGTAGGGCTGCAGCGGTCAATTATTTTTGTATTCAAGTAATCTAGTGATTCTTCCGACGATTAATCGAGTAATCTGATAAATTGGACATTTTGCAAGTTATTTAAATTTCACAACTTAAATTGGTTGTATAAGCTAGAGTTTCTAGCTTTTAGAGTTCTATTGTGCAGAGTTTGCCCTGAACGCGGCGCTGATGCCCACCCATGCTTCTCTGCCAAAAACATCATTGTTGCTTCCACATCTGCACATTTAATTCTGAGCTTTACTGAAATAGAAACAACTGGCTGTTCATTAGAGGACCTAAACACATATTCAAGTGTAAATGTATTAACAAGAAAAGATGATCAGCACCTGCTGAACCGACTCCCAGCAGTTTAAAAATCATTTATTGTTATGAAAATTTAAAAAAACTGCTGAGACCCTCTGATAGACTAAACCTGGTATCACTGCTAATGTTACGTTTGATGTAGTTCAGCGACTGGCTTTTATTTTGAAAGTTACCAGATGCTTTCTGCTACTTCCGTGTCTGATTTCCTCCTATCTGAACTAACGAGAGCTGATTCTGGAAGCTGCTCTGTCAAACAGACTCGACGCCCATATTTAGAGGAGCGTGCTTCTGGCTCGCGTTGCGAGGTCTCCGGCGTGGACTAACCCCCTCCGTCCACTGCCTCCGCTCCGCTCCGCCCCGGTCCGCACGACGCAGCAAATCCGTTGCTATTTTAATCAATGAGCAGCAGTCCACTTCTCCGCCAGCGCTCCGCTCCGACACGTCCGCTCGGGTCCGTCGGCCTCCGCCAAAAATACGGATCAACTCTATTTTCTGGTCCGCTCCGCTCCGTTTGGAGGAAGTTGCAAACATGAAACATCCGGTTTATAAAGTTTTTTTTTTACATCCACCACAGAAGAAATTGATTGCTGTGTATAAAACTTATTGGGCATATTGTAGCATCTCAATAAAAACTTTATGAAATAATATTGCGTCTTGTGTGACTTGAGAATGGGCAAATTGGGCAATGTGTGTAGTTCAATGTGCCGTATACATACTCCCTACAAAGTAGGTCGCCGCACGTCAGATCCTGTCAAAACTACAAAAACTGTCACTTGTAAACACTCATTTTGGAAGTTGAAGGCCAAAAGATTTTGCTTCTCGCGCATGCTCCTTTGCCTGCTTTGTGACTGAACGGAGAGGGTGCTGGCGGAGTGAGGTGGAGTATGTGTGCGAGGGTTTTTGCAGCCCGCCGGAGAAGACGGACTACAGCGCAGCGCAGCGGATCGGAGTGGGGCGGAGCGGAAGCAGTGGACGGGAGGTGTAAGCCATCGATTAAAACGGTCGTCTTAAGTTTCGGAGGCTGCGCCGCACACGGAGCAAAGAGCAGACAGACCAGCTCTGAACTGCCTTTACTGACCAGGTGCAGCCAAATCCACCGATCGTACAAATAAAGGACTGACTATTTCCATGTCACGGATCGCTTGCTTACCTGGAGACGGTACTGGGTTTCCTCTCTCTTTCGGTCCAGTTTGGAGGGTCCCATACATTTTTTCCTCCCTCCACTTTAGTTACGTTATCAGCATAAAGCTAACTGTTATGTTGAACAGAAATACCCGTCCGCGCAGAACGTCACTTGCGTTTACGTTCCGCTGTAACAGAAAAACCATCCAGGCGGATGCGCAAAATACAGAGTGAATTTAACAAATCCTCGAGGCAGTTAATTTGCCTCGAGCAATTATATGAATCAAATTACTCGAGTAATCATGCAGCCTGAGTGAGAAGTAAATTCTGCAAGATTATCTTGTTTTTACTCAAAAGAAGGCACAATTTTATTAAATGGTACTTAACATTTGTTTGTATATTTAACTTAATTTTCAAATTGTAAGTATAACTTGCAAATATTAAGTAATTTGCATTGAATGTGTTCATTATGTGATCAACTTGTAAAAACTAAGTGAACTTTGCCTACACAGTCCTGTCAGAGGGGGAGGGGCTATTTTCAAAACTCAACATATCTGGACCACAAAGGCTCATGGGAGATGCATATTTGTGAATGTGATGCTATAAATTTGAGCTATTTGCTGCGTTATGGTTTATATTTAGACAATGTTGGAAAGTTCTGTTGTGTTTGAATTGTAAAAGGTGCGACAATGAGTGAGAAGGAGAAAACAGATAAGTAAAGTCACCATCCCCATTACCTACGGAAAATTCCACATCCTTGTTTGAGGAGTTGGGAACATCACATCAGTTATTGTTTAACTGTGATTTATATTTTAACTGTTTAAAATGACTAATCTGTACCAGTGTCATCGTTTAAGAACACTCTTTAAATTATATTTGTTTCAATGTGACGTTTTCAGTTTGATGTAAACTGGGTTCACGTCGAACTTAATCATGACAAAGAAAAACTCAAAGGCAAAATTGAGAAATACAAGTAAAGGTTACGTGAGTTTTTCTTGTAGGAATAATTCATATATGCAAGTAAAGTTTACTTGAAAGTAACCCTTTTGAAATTTACTAACATTTCTGAGCGCAATTGCAAATATTACTCTACAGTTTTTTCGGTGAACCAAGTATATTTTTCTAATTTCTAGAAAAAGAATATCTCATCTCATCACAAAAGAAACATTTCAGTGAGATATAAGATCTTGTTTTAAGGCAATGCATCTTTTTTCAAAAAATTTATCAAGAAAATTTCACTTGTTCCACTGGCAGGATTTTTTTGCTTAAAGCAAAAAAAAAAAAAAAAACTTATTTTAAGAAAGGCCAAGATTTTTGTTTGTTTGTAATAAGCAAAAAAAAAATGTCAATGGAACTTGATAAAAAATTTGATAAAATTTCTTGAAATAAGATGCATTGCCTTAAAACAAGATCTTATTCTGTCACTGAAATGTTTTTCTTTAAATAATTTTGCCTTATTTTGAGTGTGATTAGATATTTTGACTAGAAATTAGAAAAATACACTTGAACGAGATCTGCTGCGTAAAATCCTCCCATTTGCGGTTAAACTGGTTTGAATGTGAGCTGATGAAGCAGAAAGCAGGTCTGAAAATCCAGAACCAGAACCAGAACCAGGTGTTTGCCTGTAATCACTGTGAAACGAGGTTCCAGGCCTGAAAAAAATGTATCCCAGTGTTCCCAGTCAGCAGGCTCAGGGTTCGTCTTCTGCAAACAGGAGTCTGGTCCTTGAGGGCCTGCAGGACGGCGGCCCGGACCGTTTGACACTTTTAGTCTAAGGCGATATAAAGGCTGTTTCTAGTCCGCTTAATCAGATGTTTGCATTTATATCTATACAACTGGAAATTAGTCTTGAAGGTGAAACTATGGAATAGGTTTCACCTTCCTCCTGTCATGAATTCGTGAATTCAGTTTTCTCTGTACCTGGAATGGGTATTCCCTCCCCAAGCTCAGACTATCACCAGTAAATCACTGCAAATATTTCCAGTCACTTCACTCAGTTATCTTTAAAATTCTCCAAAAAGGCTGAAGAAACGGCGAGAAAATGTCAGGGAGAGCTCATTTGTAGCCGTTTTCAGGGTTTTTAATGATGTTGACATTGCGGAGTCTGCGGTGGGGGAGTTGAGATCATATCCAGGAAGGACTCCCTTCCAGGCCTCATTCATTATCTCTGCACACACACAAACACACACCAGCATGAGTGGCAACAGAGCAGGACAACAACAGCTGAAGAGTTCAGTTTCTCTCAAAGAGCCGGCAGTTCAGATGAAACGATGCAAACATGGACATGTTCCCAGTTGAACTGCAGTTTTGCTCCTTATTGTATATGTAAGTTTTTTAAAAACTCATTGCAGGGTTGAAGCCGGATGGCGATACACACATCTTCTATGTCATAGCAAAATGTATCCTGCATCTAAAGCAAAGAAGGACATGACCAAAAAAATTAGTGTAGGTCTATATTTGCGTTTTTTGCTGGTATACGTCAGGTGTGTTGACCGACCCCCCCCCCCCCCCCTTCAGCATAATTCACTGACGGACATCTATACAGGCAACAGTTTAAGTATATATGTATATACATACATATACAGCTGTTTAAAAAAGTTTTTGCCTCCTTCCTGATTTCTTACTTTTTTGCATGTTAGTCACGCTTAAATGTTTCAGATCAAACAAATTTAAATGTGAGACAAAGATAACACAAGTAAACAGAAAATGCGGTTTTTAAATGAAGAAGTGAGTCTTCTACAGCGCTGTGGAGGAATTTTGTTCCACTCATCTTTGCAGAATTGTTGTAATTCAGCCACATTGGAGGCTTTTCCAGCATGAACCGCCTTTTTAAGGTCATGCCACAGCATCTCAATGGGATTCAGGTGGGGGCTTTGACTAGGCCACTCCAAAGTCTTCATGTTGTTGTTCTTAAGCCATTCAGAGGTGGACTTGCTGGTGTGTTCTGGATCATTGTTCTGCTGCAGAACCCAAGTGCGCTTCAGCTTGAGGTCACCAACAGATGGCCGGACGTTCTCCTTCAGGATTTTTTGGTAGAAGCAGAATTCATGGTTCCATTTACCACAGCAAGTCTTCCAGGTCCTGAAGCAGCAAAACAGCCCCAGACCATCACACTACCACCACCATATTTTACTGTTGCTATGATGTTCCTTTTCTGAAATGCCGTGTTACTTTTACGCCAGATGTAATGGGACCTCCACCTTCCAGAAAGTTCCACTTTTGTCTCGTCAGTCCACAGAGTATTTTCCCAAAAGTCTTGGGGATCATCAAGATTCTTTCTGGCTAATCTGAGACGAGCCTTTATGTTCTTTGTGCTCAGCAGTGGTTTTGGTCTTGGAACTCTGCCATGCAGCCATTTTTGCCCCCCAGTCTCTTTCTGATGGGGGAGTCATGAACACTGACCTTCATTGAGGCAAGTGAGGCCTGCAGTTCTTGGATGTTGTTCTGGGGTCTTTTGTTTGGATGAGTCGTCGCGGTGTTCTTGGGGTCATATTGGTCGGCCGGCCACCCCTGGGAAGGTTCAACAATGTTCCATGTTTTTCCATTTGTGGATAATGGTTCTCAATTGGGTTTCTCTGGGGTCCAAAGCTTTGGAAATGGCTTTGGAACTTTTTCAGGATGATAGATTCAATGAATTTGTTTCTCAATTGGTCCCGAATTTCTTTGGAAATATTTCCCATTGTGGGCAAAAAAATGTGAAATTAAAAAAAAAAAATAAAAAAAAAAAAAAAAAAAAAAAAAAAAAAAGTGGAAGAGGGGTATGAGGTGACCTTTTTGATTGGGGAGTAAAAAAAAAAAGAGAGAGAGGGTATGGGAGGTAATTGGGTGTATGGGGACTCCCACCCCCCCCCAGAGGAGGTGATCTTTTTGATTGCGGTGTCGTGTGTGTGGGGGGATCTTTTTTTTTTTTGGTGGTGGTTGTGGAGAGGAGGATGATATACTAGCCCAGGGTTGGGGTGAGAGAGAGAGAAAAAAAAATAGTTATTTACACACTAAAATTTAATTTATTTTTTCTTTCTAATACTCACAAAAAAAATAATAAAGAGAAACATCTAATAGATAGGTGGTAGGTTTTTTTGGGTTTTTTTATTTTGTTTATTGGCAGAATTTTTGTGCTTATAAGCAAAAAAAAAAAAAAAAGATCTTTTCTTTACTTATTTTAAGAGTGGCCAAGATTTTTTGTGCTTATGATAAGCAAAAAGAAGATTCTGCCAATGGAACAAGCAAAATTTTCTTGATAAGATTTCTTGAAATAAGATGCATTGCCTTAAAAAAAAATTCCTTTGTCTTACTAAAATCTCAGTAATTTTGTCTTATTTTGAGTGTGATGAGCTATTTTTCACTGGAAATTAGAAAACTATATTTGGCAAGATTTGAGTTTTTGCAGTGCAGAAGTTGGGCCAACAACCCAAATGTCTGGGTTTAAATAAATCAGAAATTAGTTGGTCCCTTGTCAATATTTGATTGGTTGATTGATGTTTATTTAAGTGTCAAGCACCTTGGTTGGTGCCCAGCCCTCATGGGCTTATTAGACACTATCAAATAATACAATAGCCTCATGGCAAAATACAGAACAAAGCATGACATAAAAGAAAAACCTATGAAAATTTGGGCACATACAGAGACGTGTCAATAAGCAGCACATGTACAGGTGGAGTTAATAAGCAGAAGACGCTCGTGTGAGGGGGATTTATTCTATTTAATCAAACATCAGAGGTAGAACATGGTCATTATCTCCTCTGCAAAGCTTTGGAGCAGGTGAACGCTGCACGCAGAACGTCTCCCTGGTTGTTTTGTAAGTTTTAAGCGAGTGCAGTCCGTCAGGTTTAACTGCGTTTGATAGGAGCTCCTGGCAGACTGCATGGCTGTGGTTTGTCATCTCAGAATGACCCATAGATAGCTGAAACCTATAATCACATTAGCTGGGAGTTGTTTTGCTGCTGCTGCTCATCTCTGTCTGTGCACATGGGGCTTCATGATTACCATCCTCATTTTAACGGAGGACATTAGCAGGGCTATCAGGATGTAAATCAATGACATGCATTAAAAACAGATGCATCAATGTGTTGTGGTGCTAACCCTGACCTTTAATTGTGGTGCTATAATGACTCTGGGATATTTTTTTTAATAAAAGCAAGTCATTTCTTTTTCAAGAGGCGCAAAACTCCAAAATAAAATGTTTAAACAGAGACATTCATTCTTTTGAAGCACATTTTGAATCGATGCCAGCATGTTTGCAACAAAGCTGAGTCTGGCCCGTATTTCTGGCTGCAGCAGGTCTTCCTTTGAACAACACGTGCCATTCAGGACGATGTGATTCCTTTTAGATAAAGAGGAACAATCTGTGTTGAGATGGGGGCATTAAAGTCAAGCGATGTTCCTGAGAGGAATGCATCGTTTGACTAGAACTCTGATTTATTGAGATTAAAATCTTTTTTTTTTTTTACTTTTTGAGTCACAAACTCCAAAATAACATACCTTGGTGTCTGTAGCCCCACGACGGCTGAGTGGTTAATTGTGTGATACAGTTAACAGGTCATGCCGTGGTCATCCTCTTAATATGAGGCTAAAAACTGTCAGAGTCCTCATAAATAAGGATCATTTGATCGCAAAGAAGCAGATTCAACACTTCTCAGTGTGATTAAGCTACAAATGTACGATGGCAACAGACCAAGCATAAATAAAAATGTACCAATGGCCCAACCTTCTAACAGACAAAGATGGCCATCCCACTCTGGAATATAGCTCACAATGATGGTCAAGGATTTGCAGTTTGTAATGAATCTCAAAGAAGCTGATAAACGTGTCAATCTTATGAAGACGTTGAGCTGAAGCATTCATATACACCAAGTCCCCATAATCTAAGACAGATAAGAATGTTGCGGTGACAAGCCGCTTCTTTGCCTCAAAAGAAAGACAAAATCTATTTCGAAAGGAAAAGGACAATTTAAGTTTTAAGTTTCTTCACCAGATTTTCAGTATGCGGCTTGAAAGTGAGAGACTCATCCAGCCAGATTGTCAGCTACCTGCTGTAAACGTCAGACGAGTGTGCGCAGCCTCCAGTATGGAGTATTACTCTCACCAATCAGAGACTTGTAGTCAAGACCGCCAAAACCAAGACTACCGAGACCAGAGTGTGTCAAGACCAAGACTAGTTCAGCTCGAGACCAAAAAACCCCCCTTTTTTTTGCCATTTTTCATGAGTTGTAAAACCAGAGCACCATACTGAGTTCAGCTGCTTCGTATAAAAATTAGATTTTATTTGGTAACTGAAGGGGTGAATAATGAAATATAAAAAACGCAGTCAAGACTGCTTTCAAGACCACTCGGCCAGTTCAAGACATTGCAAGGCTAAGAGACCGAAGACCAAGACCAAAGACTGCAAAGCCCCCCCCCACGGCACCCACCCTGATGCCCCTGCCCCACACACCCGGCACCAGGGCGCTACCACCCCCGTACACCATCACCACACTCCCACACACACTCCTTCCTCCACCCTACACATACACCCCCACCTCCCTATACCCTCAATACCCACATGCACCACCCTACCCCCCCTCCAACCTGAGACACTCACGCCCTTCTTCGTCCACCCCCTCACACACATCACCACATTGCTCCCCCTACACACAAACACGCACTCCTCCCGCCACCCTACATACACCCCCACCTCCCAAAACCCTCAATACCCACATACCTCCCCACACGCACATGCACCGATCCGCCCCACCCTCCAACTTGACGCACAAACACACACTCCTTCCTCCACCCTACACATCACCCCCACCCCCCTATACCCTCAATACCCACCACACTCCCCCCCTCCCTCCAACCTGAGACACTCACACCCTTCTTCGTCCACCCCCTCTCACACACTCATCACCACATCGCTACCCCTACACACAAGCACACACTCCTCCCTCCACCCTACATACACCCCCCACCTCCCTATATCCTCAATACCCACATGCACTCCCCCCCCCACACACAAGCACCGCTCCACCCCACCATCCAATCTGACACACAAGCACAAACTCCTCCCTCCACACATATACCCCCCACCTCCCTATACCCTCAATACCCACATGCACTCTCCCCCCATGCATATGCACCACCCCACCCTCCAACCTAAACACTCACGCCCTTCTTCGTCCACCCCCTCGCACACATCACCACATCGCTCCCCCCTACACACAAGCACACCCCACCCCCCCCCGCCCCCATTAACTCTTTCCTCCAACCACTGACCCACATCTCCCTCCTCCCCCAGCCCATATTCCTCACTCCCACATACACCCTGAGCTTTCCACACCCACACCCACCTCGCTCCACCCTACTTACTTTTTCCTCCCTCCCCACCCTTCTCTTCCTACATTTCCCTCCCCTCCCTCCAGTCTTTCTCTGACGTTCACTCTCTCCAACATCAATCCTTGTACATCTGCATGCACCACGCCCGCTGATACACACCTCGTCCCCCCTCACCTTATAAATTTCCCCTTTCACACACATTCATTAGCTCTCACACACCCACCTCACTCTCACCCTTGCCTCCGTGCCTCCTGAGTGATAACCCGGACCGGAGAAGCCCCCCGCCCACATATTTAGTTTTTAAGTGAATATCGGCCGATACTGATATCAGGCAGATTATTATGCATCATTATTAACAACGATAATACTACTAATAATAGTAATACTTAATGAAAAAAACACTGTCCTCCATTTTCATACATACTTAAGACCATTTTCTTATATTTCTTTAACTTTCAAGATTATTTAATTTCCTCATTGATGTATTTTGTTATCAGTCTGTCGATATTTCTTTAAAGTTTTTATGTTTCTGGATTTAATTCGTGTTCAAAGCACAAATTAGATTTTTCTGCAAGGAGCAGAGACTATCAATACAGATGAAAAAGTATCAAATCAATCAGCGTAGGAAAAGGAAAATATTGAAACATCAGGTTCAGTGACCATGCGCCTGGAGAGCACAGAAAAATCTGCACTTATCAAAATCTCTGCTTACGTTCAGGACATCTGACCTTAACTGCCATGTGAAAGCAAACTTCTGCATCTACTGGACGCCCACCTGTACATTAGCTAATCACATTTCCCAAATCACGGCTCATCCATCTCTCAGCTTAGCGTTTATCACCGTTGGCCTTCGGGGTCCTCGTGCTCTGGAAGTGCAGCACGTTTCTCTCTCCAGCACACGTGAGTACAACGTCTGCGTCACCGTCAAGCTGCTGCTGAGCTTGAAGAAAAGCAGGCGTGTGGGAGCAGAAACACAAACAAGGTGCAGGACCGGGCTCGGTAAACACTACTGATGATCCACGATTACCTCCGTCTCCAGAACGCCTCTGCAGGTCACCTCTGCAGACTCCCGCTGAACTATCAGATTTCCACCAGTTTCATTCCTGAACCCAGTCACGGAAACATGCCAGATTTTACAGGAGCGTTTTTTTTCCCCTCCGTCACACTCATACACAAAAAACATACTCACAGTTTTCTGCCGTTTTGATTGAACTGGTCAAGCTGGTGCAGAGAGGTGAGAAAACATAGGAGCTGATTGGCTAATTGGGAACTGCTCTGCTTAAAATTAATAACGATATCACGTATCTGTTGATGCTGGCCATCCCACCCTGCTAGTCCTCTTAGACCACGCTGTCCTTATTTCCCGCCTGGAGCACTTAGTTGGTATTCGTGGAATCGTACTCACATGGTTCAGGAGTTATTTGTCTGACAGGAGCTTCTCCGTTGCTACCAGTGATTCCCCCACCTCACAGGTTCCACTCACCCACCAAGGTTATTATAGTTAACTAAAACTAACAAAAAAACTAAAACTAAAATTGAAAAAACATTTCAGTTAACTGAAATAAAAATAAAAACGACAGTTTTTAGCAAAACAATAACTGAAACTGTATTGTGTCTTTACAAAACTAAAACTAACTAAAATTATTGCAGAAGCATCCTTAGTTTTAGTCTTTATAAATTAATATAATACATTAGCCTTTCGGCTTGATTTGAAATCTATTTCTATTTAATCTATTTTCTTTGTTCTACTGGTTTTATTCCAAGTGACTTTCTGATTATTTTGAATGTCACACCAGACAAACACCTATAATTTGCTAAAAATAAAACCCCCCAAAAACTAAAACACTGAAACTAATAAAAACTAAACTAAAACTTAACATTTTCCAAAAATAGAAAATAATAAAAACGAGCAAATCTGCTCAAAAAACTAACGAAAACTAACTGAATTGAAAAACAAAGTCAAAACGAAATTAAAAATCCAAAACTATTATAATCTTGTCACCCACGGGGTGCCGCAAGGCTCAGTTCTGAGTCCTCTCCTTTTTCTGCTGTATCTGCTGCCCCTTGGGTCCATCATTGATAAGCACAACCCCTCTTTCCATTTCTATGCCGATGACATACAACTATCTTCCACTGCACCAAACCGGAAATCAGTCCGTCATACACAAAACTTTTAAACTGTCTAAATGACGTGATGTCATGGCTCGCGTGGAATTTCTTGCATCTTAATGACACAAAGACTGATTTTATTTTGTTTAGCTCATGAGGGTAAGTGGAAAATAAAGTTGCATCATTCTGTGGGTGTACTATTCCTTTAAGTAGGGTTGGCGTTGCTTATTGGATTTACAAAGTGGAACAGAGCAGTGACATTGGATTCAGCCTGTTATCCAGGAAGAACTTCATTTCCCAGCATTCCTTTCAGCACTATGTGACTAAGGCTGTGTCAAATGTCTCCTCTCCTACCCTCATTTACAACATAGCTACTAGGCACTCATCTGCCTGTAACGGACAGAGCTGACCATTATCGCGAAATCACGTGTTACCAGCTGTCACCGGGCAACCACGGCGGCACCGACTGAAAAGATTTAATTAAATAAATGTAATTTTAAATGAAGGTTTTTATTTCTTATATTGTGTTTAATCCCTTTGTTTTTCTCTCCTTTTTCTGCCGCTCGATATGTTCAACACCTTCGCCATCGCTCTTCTGACCGCAATGCATTGTGGTCTATATTGTCCGTAGGGACATGAAACTCACTAGTTTTCAAGATGCATTGTGGGTAACTTGGTGCACTACTTCTGGACACGGACACCCCTACAAAATGGCGTGATCCTATATGGGCTAGTAGGAATAGAGTGGACATTCGGACAGACTGCGGTGCAGCTGCTGCTGCTACAGACTGACTTGCTTTGAAGCTGCTGGTAATATGTCTGGTTTTAAAGTGTCCGGTCTTTGCCAATGTCGAAATATTATGATACATTTTAGCTATTATTAATATAAGTTACTATGCTGTTTCTGTGGAATATAGAGCACTTGACGCAGTCGTTGCTCCGAGGGCTCCCATTCAAAAAAACTAGGCACTGTAACTCAGGGGGGGGCCCTTCTCTATTGGAATAATAAACCTGGGGGGGTTTTGATTAATGGCCTAATGACTTAAAAATCAGCTTTTTAAAGAGGTGGCAATAATTATTTCAAAGACAGAAGGAGGATGTTTTAAATTTAGAGAGGGGGGGGGGGGGTGGGGGGGGGGAGGGGGGGGGGGCCGGAGTGGCAGAAATTAGCGGAAATTTAAGTTGTTGGTCTTTGTTCTCGGAGCAGAACATATTGTATCTCTCAAAATATGGGAGATACCCCCAAGTTATATGCAGACAACTATGAGGGTGTATCGGTTGATATTGGAAATTAAGTTTCGGACAATATCGGTACATCAGATATTGGTAAAAAAAAAACAGTGGTGAAAATCCTTTCTTGTAACTTCACATAAAAGATGACATATTAACACACAGCTGTCAAAAGAGAAGCAGCTTTCTTCTTTCACTCAGAACCACGAAGAGCAGAACAGCACCATATCCGGCCTGTTTGGTTCACTGATAAATGATGTGAACTAAGTGGGAAAGACGTGAAAAACAACACAGCTTCTGGAAAATCAGTCAGCTGTTCGGCTCAGAGCGTCCAGACAAACTGCATCTCCACGAAAAAAAAGTCCTGGCAACATTTTATATAGCATAAATACAAAGAAGCAAAGCAAACCGAGAGACGAGGTGGCAAATAAAATACTAATTAGCAGATTCAGTGTTTATGAGACGTACCAATCACATGTGCTTTCTTTGATTAGTTATGTTTTTCATTTATTTCTTTACTTTCATAGCAGCAGAATAATGTTCTGGTCTTTTGATATAAAGCTCCCCCTGAAAATTTAATTTATTATCTATAATATGAAAGTTTGAAAGAAAAAAAAAAAAATACTCAACATCTGTTAGCTTTCAAATAAATTATCTTTATCATCAGCATCATATAGAAATCTCTGCATCACTTAATTTTTGCGTTTTAAGCCTCAAATCAAGAGCAACTACTGGCCAAAACTCAGCTTCACTGTAAAATATAACTTACGTTTACTTGAAAATATTAAAGGAAACAGATTACCCTGGAAAAAGTAAGTAAACAAACTTAATTGAGGAGATTTTTGTGTAATTAGTATATTTGAGTGAGCTGTGCTTTTTTGAAGTTGTAACCACTTAGTTAGTCAAATCAAGCTGTTATACAACTTAAATACCTTAAGTCACGGCAACATAATATAGTTTGCCAAAATAAGTGGGGGGCGAAAAATGAAAAAAAAAAAAAAAAAAAAATATAATATATAAAAAACCCCATATAAATAAATACACATAAATATGTAAAAAAAAATTGGGAAAAATAAATAAACCAATGAATATAAAAATAAATACACAAATAAATGTGTAAAATGCACAAAAAAGGAGAAAATACATGAATACATGGACAAATACAAGTTTAAAAAATATAAAATTAGTCTTTTTTATGACCAAAACATATACTTATTCATTGATTTGTTCATGCATGTATAATGTGTAGCTTCACTTTCGCCTCTTCAGACATGACCGGATACTACGTCCATATTTTTTACGGTCTTTGGTCCAGACTCAGTTTGAAGGAGTTGCCTTCATATGAGCTGCAGTGATCATGAAGTGTGTGAAAGCGCAGCCTCTCAGGTCCAGAGGAAACGTTGCAATCAGGACGCATGGATCAATAATCCTGGTTACTTCATCAGGAACACCGCAGCATCTGCAGCCCACAGCTTCATTTTCATCTGTAACTGGAATACCTGACGCCAAACAAATGTTTGGCCATTAGTTTTTCCAGCCTGGACTTGCTGGCGTGTTCAGCGATGCAGCTGCTTGCGTTTTCCTCATTTGTTTAGATTGCATGTGTCTGTAATTATGAGAAAGTAACGAGCACATTAACCGGAGCAGAAAGTGTAATTACTGCATTAAACTCATTTTAACTTGTATTCACAACAAATTACTCAGCTTATAATCAAACTTCTTGTTTGTTTTTGTTAAAACAAAGTTGCTTCTTCATAGAAATTCATCCTCAAAGTGAAGATGGTTCTCAGAAGTTCATCAAGTCATCGCAAAAGTGAAAACTGAAGTCAGCCTGCAGGTTGTTCTCGCATGCCGATGGGTGGTTCTCAGCCAGCATGTTTTCAACGAGCTGAAGGGTAATCTGATCCTCGGATGGCAAGCTTTCTCAGAAAAAAGTCCCCTCTTTCTTCAGCCCCTCCCTCTCCCTTCATCTCCTCTCATCTCCCCTTCACACAGTGGCACTTAGCCTAAACACAGAGAGGCTGAAACGAAACTCTCTCATAGGTTTCAGTTTTATTTCAACCAAAACCCACTGTTTTAACTGGGAGGTTGTCTTATTGGAAACCATTTGTTTATTACAGTAGGTTGATTTCTGTACAGCCCTCATATGCAGTCGTCCTTACAATTAAAGAAAAGCCTAAATTTGCAATAGTAAATCAAATAAACCAATAAAGAAAAATTTACAAAATTATAATTTAGTGAAATAAAATATTACTTTTGAACTGTGTTTGGAAATAATAATAAAAAAAAAAGTCTATACCACATAAGAGCACCTTTCCCATGAACAGTGGACCAAAATGCCTGTCAACAGGTGTAAAGTCTTTTTGAACATTACAGAAATCACATGATTGCAGTGATTGCCTCAAAGTGTTGCTCAACAAAATTTGATTTGAGAGAGATATGATATTTATACATATCCTGATTTTAGTTGTGCAAGTTTTTTTGCTTTATTTTTTGGAATGACCCGGCTGCACCTCGACTGACTACAAAGGGGTCACCTGATTATTTAATAAGGGTGGAAAAAAACAGCGATACACTGAAATATTGTGATATCTTCACATGCCTGTACCATACCTATATTAAAAAGGTTTATTGTGGGGTGGGGGGGGGGAGTGTAAGAGGAAACAAAATTCCCCCGCAGGAGATGGGGGGATCGGGGTGGGGGGGAGAAGTACCAGGTTGGGTCGGGGGTGGGGGTGTGGAAATACAAGGAGGGGGGGGGAACAACCAGATGGAGCCTTTCATCTGTTTTAGAGGGGGGGGGAAAGCCGAAAAATCCATTAAGGGGGGCCGGGGGGAAACTTATTAGCGTTGTACCCGATCTTGTTTTTGTATGACAGTATGGTGTAGGGAGGAGTAGGAAGTAGATGGAGTAAAAAGAGAACTTTCTTATTATCTTCATCAACAGAAGAAGAGAAGAGTCCGATAATGAGACGAACGACCATCTCCCTCCCCCTCCCCCTTAAAAAGAAAAAAAAAAAGAAACTCATAAACTAAGGGAGAAGAAAACCGAGAGAAGAAAATACAAAAAAGGAGAAGGATTGAGGTTTGATTTAATTGACCGAACAATGAAATCGAATGAAAGCAGAGAGAGGATCAAAGGACAGAGAAAAAAAAAAAGAAAAAGAGAAAACAGAAAAGAGAAAAAAAAGGAACCAAAAAAAACACAAAAAAAATGAGAAAAAAAATATAAAAAAAATGAAAAGAAAAGGAAGAAAAGAAAGGAAATAGGAAAAAATGAAAAGGGAAAGACGAAATAGGAAGAGAACGAAAAAGAGACAGGAGGAAGGAAGAAAAGATAAAAACACAGTATTGATCTATTTTACTAATGAAATCTCGCAAGATATCATTTGTTACAAAATCTCATGAGATTTCATGAAATACCACGAGATTTTGTAACAAAAACAATAAAATCATATCAATACACTGAAATATTGCAATATTTTCATATGGCCATACCATATGTATATTTAAAAACGCGATGTTGATCTATTTTACTAATGAAATCTCGCGAAATATCGTTTTGTTGAGAAATCTCATGAGATTTCACAAAATTTTGCGAGATTTTGTAACAAAACGATGAAATCTCATGGCATTTTCTGAAATCTCATGAAATTCGTAACAAAACGATATCTCAAAAGATATTTTCTAGCAAAATAGATCGATACAGAGTTTTTAAATACAGATTTGGTATCAGCATATGAAAATATCGCAATATTTCAGTGTATTGATATTGTTTCCCAAAGCTATTATTTAAACTGTCTGGAAGATGCTCCTCCCAAAGACTTTTATAAAGAAATCATAAAAAACAGCCAACTGTCTTTAATTATTTCAGTTTAGCAAACATTTCAAACCGGTGTTCTGTCAGTTCCATCACTGCAGTGGAGCGATACCTTTACGCGAAACATGTTTAAATACTAAAAAACATCCGTTTGATATGAAATGAAACTTTCAGACAAATAGAGTAAAAATACCGGTATATATCGTCATCCAAAATAAATATATTGTGATAAATTTGGTCCATATCGCCCAGCCCTGTGCATGTGTTATACATTCAAACTTACTCAATTACATTTTACCCCATATTTAAGTCAACGGAATCTACTGTATTTATTAGTGTAATTTAGTGAACTACTGTGTTATATTTTAATCAACAAAAAGACAAAAATTGAATGACTAAATTATGACTCAAACTAAACATTTAAGTAAAAAAGGCTATTATAAAAACTAAATCAAAGTTTGCTGTCAAAATTAACAATGACACTGAAGTTCAAAGGTAAAGTAATCTTACGAACATAAATAAATATGCAATTACATTCAACATGCCTGTAATGTGAAGTTAGTTTTAAAAACCATACTGCTATAAATAAGGCATAAATGTCTCTGCAGACCACTGAACAGGTGGGCATATTGGAGCGATCTTTTGTCCGCCAAGCCTCCCGGCAAGTCACGTCACTGAATCTATTGTTGAAATTACATAGTAGGAGCAAAAGAAAGGAGACTAAAAGAGAAAAGGAAAGGGAAGAGAAAGAAAAGGAGACCGAAAGAAACATCATCAGCTGGACAACCAGCTGCTAAACCAGAGCGATTCCAGGTAGGAGGTTCAACAAACTCAGTCTAGCAGAAACTCTGGCTTAACTTACTCTGAACTGAATTTTCAGTTCCAGAAAAGCTGCTTCGGGTTTGTTCAATCAACTGAGTACCTTTACCCAGAGTTGGAAACCACATGAAAAGCCATTATCAATGGATTCACCATGGCAACCACTTACAAACACCCCTAGTTATTTCACCTGAGTGGCAGAAGAATGTTTTATTCAATCATGGGGCAATAAGCATGTAAAAATCCTTTTAGGTTCAATAGGTCAAGTTTACTTTCATGTCAACTGTGAGGGGGGGTGAGTTTTTTTGGGTTTTTTTTATAACTGATCAGTTTAGATGTTATTTAATCTTAAAATGACACATTAGGGGCGCATCCTTCTGATTGACAGTCGCTAGCAACCTCATCAGCAGGTTAGGCCCTGCTTAACATCCAAGAGGACCAACACGGGTCAGCATCCATCCCAGTGCCCCAGTCAGACTTCCCAGAACCAGGGAAACCAGCTGCCCCCTCCCTAACACACCACCTAAAAGAAAAAGAAAAAAAAGCTTCAAAATCTCTGTTCTGGTCTGTGTCTCATCAAACCTCTGAAAGGAAATCTAATCCCTGCTCGTTGAACACCTTTCATGTGGCGTGTAGAGGCGAGCATGTTACCAGATGCCAAAGCAAAGAATCCGCCCACGCTCACCAAACTGTAAAGGTCAGGTTCTCATTTCAACATTACAACTTTTACAGCTCTGCTTGTTCCAATCGCCTGCTGGAGGGTTTCGGATCACCCGAGCCGAAAGCTTTCTATGACCTTCAGCCTTTCTTTCTTTGTGTTTCGGCTTAAATCAGATTGTGATGCGCTCTACGTGACTCATGAAGTCATTTATATTCTTTACAGTTTAGTCCAACATGCTGATGCCAAATATCAAACTTCTCCCCAGAAATACCGGTCACATTTGGGGTTTTTCTGTGCAACATAAACCTTCTTGGTGGTTGAAAAAACTCCAAGTCTGCCCTCTAACCAACTTTCATTCTGTAGGTTGTCAGAAGAAAAGAAAAAACAAGCTTTTGCCAGGTTTATGAGGACGGAGCCTGCAGCAAAGCATCATGGTTTACACTGACTGAACATGATCATTTTCCTCTTTACACACTCAGCTTTAATCCTTATAAACCATGTGGTTTTTATACAGACTGATAGACATCAGCCTGCCGATATTTTAGACTGATATTTGCGTCTTTTGCATTGTACCACCAAAAACAGCTTTTAGGCATTCAGATTTTCTTTTCTGTCTTTTAGTCACATGATTCACACCACAGTTGGTACTTGATATACAACCACAGTCTATCAGGGTGCATTCACACCGTCGCCGTTTGGTCCGCTCTAAACTAACCCCGTTCCACCATCATGGAGAAATCCAATATGCTCCGGCTGTGGACACAAATGGGCGTTCCCATTTGTGTCCACAGATGTCGCAAACTAACCCCGTTCCACCATCATGGAGAGATCCAATATGCTCCGGCTGTGGACACAAATGGGCGTTCCCATTTGTGTCCACAGATGTCGCAAACTAACCCCGTTCCACCATCATGGAGAGATCCAATATGCTCCGGCTGTGGACACAAATGGGCGTTCCCATTTGTGTCCACAGATGTCGCAAACTAACCCCGTTCCACCATCATGGAGAAATCCATTATGGTCCGGCTGTGGACACAAATGGGCGTTCCCATTGTGATGGGCATTCCCAGTTCTGAGACTGGAACGCCGCCTTCTTATTCACGTGGGCCTCCCCACGCTTGCCAACAACATCCAGGTTACTATCTGGATTATTGCTGGGTTCCATTTGAACACGGAAATTCCCAGTTCTGAGTAGGAAGTTTCAGCTGGAACGGCCCCCAAACGCGGGATTTCCCACTTGGAAAGTTGGACAATCCTGGCACCTCTGAGTAAAGATTTAAAGATGGCCGTGCCCAGTGTTAGCAGTCAGCTTAGCAGTAGCTTCTGTAATGATTAATTTATTTCACCTGCGACTATATTTTGTTACATAAATCAGTCATGCACGTGGTATTGTTTGATATAGATGTAGGGGGAAGCTGCTGTAGTGTAATTCACATTTTTCATGTGGTATATGTGAACTACAACGCCTGCTGTGCTAACAACCGCTAATAACAATAGCCTTAGCAAACATTGTTTTGCTAAGATTTTCCGACCAGTGAACTGGAACGCAAGTTGGTCAGGTGCGACATCATCTCCCGGTTCCCACTTCCCAGTTTAAAGGTAAATGGAACACAGCATTAGCATAGCAACATAATTAAAACTAATAAGCAATGTCTGCTAACTATGTTTTTCTTGAAAGTTTCAAAAACAATTGTCTATTAGTCAAACTATATGACAGGCAGCACAGAGCAAGCTTAGCAAGTAGCTAAATGAACGCCAATAAATCTTAAGAGAAAACAATTACCCAGTATGAGGTTGTGTCAGTAAGTTATTATTGTTGATTGTTATTTACGTGTCACTGTTTAACTTATGTGTTGTCTTTATTGTATCTGAATCAGATGTTAAAAATGGCTACAAGCTTGTCTCAGGAGTGGACTGTAATTTCATCTGTGTTGTATGGCTAACGTGTGGCACATTTGACAATAAAGTTGACTGAAGGTTTGATCCCAGGTCCTCCACATCACAGACCATACACCTAAACAGCCTGAGCCATTTCATCAGGTAGATGACATTCATATTGAAGACCTTCAGTCTTTACTCTAAATTTGCTCCCTTAAAAGAATAGGAAACATTAAAGCAAAATTCAGAAACTTTTTCACATCCAACCTGGAAGCAGATGGGCTACAGCAGCAGAAGACCACACCGGGCGCCCCTCCTGTCAGCCAAGAACAGGAAACTGAGGCTACAATTCACACAGACTCACCAACATTGGACAATAGAAGATGGAGAAACGTTGCCTTGTCTGATGAGTCTTGATTTCTGCTACAAAATTTGGATGGCAGGCTCAGAATCTGGTGTCAACAACATGAAAGTATGGATCCATCCTGCCTTGTATCAACGGTTCAGGTTGGTGGTGGTGGTGTAATGGTGTGGGAGAGATTTTCTTGGCACACTTTGGGCCCCTTAAGCCCAGTTTCCACCCACGGGTCTGGGTTGGATTTTGGTACGGATGTGTTGATTTTGCTTTGTGTCCCCACAACAACTGTACTCTTACCCTGGCGGAGTATTAACTGGGTAGCGCTGGTATGTGATGAAGTGACATCATCACCGTGTAACGCCTTTTAACCAAAGCACCGCACCACATGTGACAAAAACAAAGGAGTCACCCCTGCTTTGTTTTTACGCCAGGTCACGCGGGAAGTGACGAATCAACAGATTGCTGTGTATTAGCTCCACCTCTTTGGTCCGGAACGGCTAGATCAGTAACCCTATCGGATATAAGGGTACCCGTCCCAGTTTTTATCTGTGGAGATGAAAAAAAAAGGGCCAATCCAGCCGGACCCGACCCAGACCCGCTGGTGGAAACGGGGCTTTACTGCCAACGTGGCAGTTTAACCACCACAGCCTACCTGACCATGTCCATCCCTTTATGACCAGTGTAGCATCCTCTGATGCTGCTTCCAGCAGGATAACGCACCATGTCATAAAGCGGGAATCATCTCAGACTGGTTTCTTGAACATGACCATGAGTTCATTGTACTCAAATGGCCTCCACAGTCACCAGATCTCAATCCAACAGAGCAGCTTTGGGATGCGGTGGAACAGGAGGTTCTCATCACGGATGTGCAGCCGACAAATCTGCAACTGTGTGACGCTGTCATGTCAATATGGAGCAAAATCTCTGAGGAATGTTTCCAGTACCTTGTTGAATCTACACCACGAAGGACTAAGGCAGTTCTGAAGGCAAAAGGGGTCCAACCCGGTACTAGCAAGTATACAGTACGTTCCACAGATTTACAGTATTAGCAGTAGGAGCAGCATAGTTAGCTGCTCCTGAGACAAGCTTGGACGCTATTAATATCAGATTCGGATACAATAAAGAAGAGTTATGCAGTGACACGTTGTCAAATAAAAATCAACTTACTAACATACTGTAACCTCTCACTGGGTCTAGGAGGCAGAGGTCAGCCTGGAACACATTTTCAATAAAACGGCAGCATTTTAAGCGTCCCCTGCGAAAAACTTCAAAGGGAAAGAAGAATCCTGAAAAAAAAAAGGAAAACAAAAAAAATAAAAAAGAGGAAAGGGGGGGAAAAAGGGGGGAAAAACGGAGGGAGAACGCAAAGGCGGGGCCGGGATTAAACTCGAGAATTTTACGTTTCACTGAGTGACTCCTCCCCGAGTCCCGCCCCAGCCATCATTTTCAGGGCTGAGCTGGAGAAGGCTTGGACAGTTGTTAACTAATATAAGAGAAGTGCCAAGGGTTTATTATCACTTCGTTTTATGATGGCAGACCAAACGTGTTACAGTCGAGCTGATTGGCGGCCAACAGGGCAGGAGCTAGCGGCTTTGTTTCTGTTTCTTTTTTGTATTTCAAAATGAAATCAGAGCTCACCGGTCTCTGGTGTAACCAGGCGGGGCTGCTTGGCTGGCCACACTAACAAGAAAGAACACTACTTTTCACTCCACATCCCGTTTTTGGATCATATCATGAATTAAATATTTACTTATAGACCTAATTACATCAGGGGGCTTGTTTGCCACTTTCTACATATACATATATGTATATACATATACAAACATATTAGTTAGGCTGGTCTCCTACACTGGCCGGTTGTGGAGAGGCTGCCTGTTTCTTTCATTTAAAGAAAAAACATGATTAGTTAAATGGTTGTTGCACTAATTTAAAGTTTTACGTTCACATAAGCATTCTTGTGAGACTTGCTGTAACAATGGCGTATAAAAGACACATGTAAACTTACCTTTGGAAGTGCAACGCTGAGGTTGCTGTTTATTTCGCGGAAGATGTGCAGATGTTGCACCCAGCCACAGCGAAATTGCTCGCAACTCTCCAAATTTGTGGCTCCTAAATCGCTGCATTTTGTAGTAGTTTACACCAAATGCCAAATAACTTGTATCCATGGGAGTACACGGTGGGAGTTTATCAAGTCATTGCTCCATATTGCCTGGGGCAGCTTGCATGGATTGATATGCAAATATCTCTCCCTGGCATTTGCGACCAGCTTGTCCCTGCAGGTACCAGCTCTTCCTTGCTCTATTCCGTAAGAAAGCTTTTGAGATAAAATAAATGAATATATCTGCCGTAGTTTGCCTCGTGTCTAGCTCTTCCCTCAGGCAACCCATAGCTTGCCCTCAAACATGGCACACTGGTGCGGAAAAGTGACGTGTCACACCATGTGATTCATGTGGCGATGTTGCATGAGCCTAATTGGTCAGTGAAACTCTACCAGGAACACCCATTGGCGTTCTTGGTAGCATGACGGGAACGCCCAGGCCGCAGCCAGACCCTTCGAGGGATTGGTCAGTCAGGGGCAGTGGGAATGCACATTTAAACTCTGGAGTGGACCAGAAGTCATTGATCTACAGAGTCGATGACTGAACGATTGTTGGTTACTTATCGTTTATTTTTCAGGGACAGGATGACTTAAGGTCACTGTAATTGTCTGACTGTTGGTAAAGATGCTAACCATGTTAAATTAGTGTCACTGTCTCAAATCTGTATTTTCTCACTCATGTTTTCTTTTCACTATTGTCTTATAAACAAGTGATTCGTAGTCTGGCATGAAACTACATCATCTCAGATCCACAGTTATGATGATGATGTTTTACATTAGCTTCCAGCTTCAGATGTTTACATTATGAGGGGGAAAGTGCAGCCAAGTTTCCTTCAGCTAAGAGCCGTTTTCCCTGCAGAGGCCTCCTTAAAAGGCACTTCCTCTGAGGCCCATGCTAGGAATGGATGTGTGTTACGCAAACCTTCACTTCTCCAATGTTCTAAATAATGACACATTCACTGAAGAGCCTTTTGCTGTAAGGTGGTGAATGATGAAGCAGGCTGATCAGAGGCGAGGAGGTCAGGAAAACTTTCTGGCAAAACCCAGAAAAATAAAAGCCAAAGTGCACAGTAAACACGACAGGAACAAAAGTTGCACTAAAAGGTAAACAATGAAGATCTGGCACAGACAGAGTCGGCCATTTTGCAGAACTGCTCAGTGCTTTTGTAAACCTGTTTGAAAAGTAAACTTCATGTGTCATGCAGTGGGTAGCGTCCAGAATTTACCCGAAACATTTAGTATATTTTTACCAGTAAATTCTGGACGCTACCCACTGAGGACAATTGTGGGCCTTTTCCACTCGCGCAGGTCAGCTCAACTCACCTAAACTCAACTCAATTAAACTTGGCCTGGTAGCTTTTCAATTACAATCCATTACCCCGATCACAAGTGGGCAGGGTAAGAATGAAGCCGCTGCCATGTACTAGATTGCTGCTTTCATTTCTGTTGCACAACAGTTCACACTCCCTACCAGTAGGTGGCGGTAACGTACCTCAATTGTTAGTAGCCGCCAGTAAAAACAACAGAGGGAAAAGACAAGAAGTAGTATGAGGAGAAAGTAACATAGGAGAGAATGAATCACATCAGTGACACCAGCTGTAGGTGAATTCATGTGGTGCAGGTGGTGGCAATCTTGCCCTATAGCAGGGAGATACCCGTTTCAAAACCCTTTTAAGCCGAATGAAATTCTTTTTTTTTTCTCTACAATCTTGTTGCGAATCTGAAATCACTCCCTCACGAGCTCATATCGATCTATCTGCACGCATGCAATAAAGTCTTCCGAATCTGAATCTTTTTATTTATTTATTTAACCTGTATTTAACGAGGAAAAGTCCCATTGAGATTAAAAACCTCTTTTACTAAAGGAGTCCTGGCCAAGAGGCAGCAACCATAAGCAGAATCTGAATCCATCCATCTATCCTATCTTTCTCAACAAGATCGTGGAGAAAAAAAAAAAAAATTGTTCGGCAGAAAAAGGAGTTGAACCTACAACCTTTGAGTAGAAAGGCAAACTTGCTGCCACCTACACCACAAGTGCTTCCAAATTCCAGCAGCTGACGAACAATTCATGAGTTGCGTTACTGCCACTTACTGGTAGGGAGTGTTAACTGTCACTCATTTAATGATGTCACTCTCTGACCCCGACATCTGATTGGCTAACCCCTTGGCCAATAGGTGGCATGCAGTGAGATGACGTCACTGTAAATTCTAATAAGTTGGCTTTACTTAAAAAAAATATGCAAACTCTCTGCCTCAAAAAAATTAAGTAAACTGGAATAGGAGTGATTAAGTAGAATAAACTAAAATGGTTTAAGTTTGTAGAACTTCTCTGAACTTAATAAATTTGAGTAAACTGTAAGTGAATGATGCTGGGAAACAAACTTTTGTGATTAATTTCACAGAAATTAGATGAGATGTGTCACACTATTTTAATTTTAATTTATACCAACATGATGCCTTTGAGTTCATCTTACTTAAAGTAAATGATGAACTCAATACTGTTCTTACTATGTAGCAAGAATGTAGTGTAGGTGGGTTTTAGCTACAACTATTGCCACACCACATACTTTTCTGTTGCGGTGCAGCAGCTGCCGGACAGTAGGTGTTAAATACAGGAATAAACAAACAAGTTGAGAGCAGTCACATGACACTAACATTTATAAATCCCTCATTTTTTAATTATCTCCAATTTATTGTTAAAAAAAAGTGAACTGCATTGTGGGAAACCTGCTCCCTCACCATCCCTAACTCATTTTAATTAAGCTGTTTCAACTTATGTAAATTAAGTTAACATGTTGCCCTCCAAAGTTCTTATAACTTATTTAGAATAAGTATTACTAAGTTAAAATTAAGTTCTGCCTACTAGATAGAGTCTATTCAAACCAATATTACAATTTACAGTGGTCAGACATAGCTCGCTTCAGCACGCTCAGAACCTCGCCAGAGCAGGTACAGAAAATGTATCACCTCAGCTCGGAAACCCCCCAGTGGAAAAGCCCAATAACCGAGGAGAGGTGAGCAGAAAAGGGATGGTGGAAATGGGGCATTGGATTACATTGGACGAGCAGTATGGAGGAATATTGACAAGTTTTTGTGGACTTTTAAGGACCTTTTTGGCTCGGGCACAATCAAACTCCATTATATGAAAGTTGGGGGGAAACGAGAAGCCTTCCTGATCGCCGGCTGCATTTGAGATATTAAAAAAGTGCTCCAGAGTCTTGCTCACCATGAGGGTGAGTAAAAAAAATGTATGCATCATTCTATGGGTGTACTATTCCTTTAACAAGGAGACCAAAGTAGTTCCAAACATAGTGGACGGACCGGGATTTGTTGCAGATTCTACTGTCACACTTTGCAGCTGTATTTGGGTCATTAAAATTGATATGAAAATAATTGCTTTTGGACATTTCATAATTGTTATCGATTCAGGACGTGCACCACTGTGATGGATTTAATAATAAATTGGTACACTCCTATAGGGGATTATCACGCTTACCGGAAGTTCCCGGATTTTGACACTTCCTCTTCCGGGCCATGTTAACGACAGCCGTTCCTGCTCTGTTATACTGTTTAAATCAGATAAACGCCAAACATACTCAAGTTTTCATTCTAGACTGAAATGATACTAAGGAAGAAGTGGATCAAAGCGATCGATTTGCCGCGGTGAAGGGCCGAACTTTATAATAAAACACACGTTTGTTTGTCGCCGGTGGGGCACAACACCGGCACTTCACAGCATGCTAGCATTAGCCAGCTAGCGTTTACTGACGTTCTTAACATTGTGCGTCTTAAAACACACAAACATCTGAAAATCGGGTCTGTACCCCCCCGTTTCCAGTGGAACAACTGGGGACTGCCAAGAAAGGAGACGCTTTCAGATGCTTGTGTGTTTTCAGCCGCACAAAGTTAGGCACGTTATCGAGCTGGCTAATGCTAACCTGCCAACACGACTGCGCAGTCTGCCGGCCACAAACAAATGTGTGTCGTTTGATTATAAAGTTCGGTCCTTCACCGCGGCGACTGTCGTTTTGATCCACTTCTTCCTCAGCATCACTTCAGTCTGGAATGAAAACTTGGCATTGGCGTTTATCCGATTTACAAAGTTTAACAGAGTAGTAGCTGGCGGACTACTGTTAGCAGGTTAGCATTAGCCAGCTCGATAACGTGCCTAACTTTGTGCGGCTGAAAACACACAAGCATCTGAAAGCGTCTCCTTTCTTGGCAGTCCCCAGTTGTTCCACTGGAAACGGGGGGTACAGACCCGATTTTCAGATGTTTGTGTGTTTTAAGACGCACAATGTTAAGCACGTCAGTAAACGCTAGCTGGCTAATGCTAGCATGCTGTGAAGTGCCGGTGTTGTGCCCCACCGGCGACAAACAAATGTGTGTTTTATTATAAAGTTCGGCCCTTCACCGCAGCGAATCGATCGCTTTGATCCAGCTTTTGATCCAGTATCACTTCAGTCTGGAATGAAAACTTAAGTATGTTTGGAGTTTATCCGATTTAAACAGTATAACAGAGCAGGAACGGCTGTCGTTAACATGGCCCGGAAGAGGAAGTGTCAAAATCCGGGAACTTCCGGTAAGCGTGATAATCCCCTATTGTCATAGTTCTTGTTCTTATGATCTCGGTAAACAGTTGTAACAGCTGTGGGACGTTTTAAATATGGTGGGACAGAAGAAGCGAAGATCATGCAAGGGGCGGGGCTTGCAAGTTCTACCAATCACCAAACACCTACGTATTTCAGCTCCTATGGAACCCTGAAAAGACCCTGCCTCGGAGTAAGAGCTAAAAAGGTTCTAGGAACTCCCTAGCTCCTCTAAATCCGAATACGCCCCAAAAAAAAAAAAAAACGGCCTGGTTCCCAGAAAGGTTCTAGGAACCTACAAAAGGTTCCTACAGTCCGAAAGCACTTTGTCTGCTACTTGGAGTCTGGCGAGTTTTCTTTTACCATCATTCATTTAAACATAAACAGCATCACAATGAAGAATAGCTGCATTCAAGTCGTATCAGAAAATGCATCAGCAGACCTCCAACCCTGCCTCTTCGATTTTCCATTGCTGTGAACGCTTTATCAACAGTCAGGGAATGAAAGGACATGGTGAACAAAGCCCTCGCGCAGAAACACGGAGGCAGATATTTACATATAAAAGGCAGGTGTGGCCGTCAGTAACTAAAAGCCTGGCATGAAACAAAAGGGGGAAGCAAACTCAACAGAATAAAGGGAGTGGACTCTGCAAGTAGGAACAAGCTCCATGACTGAGGTGAAAAATGTAAAACAGAATACGGAACTTAAGAAAACCAGAAGACCAAACACACAAAACAATTAGATCTGCAGTAGCTGCTGGATCTAAACAGCAATTATCATACGATGCATCAACCAACCGTTTCCGTTTCACCTCTTCCTGCTCCATTGTTGCACAAAGCGGTGTTGTAGTAGTCAGGAGGGAGTTAACTGGATCCTGACCTCATCTAGCATCACCAGGATGAACACATCTTCTCAGGTCAGAAAACAAATTGGCTTTATTTTATTAAATGTCCAGCACATCTCTATTTGCCAGTTTCACCTCCTCTGGCTGATATTTCAATAATCTCAACATTACAAACCTCAGCGTGGAGTCAGCGTGCATGAAAGTCAGATTTCCATCAGTGCACTGTAGAGTGCCAAGAAATTTCAGGTTTACGACTGCGCACGACAATTCACAGGCACTGAAAACTGCTGAACTGTCAGAAATTGATGCAACTTTTTGAGTAGTTGTCCCTCCATGACCCCCCTTCCCTTAAAGTGGAAATGCAACGGTCAACCAACCTAATTTTATTTACCAGAGTCCTGGTCTCATCAATAATTATATACCAAACGTGAAAAATATAACCATAACAGAAAAATGTCGTGAAATTTTATGTTTTTAGGACAAGAGCGCCGCCATCTTGCAGTTCTCTAAGCTCTGACGTCACCGGGTTGGTTTCCCCTCTGACTCCACATTAAATCACCAGGAATAAGCAGCTACGCTGCACTTTAACAAGCTGGAACGCGTTTTAGGAGGTTAATATGACGCAAAGCGAAGCTGGGAGCCCGGTCCAGCATCCAGATCCTGTACCGAAGCTTTCCAGCCATTACAGCATGTGATGGAGGAGAGAGGACGAGACGCCAGGAGGGGGGGGGGGGAGGGGTTGGCAGCACCTGTAGGAGTGATGCTGGAGGCTGTCTGGAGGTCCACAAGGACCAGGTCGCGCCAGGAGGTTCACGTGGACCAGGTCATAGGATTTCGTATAACAACTTGGATTACACGTATGGATTATTGTACCAGGAGGTGGACGTTTTGTGGGCGGCGCTGTCCCTTAGATCTGAGCGGAGACACGGGAGCGTCCCGGAAAACAGCAAAAACAACAGCTAACCGTAGTAACCAGCAGGTAGGCCAACTAAGCTAACGGTAGTAACCGGCAGGTAGGCCAACTAAGCTAACGGTAGTAACCGGCAGGAAGGCTAACTAAGCTAACGGTAGTAACCGGCAGGAAGGCTAACTAAGCTAACGGTAGTAACCGGCAGGTAGGCTAACTAAGCTAACGGTAGTAACCAGCAGGTAAGCTAACTAAGCTAACGGTAGTAACCAGCAGGTAGGCTAACTAAGCTAACGGTAGTAACCAGCAGGTAGGCCAACTAAGCTAACGGTAGTAACCAGCAGGTAGGCCTAACTAAGCTAACGGTAGTAACCAGCAGGTAAGCTAACTAAGCTAACGGTAGTAACCAGCAGGTAGGCTAACTTTTGGATGTTGTGAGAAAGAACTTGAAACAGTGGAGGAACTTTGCTTTGAATGTGATCCTGTGAATTAATTCTGGTCGTTTTTTCACGGCTGGTTATCAACTGAACATATAACAGTGCAGACTTAAAGTTGGATTTCAATAAGAAAGCACTTTATTCACAGATGCAAATTCCTTAAATAAAAGTAAGAAAAAGAAGCTCAAATAATTACTTGTGTTTCACTGTACAAATGAACATTTTGTCAGATTGAAACATGGAACAAATGTGCAACTCAGTTGTCTCTCTGCAGGAAATCCCATCGACTGTGAAAGTGCTGATCTGTAAGGAAGCAGAGATATGAAAACACAGATCTCTGCTCCCTGCTGTCTTTTCTGTCCAGACTTTAAATTACAGTTATTTCCTCAATAACACATTTCTGTTTGTTTAAGGCACAGAGAGGACGCTTAACAAGTCAAGAAGAAGTATACATTTACAGAAGTCCCTCATGCATGTGCACTTAATCACTTTGGATTTTTTTATCTAAAGAAAAATTTTACACCTGCAAATTGTGGCTTTAGCAGTTTGGAGCCACTGACACATTTTAAATAGTCACCTTTTCTTTGTCCCGTTTCTCTGGGGATTTGCTCCATAAACTGCACTTAATGTGTACACACCGAATAAAACACTGATAATTATGTCCATGACAGCCCAAGTTTTACTTGCTTTAAAAGGTATTTTTATGATTCTATTTTAGTCGTTCTTTTATAGCTTCCTGAATTTCGGACATAAATTTGAGGAAAGTGCAAGAAAAAGATGGGCATCAAAAAGGTACCTCGTGATATGACAACCATATGATAAAGCAATCCCGCAATAATTGATATATTGCAATAAATTTCATCCATGATGCACCACAATAAGTGTCATAGACAACACTGATTATTACCCAACTGAATCCATTTGAAATTAATTACAAAATATTGTCAAACTGTTCGTGTGAAGTTAGTAAAAGAGTAAAACAAAGTGCACAGTGGCCGTTATATGAAAATGCATATTCGAATATGAAAAATAAACATTTCAGTCAGTGCATCTCAAACAACTGGGTGGACACGCATTTTAACTTGAACCTAAACCTGCAAACGGCAAACTGGGCTGGTGCACATACTGTAGAACAAGATTTTCGCATTCGAACAACGGAATCTCACGAGATTTTGTTAAAAGGGACTAGAATGTCCCTTTTTTTTATACTAATGGGTGATGAAGCACTAAATACCAAAAATAACGTTTCCACCCACGTTTCTCTCCGTTGCCTTGAACAGGCTGTGTGCTGCATAAAGCTGCAAATCGGTGTCTGAATTTCCCACGCTGCCCTGCGGACGTGACGTCAAATGACACTACATCCACAGTTTTGATACAGGAAGAAGACGGTCGCGGTAAATTCAAACACTAAGCGATAGTTATGGATTCTTCTGCCATCAGCAAACGATCCAGATCAACTGAAAGACACTAAAAAGTGTAACTACTGAGAAAAAGGTGAGTAAACAACATTATAGCTTCAGTTTGTGCTCCTGTGACGGCTTGGCCGAAGCACCAGTCGTGAGTTTCATTTCTTAATCTTGCCTCTAGTCCCTTTAATAAAAACTATCAGTATAACGTTTTTATATTGATATCACCATGTAAAATATCATGATGTATTTCATTGTATCAACATTTTCTCACACCCAAAGTATTTTTTTTAGCGTTGGGCTAGGCATGGTGAAAACGAAGCTTCATGAGACACAGACATTACACAGCTGACAAGAGATCGACACGAAGTCTCGAGACATTTGACACAGTGAGCATGAGCTCCATCTGCTGGCTGTGGATGTGTACTGCAGCTGAGGGAAGCGCTGTCCGTCTGACACGGTGGATAATAAAAGATACGTTGCCAACCTTCAGTTAGTGTTTCCTTTGTGGTTAATATCTTGGAATTATCCTCTGTGATAAATTAATTTTCAATAAATTCCCAAGCGATTGGAGCCTGTATTAAGCATTGACAGATTAATAAACCCAGTCTGTTCAAGATTTCGGCTCGACACTCGCGGATGACGTAACGAGGCCTCGGTTAGTGTGGTCACATGGCTTTTGGCATGCTGACACTTCCACCAAAACAGCGGTAGCGAGACTTCCGGTTCATACGATTGAAGCGGAGTCGAGCAGAACATCCGTTGGGCATTTTAGGTCATTTTCAAAGTCAACTATTCAGGCCAATTAAACTCAATTAGTCGTGACGTCATCAATAATAAAACAAAACATACTTTTATCCCCAAAGGGAAGTTGTAAACGTGTGAGACCTTATCTATATTGTGTGTTTCATACATCGGTTTTAATCTGGTTTGTTTTATTTTATCCTGGTGTGGCTCTCGTGTGCTTTATTACAGTGTTTCCGGTCCTCAGGACCCGCTGCCCTGCACGGCTTCCACGTGTTCCTACTTCAACACTCCTGATTCAGATGAATGAACTTCCTCATCACCTTCTCTGCAGCGTGTTAACGAGCCATTCATTTGATTCAGGTGTGCGACAGCAGGGTTGCCTAGAAGTTCTGCAGGGCGGTGGGTCCTGAGGACTGGAGCTGAGAAACACTGCTTATTGTACAGCAGAGAAAGTGGATCAGGGAGGACGGGACTGGGACTGGGACCGGGTCTCATGTGGAGGCTGCCCATAGCGCTGGTGTTTACTTAGCATGATGCTACGTGGAGTAAACATGGAGCCCACAGGAGCATTAATGCTGCCTTCATGTGGTATCGTATTATGGTAAATACCAAAGTCCGACATCAAAATTGCACTAACACCCAAATTCCGGGTGGAAAAATTTTATGATACCCGAGTTGCCAAGATGAAGTAAACTCTGACCTTTCAACATGGCGGAGAGCAATGAAAATATCCTGAATGGGAAGCAAAACATTCTGTTTAAAGTTTTCTGCTGCTGTTACGTGGTTTGTTTGTAGTTGGGATAATTCTGTGACGCACAGAACTTTTATAACATCACCATTTAAACTTTGTTTGTAAAAATATGATTATTTGGTTTACTTCCTCAAAGCAGATGCTAGCTAGCAGCTAGCTAGCTAGTCAGTCGAAGATAGCCTCCATTGTTAAACTTCATTACGACAAGAAATCACTTGAACACAACGCACTGATAATTTCCATTTAACAACTAGAAAGATCATCTTTCCCATATCACATGAAGGCAGCATAAGTAACCAGTTAGTTTCCTCATCTTCCAGTCTGGTCTTTCTGATCCAGAAGCAACATTTCTATGATGCATAGTAACAGGCCATTTTTGCCCCCCAGTCTCTTTCTGATGGTGGAGTCATGAACACTGACCTTAAATGAGGCAAGTGAGGCCTGCAGTTCTTGGATGTTGTTCTGGGGTCTTTTGTGACCTCTTGGATGAGTCGTCGCTGTGCTCTTGGGGTCATTTTGGTCGGCCGGCCCCTCCTGGGAAGGTTCACCACTGTTCCATGTTTTCACCATTTGTGGATAATGGTTCTCACTGTGGTTCTCTGGAGTCCCAAAGCTTTAGAAATGGCTTTGGAACCTTTTCCAGACTGATAGATCTCAATGACTTTGCTTCTCGTTTGTTCCTGAATTTCTTTGGATGGCAGCATGACATCGAGCTTTTGAGGATCCTTTGGTCTACTGAACTCAGGCAGGTCGGATTGAAGTGATTTCTTGATGGAGAACAGGTGTGGCAGTAATCAGGCCTGGGTGTGGATAGAGAAACTGAACTCAGCTTTCCAAAGATGTGATGAAACACAGTTTATTCATGTTTTAACAGGGGGGGGCAATCACTTTTTCACATAACTACATATAATCATCATCTAATTGGAATGCATAACTGTTCATTCTTATGTTACAAATGAAAAACATTATTTCCAGGAGGTATGATTTTTGTTCTTGATATTTATGTTTATTTTGCCGTCTCTTTGAGATTGTCACTTGTTTTAAGCATTAATTTAAAAAAACAAAGGTATGCAGATGTCCAACCTTGAAGCAGAGGGGCTCCAGCAGCAGACGACCAGACCGGGTGCCACTGAGGCTACAACTCACACAGACTCACCAGAACTGGACAATAAAGATGGAGAAACGTTGCTGGTCTGATGAGTCTCCATTTCAGCTCCACATTCAGCGCTAAATACGAACAAAATGGACATAACTGGCTGGTCAGTAAGTTTATACAGGATCGTTTGTGTGTGTTACACCAGGAGAGTCAGCTTTGATTTATCAGACAGAAACGTTTCCATCATGGAGTCAAGTCTTATTTACTGTTCTGCATTTAGAAAGTTTGCTTATGTAATATGTGGAGCTTTCAGTGATTAATGTAATCAGGAAATGGGGGGGGGGGGCTTTGGGGGGTTTGAGTCTCACACGCTGACCTATTGCAAAGTTTATTTAATCGTTGCTGCCATCTTGTGGCATAAAAATGAAACTGCATACAAATATCAGCAATATGAATATTTTACTCACAAAGCAGTCTTCAGATATGAGAATCAAATATTCCATCACAACTATCACACAGTTCTTATTAGACTAAAACCTGTTTCCTGGTCTTACTGGTGTTCATTCTGCAAACAAAGACCAGTTAGAGATTTTCAAATGTTAAAAAGCTGCTAGTTGAAACCTCCTCCACAGAAATGAGTCCACTCTTCAGAGATTTAAATAAACGTGATCCCAGGACCCATAAAACAACACAAGCTGGTGCACTTCTTAAACATTTCTTATGATTCCATCCAAATCTGATTAAATGATGTCACAGATGAGCTCCGTCATTTATGAACCACATCTTCACATCTGTGGCTTCGAACTTCCCTTTACTCGGAGATCTCTCATGTGGTCGTCAGAAGTTTCAAAGCACAATATTCATCCCTGATGAGGGGTCAGAGGTCAGGTGAAGGAGGGTTTCGGCTGGTATTTCACTCTGTTGTAGTCAATGGTAGTTTCTACTTTCGGCGTCTTCCAGTATTTTTCCAAACCCAAAGCCACGCAAAGGAAAATGGCTGTTATCTGTAAGACAGAAAGACACGGCACGAGGGAAACTTCACAATCAGAAGCCAAGTACACATCAATTCATCTGGGGTATTATTTCTGTAAAATAAAATAAAAAGTGATTTGGTTCCATTTAGTCATCAAATTAAAACACTTTATACAAATTCATTAATCTAGAAAGATTAAATAAATTCAAACTCTTCATCTACTCTTGAACTTTCAATATTGTTCATTCTTTTAAGTTTAGAAAAAAGCAAAAAACCCCATTTTTGGAAATGTTGAGTTGATTTTATGATGTTCCAACTTTTGTTTAACAGACAGTTCTATCAAAATAAAACGAAAGCTTTCGCTAATTTCACTGCATTTTAAAAATATATCTTTAATCTGGATTTTGATGGATCAGCACACATAAAGGAAAATGTTAAAGTGAGAAACGTTTCTAGACTATCTAGTTGCATCATTCTAGAAGACTGTCCAACCAGCAGATGAACTGGTGGCAGGTGAGGGTGTCAGGATTGGGTATAAAAGCAGCATCTTAAAAAACTTAGCCTTTCTAATCTTGATGGGTCATTTTCACTACTTTAGTCCCAACTCCATCAGAAAATCATGAAAACATTCAACGTTTATTTCAGGGATGTCCAATATCGGCCTACTGATATTATTGGCCGATATTGGCATTAAAATGTGAAAATATTGCATCTGTTTTTTGGACCTGTATTTTTACAAACAAAATCTTGCAGAATTTTGTAACGAAACAAGATCTTGTGAGATGCGTGTTGGGTGGTGTTGACCCTCCAGTCCTCAGGACCATTTCCACTCAACACAGTCCACCACTGATCCAGATCCAGAACCTGAAACTGGATTCTACGAGGAGGAAGACATTTATGAACTCTGTCTGGGTATTTGGAAACCAGCTCATCTCAGAAACATGTGAACAAGGCCTTAGATTTCAGTTTGAGTTTGAATTTTTTAAAGGAACAGTGCATATTAATGTACATAGATAATGTAAATATACAACATTATAGCAAACTAATTTCCATTTTTAGTCCCAAATCCGCATAAAAAGCTAAATCGATCAGTTCCCTAAATGTTATGGGAGATAACTACTAGTTTAATTCCTCCCACCAGTAGGTGGTGCACTAACACTTGCTTACTCAGTTAGCATTAGCAATGTAGCAGAACAGGCTAACTGTTAATTACCTAACCTCCAGCAAGGTCCTTAACCCCCACCAAATACTCCCGGGGCGCTGTAATTGGCAGCCTACTGCTCTGAGGAATTTCGCGAATTTCACAAATTTCCCGATGAGGATTGATAAACTATAAAGCAAATGTTTTACTTCCACGTCCAGGAGGAAAGCAGCAACCTCAACGGGGCTTTTCAGCCCCTTTACGACCGTCACCCTCATCCAGCTTTGTTTTTTTGTCCGCTTGAATTTGAAAAGGCAAGGTGGATGTGATTTCTACACATAGCAATCAAGCTAGCAGCTCCAAAGCTAATGCTAACAGCAAAGAATCCCAACTTTTACTTTTTTACTTTACTTTTTACTTTTTAGACCCATCAAAATTTTAAAAAACAGTTATTTATTCTTACTTACTTATTCTGAACCCCTCTAGATGTTCTGTAGATGTTTTTTTCATTGTTTTGATAAAAAAAAAAAGTTGTAGCGATCAACTTTAAACAGTCTCATTAAAAGGAAGCAGATGGAAACAAGACCAACTTATACTGATTGTGATGCTGCAGCATTTTTCTAAATTTGTTCATATCTTCTAAATGCACTTAAATTCAACAGCAGACAATTAAAAATCTTTTTCTTGTCTGTTAAATAAACAAACATGACATTTAATTCAATTACAGATTTAAGTTTCTGATGTTTTGACTCTTAGAAAATTCAAACTCACATTAAAATTACAACCTGAGAGTTTCTGATGCCTCTGAAACTGATTTATAAAAAGAAATGTTTTTAAGAACAGTCTAATCCTGTTCACCAACTCAAACTACTTGTCTCGTTATGCAAATTCACCAAGAAATGTCTCAATCACAGGATTAGAAAACTGTAAACATTTTGGGAAATTAAACATTTAAAAATTCACTTACTTTTGATTCAAAAATTACTAATAAAGCTCAAGATCATTTACAGATGTTCATAAAAACTATATCAGTCCCTAAAGTTTCTCTACGGGCTTGTAAATTGGAAAAACAATGAACGTCTTGGTAAATCTGGAATTTCAGAAGCGTCGCAACGATTCTGAGTCGCACATGTTTATAGAAACTTGTGATTCTTCCAGAAAATAACAAGTTACAGTCAGTAATCATTTATTCTAGCTCGTTAGCGAAATGCATCCCATATTTCCACATTTTCTCAGTTATAAAATGACTAAAGAAGAAAACAGTGCAGGTCAGCTCACTGCAATGGTGGCGAAGGCTGAGATGATCCCAATCCGGACCTTTATGGGGAAGTTCAGGTAGCTCTTTAGGATCGGACCGCAGGGCTGCAACGCACAAAGATTAAAGATCAACAGCTTGAAACAATAAAGGAATAGTTCACCCACAGAATGATGTAACTTTATTTTCCACTTCCCCTCATGGTGAGCAAGACTCTGCAGCACTTTTTTAATATGTCAAATGCAGCCGGCGATCAGGAAGGCTTCTCGTTTTCCCCAAACTTTCATATAATGGAGTTCGTCGGGGTCCGAGCCAGGAAGGTCCATAAAAGTCCACACAAACTTGTCAATATTCCTCCATCCTGCTCGTCCAATGTAATCCAAGTGTCCTGAGTGGGTAGCGTCCAGAATTTACTCAAAACTACGCCATTTAGTATATTTTTAGAGCCTAAACAGTAGAACATCTTACTTTCACGAAGCACGCATATGCACGTTCAAGAAACTACTGAAGCCTCGGCGTTCAGAGCCTACTCTGCCGATAATACAAGCGTAGAAGAAGAAATTCGCTGTTTACATTGAGCTCAGAGCGACAGAGCTGCAGACGAACCGGGACAAACACAAGAGGGTCCAAGAGGGGTTGGATATTAATTTAAAACAAAGAAAGAGAGAACGTGTGATCTCGTCTGCCGCGGCTTCTGTAGTTTCATGAACGCGCTAGAGATGCGATGTGGTGGACTTTTATGGACCTTCTTGGCTCGGACTCGGGTGAACTCCATTACATAAAAGTTGGGGGGGAAACGAGGAGCCTTCCTGATCTCCGGCTGCATTTGAGAAATTAAAAAAGTGCTCCAGAGTCTTGCTCACCATGAGGGGAAGTGGAAGATAAACTTACATCATTCTGTGTCTTTAAAGTCACCACCTAGAACAGAGGTGGCCAGTCCTCAATCCTGGTCCTCAGGGACCCCCGCCCTGCTGGTTTTCCAGATATTCCTACTTTAACACACCTGACTCAGATGAAAGGCTCGTTAGCAGCTTGCTAAGAACTGGATGAGCTGTTGAGTTGATCTGAATCAGGTGTGGTGGAGTTGGAAACCTGGAATACGTGCAGGGCGGGGGTCCCTGAGGACCAGGATTGGGAAAACCTCCTATAGAGCCACAATCCTGCAACTTCCAGATGCATTCCCTCCTCAACACACCTGAGTCAGGCGACTGGCTCGTTATCAGGCCTCCGCAGAGCTGGACCGTTTCTCAGTCTGCGTACTTTTGTGCTCGCGGACGCGTGAAACGTCATCCCCCCCCGCGGTCCAAGTCATGTTCCATTAAAGAGTTCGCTTCTCGGCAAGTGCGCTGGAAATCCCCAAGACTTGTAGTCAAGACCGCTTAAACCGAGACCAAGACACGACCAAGACCAGAGAGGGTCAAGACCAACTCAAGACCGAGACGAGTTCAGCTCGAGACCAAGACCGAGACCAAGACCAGAGACGGTCAAAAAAAAAAAAACGAGTTTTTTTCAAGACCAAGACGGAGACCATTTTACCAAATATTAACAAAACAGTTCACCTGCCATGACCGAGACCATGACCAGAGAGGGTCAAGACCAACTCAGCCGGTTCAACACCGCTCGAGACCAAGTCTGAGACCAAGACCAGAGATTGCGAGACCGAGAGACCCGAGATGAGTTCAGCGAGACCAAGACCGAGACCTAAGAAAAAAAAAAAAACCTTTTTTCCCCCCCTTCCCAAAAAAAAAAAAAAACCGGGGGGGTGGGACATCCCCCCCCCCTGCCGAGGCTGTGACAAGACCGAGACCGAGACCAAGACCGAGACCTAAGACTGCCGAGGCTGTGACAAGACCGAGACCGCAAAAAAGCGGTCTTGAGAACCACAAGTCTAAAATCCCCGGATGAAAACTTCCTTCGCCCATTTTACCGAGCATGCACCGGAGGAGGCTCGTGCGTACTTGGCCAGATATAAATCCCAGCATGCACCTGGTACACGCGCAGCGTTTGGCAGCCTCCTCCTCCTCCTCTTCCTCCTCTTCCTCCTTCTCCAACAGCCAAACCTGAGCGATCATTCCTGTTCTTTTCTGTTCTTGGTCTTTTATCTGCAGCTCTTCCTCCCGCTTTCCTCTCACTGCTGTTTTTGATCATATAATTATGACCTGATTGTCCGTTTGCATTAATGTGCTTATGTATGGAAATAAATATAATTAAAGAAAACATAACATCCACTTAGTATGATTGTTTTGGAGCAGTTTAATTGTTTTTATTAACAATATAGTATAATAATAATAAAATATTATTTTCATGTTGACGGGCAGCCCTGCTCACTCGCTAAACACCACTGGTGATGTCACAAGTTCGCGTTGTCCCAGTCCGTCAAGTAGGCGGAGTCTGTGCTTGTGAACTCCACAAGTGCAGACTTCTAGTACCCACAAGTACACGAGTACGCAGTACGCACACTTGAGAAACGGCCCTGAACGTGCATGAGGTAGTTCAGGTGTGCTGGAGGAGGGATGCATCTAAAAGACAACGTGATGTTCTGGATCGTCTCCGTTTAAGTCTGACAAGCAGCAGCTGTTAAATTCCAGGAAACATTAAATAATAAAAATAAGATGCTGAAATGAAGGATAGACCGATACATCGGTTGGACGATATTTTAGGCTGATATTTGCATTTTTTGCTTGTATTAGTATCGGCCGATATGTCGGGTGTGTTGGCCGATACCCCCCCCCCCCAGCATAATTTATAGACAGGCATCTATACAGGCAGCAGTTTTTTAAACTACATGTTTAATATTTCTATTTAATATTTGTGTACAAGTGTGCTGTTTCTCGTTTACATATTTATTTGAAGTACTTTGTTTCTTTTTTTATCTTATAAGAATTTTACAAATTAGTTTTCATTGTGTTCTTCACTATATTACACCACATTTTGTGGTCAAATGCAGTATCGACCCCAAATATCGGCAGGTTGTATCGGCCATCGGCTGATGAGAAAATATACAGCTGTCTTCAAAATTATTCAGACCCACCAGTTAAAGAAAAAGCCAAACTCACAATAGTAATTCAAATAACAGGAAACTAAAGAAACTAATAATAAATAAAAATTTATAAAATTATAATTTAGTGAAGCAAAGTATTGCTTTTTAATCATGGTTGAAAATAATGATTTTAAAAAAACAAACAAAACTGTCCTTGAAAAATTAGAGCGCCTGTCAACAGGTGTAGAAATCTTTTTGAACATTACAGAAAACACCTGACTGCAGTGATTGACTCAATATTTTAGCTTCATGCTTCTTGGTTTTTTTGTTTTTGTTTTTAATATTTCTGTTGAACCACAATTAAAAATCAGTGTCATGATTTTCATAGAATTTTTATTTATTTTGTCAATTTCATCTTATTTCACTGACACCTTCATTAATTGGAGGGTATGAATAATTTTGAGGACGACTGTATCGGCTCTAAAAAATCTGTATCAGTCCGAATAAACTTTCTAGTCATGATGTTTTTAGCTGTTACATGCAGATGCAACCACTAGAGGTCACACATTCATGCATGCAGACAGTTTACTCTGGTTCCATAGACATGAGGGGGTAGTTTGAAGAACAGATTTTGATGTGAGCTTGGAAAAAGAAGAATATTAAGAAAAGAAGTTTAGTTAAAAGAGAGGGAAGGACTGAAAAAACAAAGAGTTGAAAACAAGTCAGTGATCAAATAGAAGAAAATAAATCAAAAGATACCAGTAGATGGGAAATAGTCAAAAGTGCAAGTTAGCTGTCATGCAGAATATAGAGTCCGTTTACATTGGAGTGCACCCATAATTTATGTGAGGGAGGGTGAAAGTCCCGGCTGACCATCACACAGGAGCCATCCGAGCTGGAGTTCACCGGCTGGAAGCTGCAGACCCACATGGAGAGGAGGTTAGAGGCAACACAACCGACATCAGAACCAAAAAGAAGAACGTTTTTAAAAGATTTCACTGTTTTCCTGGAACAGAATAAACAGGCTGCAAGTTTAACACCACAAGAACATTTAGGAAATGACTGTTACTGTATTTTGGTTTAACTCGCTGCTCTGAGCAAACTCTTCTGTGACTATTATCAATTTTATTTAAATAAATGGAAATGAACCTGCCTTATCTATCGCTACCGCTTGGTTTGGGTATGTTTGCTGACACATTACTGCTTAGAAATGTACTATTTCACGATTAACACCATATTTGCAGTCATCTTCCAGTCATTTTTTTTTGCTTATTACAAGCAAAAAAAATCTTTATTTTATTTATTTTAAGAGTGGCCAAGATTTATTTATTTATTTATTGCTTGATTTCTTGATAAGATTTCTTTAAATAAGATGAATTTCCTTAAAATATGACCTCATATCTCACTGAAATGTTTCTCTTTAAGTAATTTTCTTTTGTTCTGAGTGTGATGAGAGATTTTGACTAGAAATGAGAAAATATACTTGTAAGATTTGAGTTTTTGCAGTGCAGAAACATTCCACATAACAAAGACAATAACATGGATCTAGAAATGTTTCCTCCGATCAGCAGATTAACCAGTTACAGGTGAGGGTGCCAGGACTGGGTATAAAAGCAGCATCCACCGAAGCTTTAGTCTTTCCCAGCAGGGATGGGTTGCAGCTTTACCAAACTCCATCAGAGAATAATCGAGCTCAACAACTAAGCGGGAATAAGCGGGATTGACTTGCACCAAGCTCAAAGGGAAGATGTGGAGCAGCTTCAGACAATAATTCATAAGCAAATCCAAGAACATCTCCAGGAACCATGCAAAACTTTATAAATGTAAAAGTTATCCAGTATCCAGTCCTCTAAACTTGTTGAGGACATCAGAAGCCTTCCGAAACTTTTCTAACACATTCTCAAGAATTAAACTCAACTCTAAATCCTCGTAGATTCTAAAAGCTCCAAAGCTTTGAGAGTTTTTCATTGTCTCCTGATGTACCTCGGCTCCAGGTCAGAGGTGGGAGGTGTGCAGAGACAGGAATCAGGAAGTTGGTTGTCCCAGTCCTCAAAACGCCTCAGGCCACAACAGGAGTCCTGACAAAGACGCAAACATGACAAATGAGCGTTAAAGGCGAGTTTAACAGCTGTCAGAAACAAATCACCGTAGCAACAGAGTGGACGGATCTTTTAGCTTTCAGACAACTTTGTCTTCTGTCTCTAATCAAACTTAGTTCGTTACCTCAACGTTTTGGTTTTTATTGCTCTCTTACTGAGGTCTGCAGCTTCTGAAGTTCACTCTGGATATAAGCGTCAGCTCTGTGCAGAGGGGTGACGTTCAGAAATACGTCCTCCACAGCGCCGTCTATCTGCACAACATGAGTCAGAATTCAGTTTAGATGCAGTCTGTCACACCGTAGGACGGAAAACTGGACCAGACAACAAAGCCGAGTAAGTTTATTACAACAGAGTAATAAACCTAAAATTCTGCAGTGTGAATTATCAGTAACGTACGGAGGAGGATCAGGATCAGAGATTAAAGTCAGAATTCTGCATTTTTCTCAGAATTATCATTTTTCTCAGAATTCTGAGATTAATCTCAGAATCTGAGATTAAGCAGAAAATTCTGACTTTTCTCAGAATTATAATTTTTCTCAGAATTATAATTTTTCTCAGAATTATAATTTATCTCAGAATCTCTGAGATTAAAGTCAGGATTCTGATTTTTTTTTTCTCAGAATTGAATTCTGATTAATCTCAGAATTCTGAATTTTTTTTTCCATAATTATAATTTTTCTCAGAATTTTTAGATTAAAGTCAGAATTGTGACTTTTTTCGCAGAATCTGAAATCAATCTGAAAATTCTGCATTTTTCTCAGAATTATCATTTTTCTCAGAATTCTGAGATTTAAGTCAGGATTGTGACTTTTCTCAGAATTCTGAGATTAAGCAGAAAATTCTGACTTTTCTCAGACTTATAATTTTTTCTCAGAATTGAATTCTGATTAATCTCAGAATTCTGTCTTTTTCTCATAGTTATAATTTTTCTCATAATTCTGAGATTAAAGTCAGAATTGTGACTTCTCAGAATCTGAGATTAATCAGAAAATTCTGACTTTTCTCAGAATTAAATTGTGATTAATCTCAGACTTCTGACTTTTTTCTCAGAATTAAATTCTGATTAATCTCAGAATTCTGAATTTTTTTTTTTCATAATTATAATTTTTCTCAGAATTTTTAGATTAAAGTCAGAATTGCGACTTTTTTCTCAGAATCTGAAATCAATCTGAAAATTCTGACTTTTTCTCAGAATTATCATTTTTCTCAGAATTCTGAGATTTAAGTCAGGATTGTGACTTTTCTCAGAATTCTGAGATTAATCTCAGAATCTGAGATTAAGCAGAAAATTCTGACTTTTCTCAGAATTATAATTTTTCTCAGAATTGAATTCTGATTAATCTCAGAATTCTGTCTTTTTCTCATAGTTATAATTTTTCTCATAATTCTGAGATTAAAGTCAGAATTGTGACTTCTCAGAATCTGAGATTAATCTTAGAATCTGAGATCAATCAGAAAATTCTGACTTTTCTCAGAATTAAATTGTGATTAATCTCAGACCTCTGACTTTTTCTTAGGATTATAATTTTTCTCAGAATTTCTGAGATTAAAGTCAGGATTCTGACTTTTTTCTCAGAATTAAATTGTGATTAATCTCAGAATTCTGAATTTTTTTTTCCATAATTATAATTTTCTCAGAATTTTTAGATTAAAGTCAGAATTGTGACTTTTTTCTCAGAATCTGAAATCAATCTGAAAATTCTGACTTTTTCTCAGAATTATAATTTTTTCATAGAATTCTCAGATTAAAAGTTACAATTCTGACTTTAATCTCAGAATTCTGAGAAAAAGTCAGAATTCTGAGATTAAAGTCAGAATTGTGACTTTTTTTCGGAAACTGAAAAAAAATTCTTGAAAAAAAAACTTGTTTTTAAATGTTCTGGGAAAAAGTCAGAATTCTCAGATTAAAATCAGAATCCTGATTTTTTTCTCATAATTTTTTCTTTTTTTTCTTCAGTGGCCCTAATCCTCTTCCGTAGTAACATAATGTATTAATGGATGAGGAGTATGGTGGAAGTAACTAACTATCCGAGCCGACTCCCAGCAGGACTGCTGGAGCCGTTATGCCCCTCAGCAGGTGCACCAGTTATCCAGTTGGACCCCGCACCGCTCCAGAACCACAAATACACACAAGGTCATTACAAGTACAAACAGCTTAAAAGACTAGCTGTGACTTGTGAACATCCACTTACTTTCATATTTTAGTGTTTCATTATTGTCATATCACATTAGGTGTGGGACATGTTTACATATGTACAGTACGGAAAGGTTAGACACTCCAATTAAAGACGGGAAAAATCAGCTGCCAGTAAAATAAGTAGAAATTTAAAAAATAATAAAAATTTTACAAAATCATGACTTAGATTTTGTATTGTGGTTGAACAGACGTATAAAAATAAACAAAACTAATATTATTAGTTGTAGTTTTTAAAACTAATAATATTTAAATTCACTCAATTATAATTTTGACAAGTTTTATTTATTTATTCTTAGTTTCTTTAGTTTCTTGTTATTTGAATTACTATTGTAAATTTAGCCTTTTCTTTAATTGGAGGGTATGAACCATTTTGAGGACTGTATGTAGAGAGAGAGAGAGAGAGAGAGAGAAGTGTTGTCATGAAGAATTTGACAGAAATTTGTGACAGTACTGAATCTGTTTGCTGTTTTAAACCAGTGAATGAAGTGAAATGAAATGAAATGAAGTGGGCTGTGATGCACTCTTCCGCCTGCAGGGGGCACCGGTGAGACACAGACAGGTAAAATTACCTGAGCTTGAACTTGAACCAGCGGTGAAGCAACAATCATCATGGCCACAAACTCCACGAATATCAGTGCAGAAAACTGGAGAACATAATCACAGGTTAGCTCCGCCCCTTTGTGTGTGTGTGCGTGTTCTTGTATAACCATCTTTGTGAGGACCTCCTTGTTAGTCAAACCTTCCAAACGAGGACGTTTAGCAAAGTGAGGACATTTTAGCTGATCCAGATCACGGGAGGAAAGTTTCCCAGTTACAGTTTGGCTTCAGGCCACAATCTCCCCCAGCACTGGAAAAAGAAATGTTTACTTCTCTCACCACCAGCAGCAGAGGTTTATAGTCCAGAGATGCAGCACAGATACCAAGGACAGACAGAAGCACTGTGATTGGACCAAACACCTGCAGCACCAGTAAACCATCGCTATTGGACAACTGGTCAAACAGCTGGAACACAGAAAGAGAAACAGAGACGACCAATAAGTTCATGAAACTTCAGCAAAACAACCAATGCTAACGAAAACATAAGGATCAGTGTTTTCTGGTGGATTCGGTTCACTGCTGTGACAAGACACCTACATGCCCAAAATCAGCTTCTCTCGCTGAAATAATGCTAAATATAGATTTTTAACATGGTCTTAGTAATAACTTAATAACAATAGTGATGACAATTTTGAAAAGATAATGTTAATTTCACAGATTAACTTAGGAAGAAATGTGCTAATATTGATAGCCCCAGAAATCCTAAATTTATTTGATAAATGTAGGCTCTATTTTTCTTTCTTCTTTTTTTTGCTTTTTTTTTTTAATCTGGCCACCCGCTGAAATTATCATGCGACTCACATGAGAGTCTCAACCCCCAGCTTGAAAACCACTGACCTAGCTCAGCTTCTTTTTAAGCCTAATTTAGCAATTATAAATGGCTTGTATGTTGATCTGCTGTTTTTTAATGTGGTGTTTTTATGAAAGCTGCATTTCCATGCCTTTTTTTTTGGGGGGGGAGAGCAAAAGCAAAGAAAAAAAGAACCACAACAACCACATTTAATAACTTAATTAGTGGTTTTTAGATAGCATCTGTAATTTCTTTGTTTCTGGACATGATTTTAAAAAAAAAAATCTACATGTAAGGCTTTAAAACTATAAGAAACTCCATAAATAAGGAGGATCAATAATTTCTGGTGGATTCAGTTCACTGCTGTCAAGACACCTACATGCTCAAAATCAGCTTCTCTCACTGAGATAATGCCAAATTCAGATTTTTAACATGGTATTAGTAATAACTTAGTTATTTATGCAATATTTAAGAAATGAATGTTTTAATTTCATTGTTTAATCTTTTTGCAATAGCATTGATAGCCAAAAAAAATCCCAAACTATCTTTTTTTTTTCCCCACAATGTTCTGATGAACCCCTGAAATTATCATGTGACCCACATGAGGGTCCCGACCCCCAGATATAAAACCACTAGTCTAGACCATCACAGAAAATTAAATAATTTATTTTAAAAAATAAAACTCAATTACAGGCAATAAGCATTTCATTTATTCATATTTACCTCTGCAATTGGTACATTTCCATCAATCGAGGAAAGTCCAACAGCAATCATCACCACACCAGACACCTGCCGAGTGATAAGCAAATGAAATGTTGGGTTGGAAACTACTGCAGCTGAGAGCTTGTTGTGTTTCACAGAAGGGAAAGTCTCCAGCAGCAGCGGCATTCCTTTCAAACGGCTCCTCATCCCCAGAGAGAACGGGATCAAAATTCCCATCAGCTGGGAACTCTGATAGCTCGTTTACAGACGTCATCAGTCTCAGTCTTCAAAATCTCTCAGATCGGAGTGTCCAGGCCGAGTGAATGATTGTTATATCCAAAACTGATTCATTTTAGCAGCTTCTGCACTAATAATTATCTGCAACAACATTTTCATGTGAAGGAATTGCAGAATGAGTTTAGCAGACTGACCCTAAAGGTTCAGATCTGTAGTTTGAGCAACATAAGCAATAACAAAAAAACATCACCCAGACAAAAATCAACGGTAATTTGCAGGAAATGTCTGAAAACAGAAGTAAATTACATAAATCAATAAAGAAAGCAAGTCAAAACAAAGTAGTGGCATTTGGTTAGTTAACTAAGTTAACTATTTATAAAACAGAGAAGGACAAACACAGAAGTTCCTGGTAAGCCAAATAATAACACAAAAGTGAAAGTCTCCTGTGAATTACAGTTAAACCGAAGCATGCACCATAATCGCTGCAATCAGCTGATAAACAGCAGCAGAAACAGGAAGTCTGAGCCCAAATGTTCAAACATCATAGAAAAAAAACATGTTTAAATTAGTCCTGACATTGTGTCAGTTTAATAAGTAAATCCTGTAAATGTTTGTTGTTTTATATCACATTTAGCTTTTAAAACAGGTTTATTTATACCTGTGCAGCAATTATAGAATTAAATAATTCATAATAATTATTCATCAAATTTGACCTCATCAAACCTCAGATTGTCTTTGAATTCAGGGAGATTGGCTTTTGTTTTTACCGATATCCAGTTTACCGATATTGTCCAACTCTTAATTTCCAATATCCGATATCAGCCAGTACTGACATACAACTGTGAGGTTGTATCTCTCATATTTTTAGAGATACGGATATATTCTGCTTGGAGAACAAAGATCCCAAAATCTCCTTAACTCAGCCAGAGGAGTTCATTTTGGATATCTGGCTGCCAGATATCACATGCTAGCAGGTATTAGCCAGCATGTGGCTAATTCTAATGTTTCTAACAACTTGGTAACTTAACCAACAACTTAAAACCAGACATTTTATCAGCAGCTTCAAAGCAAGTCAGTCTGTACCGAAGTCACATGACTGAAAGGAATGCTGGGATATGAAGTTCTTCCACAATAACAGGGACTTTTATATGTACTGTAGCAATGCCGTTACAAAATTTCGCACGATTTTGTCATTAAAAATATCAGCCCGAAAAACCGATACCAATAATACCGATACAGAAAACATGGCGCCCGTGGTCTCGGCCAGCCGTCCGTCGCTCTCCGTTCTCTTTTTGGTTTTTCTGTTCCTGTCCCTCGTTACTCGGGGCGTGATGTCGCTACTGGTGTACGATCGTATGGATCTTCTCCTTATCCGCGATTCGATGCTGAAAACGCCGATCTGGAGCTCTGATGGCCAGTCTAAGGTACCGCCGCCTCTCCTGGCCGCGATACCGCCCTACCTGCGGCGTTTCCCTTGCTGGCGCGCCCGCAGATCCGGCCGCCGCCGAAGACGTGGGAAACGTGGAGGAGCCATCGTCAAATGGAAATTACTCCACGGATCTACCAGTCTTCCCTCCTGTCGTCCTCCTGACGAACCGAGACCCCGGTGTCTCCGGCCGATTCTCCCAGACTCCGGCGTGTTTACCTTCCCCGCCGACCGGCACGGGCTTCCCGGCGGGGCTGTGTCCCCGGGAAACCTCCGGCCGCTGAACCGCGCTTCCTCCTCCGGCTCCGCTGACTCCTCACTCATCCAGATGGCTCTGATCAACATCAGATCTCTGTCAAACAAGACCTTCATCCTCAACGACTTTTTCTCATCACGGAACCTGGATTTCCTCCTCCTCACGGAGACCTGGCTGAAGCCCGGCGATGACAGCGCCTTCGCGGAACTCCTCCCCCCCCGCTGTGCGGTTCTCAACTCCCCTCGCGCGGCTGGTCGCGGTGGTGGTGTTGCTGCTGTTTTCAAGGATGGTTTCAGTTGTAGGCTGTTACCTGTGGATACCTACTCCAGTTTTGAAGTCCAGCTGATGGTGATCGACCTCTCCTGCCCTGTACTGTGCGCTACGGTGTACCGTCCTCCGAGGACCAGCAAGGACTTTCTTCAGGAATTCTCAGAATTTCTGTCTGAGTTCACCCCCAGGTTTGACAAGTTTCTGATCTGTGGCGACTTCAACGTACATGTCTGCTGTCCTACAAACCATCTGGCAAACGAGTTTAAGAGCCTCATCGACTCCTTTGGCCTCACCCAGCTGGTCACCTCTCCCACTCACGAGCGTGGACATATCCTTGACCTAGTCCTTTCTTACGGGCTCTCGGTCTCCATCAGGGACATTTCTGCTGCCACCTTATCGGATCACTTTCCTGTCATCTTTGATGTGGTGGCCCCTCCTTCCTCCATTAAGCCTGCTCTCCCAGCCCGCAAGCGGCGAGTTTTTACCCCAGCTACGGCTACCGACTTTGCTGCCGCCTTCAACACCTCGCAGCTGCTTGCTGCCAATGACTCGCCCCCCCTCTGCCCCGACGTTCTGCTCTCAACCTTCAACTCTACCTGCTCCGATATCCTGGATTGTATTGCTCCCCTTCGCTCTGTTCCATCCTCCACCAAAAAAGATCCCTGGATTAATGACCATATCCATCTGTTAAGACGGAAATGCAGACAAGCTGAACGTCGCTGGAAGAAAGATAAGTTGCATGTTTCCCTGGGTTTGCTGAGAGAAAGTGTGTCCACTTATCAGAAAGCCATGAAAGACGCTAAAGCTAAGTATCTGTCATCCGTTGTAGCAAACAGCTCACATAATCCCAGAGTCCTATTCAGTACCATTAACTCTGTCATTAACCCCGATGTCGGTCTATCAAATACTTCTCCTGCTACTGCTGATGAATTTGCTGCTTTTTTCATTGAGAAAGTTCTGTCTGTTAGGAAAAGCATTGCTGCTAGCCCCTCCTCTGTGACTGATGTCCACACTGCTCCTGTACAGGTCTTCCAGCATTTTGAGACCGTCTCTTTATCACACCTGAATGACGTTGTTAGCAGCTTGAAACCTACAGGTTGTCCATCGGACACTATTCCGGCTAGGTTGCTAAAAGAGGTTTTTGTTTCTGTTGGTCCTTATCTACTTTTCCTTTTCAATGCCTGTCTATCTCTGGGATCTGTCCCGGCTGCCTTCAAGCATGCTGTGGTCAGGCCTATTTTGAAAAAAACACATCTCGATCCTCTCCTGCTACAAAACTTTAGACCAGTCTCCCACCTTCCTTTTCTCTCAAAGCTACTAGAAAAGCTTGTTCTTAAACAATTACAGCCTTTTCTAGACCAAAACGCCCTTCTGAGCAAGTTCCAGTCTGGTTTTAGGGCTCGCCATAGTACTGAGACAGCTCTGCTAAAAATTCATAATGACATCACTCTATCTGTTGATGCAGGTAATCCCACCCTGCTGGTCCTCTTAGACCTCTCTGCCGCTTTTGATACGGTCGACCACACTGTCCTTATTTCCCGCCTGGAGCACTCAGTTGGTATCCGTGGAACTGCACTCAGGTGGTTCAGAAGCTATCTGTCTGACAGAAGTTTCTCCGTTGCTGCCGGTGATTCCTCCTCCTCACATGTTCCACTCACCCATGGGGTGCCACAAGGCTCAGTTCTCGGTCCTCTCCTTTTCCTGCTCTATCTGCTGCCCCTTGGCTCCATCATTAATAAACACAACCTCTCCTTCCATTTCTACGCCGACGACATTCAAATCTATCTTCCACTGCACCTGACCGGAAATCACACTCCATCATACTCAAAACTTTTAGACTGCCTAAACGATGTGAAATCATGGCTTGCGCAGAATTTTTTACATCTTAATGATGCCAAGACTGATTTCATTTTGTTTGGCACTCCAACCATGCTTGGCTCCTTCTCACACGACGGCACTTCTATTCCCTCCCCCAAGTCCTACGTGAAAAGCCTTGGAGTTTTGTTGGACAGTGGCCTCAGGTTCGAAAGGCAGATCAGCGCCATAGTCAGAACCAGCTTTTTTCAACTCCGTCTCCTCTCGAAGGTTAAACCTTTCCTTAACCGGGGGACCTGGAGACGGCTGTCCATGCCTTCATTAGTGCCCGGCTGGACTACTGTAACGGCCTTTTCGTTGGCCTGAACCAGGCTTCCATCGCCCGCCTGCAGCTCGTCCAGAACGCTGCTGCTCGTTTTCTGGTGGGCGCGTCCAGGCGGGAACATATAACCCCCCGTCCTATCTTCCCTGCACTGGCTCCCCGTCCGCTTCCGAATTGATTTTAAATTACTTTTGTTTGTTTTTAAAGCCCTCAACGGCCTGGCCCCCCCTTATCTGGCTGACCTGCTGGTCCGCCGGGACCCCAGAAGGGCCCTTCGTTCCGCTGGCCAACTTCTTTTAGAAGTGCCGAGAACGAAGCTAAAGCAGTGGGGCGACCGCTCGTTCTCAGCTGCTGGCCCCAGATTGTGGAACTCACTGCCCCCTGACATTCGTCTCACGACTGAACTGGGCTCTTTTAAATCTAAGTTAAAGACTTATTTTTTTAGTCTAGCTTTTAATTCTAACTAGTTTATTTATTAAAGGTTTTTACCTCTCTCTTAGGTACACCCTGCACTCCCCCGAGTAGCCTGTTCTGATTCTCTGTTGGTTGTTTTCACTCTTAACTCTTTTTTGTTCTTCACTTTTCCTAGTATTTAAGTTTGCATTTTTATGTTTTGCATTGTTGTCTCTTTTTCTGTTACCCTGCTGTAAAGCACTTTGTGTGTCCAATGGGTACTGTAAAGGGCTATATAAATAAATTTGATTTGATTTGATTTGATTTGAATATTTTCCAACATCACATTTTAATGCCAATATTGCCCGATAATATTAGTAGGCTGATGATATCAGACATTTCATTATTTTCTGATGGAGTTGGGACGAAAGCTGTGAACCTGACCCATACAGGAATGCTGGGATATGAAGTTCTTCCTCAATAACAGGGACTTTTCTACATGCTGGGCCAATGCTAATGAAACAAGATCTCACGAGGTTTTGTAACGGAGCAACGTGATTTTGCGAGATTTCGTTGGTAAAATAAATAAACTATAGGAATATTTTCCGATATCGCATGTCAATGCTGATATAATGTCGGAGATCTCTATTTGTATTCTGTGTTTGAACTTTTCACCATCTTTTGTTTTGTTATGCTGACTTTAACATCCAGGATGAGGCGAGTGTTCAGATGTAAGAAGCCAAAACATTTTGTTGTTGTAATTATTCTGCTTTTCTCCAACATTTTCTCTCTGGTGCTGATGTGGAAGTTTTGTTTTGATTTTGTGGACAGTGAAACCTGAATAAAGGTCCATTTATGCTCCCTTATGTGCGTAAATAGTGACGTCTGTTTCATGCGTCGCCCTGCGTGGCTGGCTTCATACGTCCGTGCGTTCCTGCTGGGCATTTTGGCCTGGCGGTTTTTGTGTCGTCTATGTTCCGGTTCCTGTTCTTCTTCTCTGGTTTGTTCCTTTCGCTGGCTGCATATCAGGTACACAGCTCAACACTGACCCAGCGGTTTCCGGTGGTATTGCTCCGTCTTCTGCGCCGAGTGACGGACCAACAAGCCCCTTGAAAACGCATCAAATTACATACGTAACCAACTCAGACAATGGACAAAACTGTCCGTCTGTCTGCATATCCGTTTAGCATAAATGGGCCTTAAGGATTTCAATAGAATCCAGCAACCAACCCACTTACGTCACATTTATTTGATCCAGGAGTGTACTGATGTAACATTTCAACAGCTGAAATCAAGTTTTATTCAAATTTCCTTAATTTTTACACCATTAATGGCTAAAATTAAGTTTTATCTCATTTTTTTATCATCTTAGCATCACTATAAAATATTTGCACTAAAAGTAAGAAGTCCTAAAATCATTCCCTGAGGAACTCCAGAAAATTTTTACGATTAATAAGTCATTATTTGTTTGGAAAACATCTGTGGGAGAAATCCCTGTTGTGGCTGAGATAAATGTTGTGTTTGTATTTATTAATTTAAATAAAGTGCATTACTTTTGAATACTTTTAAACAAAAAAAAAGTGTATTGCCGTTTTTGCTCTGATAATTTTGCAACAATTAGAGACCCATTTTCAACAAAATCATTGATATTTCTCATTTAACCAATCTGACATCACAGATATAAATCCCACCCACTCAACTAACACCTAACGTTAGCATTTAGCTTACCAGCAGCAGCACAGTGACACAGATGGCCAGTCCTTGTAAGTAACTCCTGCAGCCCGCCATGACCACCGCCCGAGAGAGTCGAGCCGAAATAGAAACGGAGGAAAGACCAGAGCCGACTGTGTGTATCTGTGTGTGCGATGGTGTTGTTTAAAGCTCAGGAGTGTTTGGCTGCAGGACGGAGAACATGACCAAGTTTGGAAGATCAGCTGAGAGGAGAGGAGGGGGGGAGGAGGGGAGGGGAGAGGAGAGAGAGGAGGAAAGAGAGGCGAGGTTAGTCCAGGTAAGAGTTACATCTAGTCGAGAGGAAGAAAAACAGGAAGGGAAGTGGAAAAGAGGGTTGAAAAAGGAAATGAGCGGGAGGGTGGAGCAGTGTGAGGAAGAATATCTTTAATAGAGCGACATGTTTATTATTACAGCAGAACACAAACAGAATGCCACAGTGCCGTTTGGAAGAAAAACAGCCTGATATGAGTCCTGCAGACTCAACAAAGCAGCCCCGACACCAAACTCCATCACTTCTTCCTGCAGCTTTTCCTGCTTTGATCTGCTGATAACACCGACAGGAAACTCAGCTGACTGCTCGCAGTTCTGCTGCTCACCTGTTCCCCGCTGGAACATCGAATCTGGCCTCGTAGGCTACGATACAGGGTTCTCACACGGTCTAAAAAAAGTCTAAAAAAGTCAAAAATTCTGAAATTTAAAGCCTTAAAAGGTCTTAAAACAGGCAGCTTTTCATCCAAGGTCATTAGATCTGGACAAGTCTTAAAGGAATAGTTCACCCACAGAATGATGTGCGTTTGTTTACTCACCCTCATGCTGAGCAAGACTCTGGAGCACTTTTTTAATATCTCAAATGCAGCCGGAGATCGGACAGGTTTTCGTTTTCCCCCAACTTTCATATAATGGAGATCACAACAACTGAACCAAAAAGGTCCATAAAAGTCCACAAAAACTTGTCAATATTCCTCCATACTGCTTGTCCAATGTAACTGGGTAGCATCCAGAATTTACTCAAAACCACATCATTTAGTAGATTTTTATGGCCTAAACAGAAGAACATCTAGCTGCAGACGAGATTGCGCGTTCTCTTTTTCTTTCTCTCTTTGTGTTGAATCAATAGCCAACCCCTGTTGTGTTTGTCCGCAGCTCGTTCGCTCTTAGCACAATGTGAATAGCGAATTTCTTCTTCTACACTTGCATTATCGGCAGAGTAGGCGCTGAACGGCTTCCGTAGCGTCGTGAACTCGCAGGAGCATGCTTTGCGACAGCCAGATGTTCTATAGGCTATAAAAATACACTAAATGATGTTGTTTCAAGTAAATTCTGGACGCTCCCCCCACTTGACCATTCTTCCAGAAGCACATTTGTGAGGTCTTGGTTGTCATGTTGGAAGAGGAAGGGGCCAGCTCCAAACTGGTCCCACAAAGTTGGGAGCATGGAATTGTCCAGAATGTCTTGGTATGCTGAAGCATTCAGAGTTCCTTTCACTGGAACTAAGGGGCCAAGCCCAGCTCCTGAAAAACACCCCACACCATAATCCCCCCTCCACCAAACTTTACATTTGGCACAATGCAGACAGACAAGTACCGTTGTCCTGGCAACCACCAAACCCAGACTCCTCCATCAGATTTCCAGATGGAGAAGCGTGATTGGTCCTCCAGAGAACGTCTCCACTGCTCTAGAGTCCAGTGGCGGCTGCTTTCCACCACTGCATCCACGCTTTGCATTGGTGATGTATGGATGGATGCAGCTGATCGCCATGGAAACCCATTCCATGAAGCTCTCTGTCACTGTTCTTGAGGTGATCTGAAGGCCACATGAAGTTTGGAGGTCTGTAGTGATTGACTGCAGAAAGTTGGCCTCCGCTGACCCGCTCCATCAGTCTACGTGGACGACCACTTCATGGCTGAGTTTCTGTCGTTCCCAAATCACTTCCATTTTCTTATAATCCAGCTGACAGTTGACTGTGGAATATTTAGGAGTGAGGAAATTTCACCACTGGATTGTTGCAGGTGGCATCCTATCACAGTTCCACGCTGGAACTCACTGAGCTCCTGAGAGCGACACATTCTTTCACACGTTTGTAGAAACAGTCTGCATGCCGAGCTGCTTCATTTATACACCTGTGGACGTGGAAGTGATGGAACACCTGATTCCATCATTTAGATGGGTGAGTAAATACTTTTGGCAAGTTTAGTGTATTTCACTCGTCCTCAAAGTGATCCATACCGTCCACTTAAAGAAAAAGCTAAATTCACAATATTAATTCAAATAACAAGAAACTAAAAATAAATCCAAATTTACAAAATTACATTTTAGTGAAATGAAATATTGGTTTTGAATTGAATTTTTTGTAGAATTTTTATTTATTATCACTTTTGTTAATTTCAGCTTATTTCACTGACAGCTGATTTTTTTTCCTTCTTTAATTGGAGGGTATAAATAATTTTGAGGACTGTATGTATATAAGTCGAACTCTCCTCATCTTTATTTGATCCCGTAGTTTCATCTTCAGGTCGCTGTTTTCGTGCTCGGCCTGGTGCCACTGAGTTACTGAGCAGACTACAACAGAAAGGAATCCAGCAGAGCCATCAAGTGCAGCTCAGTGTTGACTTTAGACTAAAAATAACTGTGTCACAGTCATAAACAGCGACCCTGTTTGTCTCCCAGCACACACTCAGCTGCCACCACAGTGAAGAGGGATGAATTCATCCGTCCCTGTTCATCACGGAGACTAAACCCGATCCCAGCTGCCGCGTGTCCGGCGCTGCTTTTGTGCTTTACCGAGTTAATGCAACAATCCTCATGTCCACACTCTGTCAGCGAGCTGTTTCTGCAGGAGCATGCTGGACGTTTGAGGCCAGCACAGTGATTTGTGGATGAACGGCTGTCATGACGACTGCTTTAGCTCAGGAAACGTCCTCTCGTACCAAAACATCTCCTGATTCATTCCTGGTATTTTGCACTGAGTCGTCTTTAATAACTGCAGCTATGTTTGTTCTAGCTGTTGATGTTGTGATTCACACGGGGGCGGATCTAAAACTCTGCATGGGGCGGGAAGCTGAGGCAGGATAGTGCTGAATGTCCCAACTTTAGAGGAAAAAAATCCATGGAAACACTTTGAAACTATTAAAAAACATTTCTGTACCTTCATGGTCCATTTTTGTACCTTATCAAGCTGTATGAGTTAATAAAGTACAATTAAACCAATTAAAGATGATGAATAAAAGTCAATAAAATAGAGATTATGACAACAATCAAAGATGCTAATAATAAATATTAGGCCAAACACATAATATAATTATACATATAATTATTACTATGATTACTCATAATATACAATATTAATATAAAATAACTATAATTACACTACATAGGAGGACTGCCAGTTATTCTACAAGCTACTCACATTTTTCAATGCTGCAGGTACCCTTAGGGTTGAAATGGTACAAATTTGTACTTTCTATTACTTTGGACCCTTTTTCATAGTATATAGGTACTTCTGGCCTCATAAAGACCAATATTGTACTTTTGAGAGAACATTTGTAAAAATGTACCTACAGGTACAAAAATGTTCCCGTCTCGTACCTCTATTTTTGAGAGTGTATTTTGGTTTTTTAAATCCTTAAAAGTAAAAAAACCCAAACTGGAATGACATCACAGGCCAGATATCAGGAATTGAAACTAAAGACAACAAAGTTTTGCTGCTGTGACAATTTAGCCGCAACACTTTGGAGCCACTAGAACTGGGCGATATGGAACAAATATATCACGATATATTTATTATAGTTGACGATATACGATATATACCGGTATTTTTACCCTAATTTGTCTAAAAGTTTCATTTCATATCAAACAGCTCTTAGTATTGAAACATGTTTAGCATAAAGGTTTCGCTCCACTGCAGAGAAGGAACTGACAAAACACTGTTAGAAATGTTTAAATCCAAGTAATTAAAGATATTTGGCTGGCTTTTTTTTATGTTTTTTTGTAAAAGTCTTGGGGGGGAATCGTCTTCCAGACAGTGTAAATATTGATACATTGAAATATCGCGATATTTTAACATTCCGATACCATATCTATATTTAAATACGCAGTATCAATCTATTTTACTAATGAAATCTTGCGAGATATTAGGGCTGGGAAAAACTATCGATACACTGAAATATCGCAGTATTTTCATCTGCTGATATATTGATATTTAAAAATGTGGTACTCATACAATCTCGCGAGATTTTGTCGTTCTGTTACGAAATCTCGCGGGTTTTCATGAAATCTCGCGAGATTTTTTAAGAGAACAATGAAATCTCGCAAGATTTCATTGGTAAACTAGATCAGTATTGCGTTTTTAAATATCAATATGAAATCTGCATTATGAAAATATTGCGATATTTCAGTGTATCGTTTTTCTTTCCCAGCCCTACGACATATCATTTTGTTACAAAATCTTGCGAGATTTCACGAAATACTGCGAGATTCCATCGCTCTGTTAGAAAATCTTGTGAGATTTTATAACAAAATAATATCTCACAAGATTTCATTAGTAAAATAGATCGATACCGCTTTTTAAAATATAGATATGGTATCGGCATACAAAAATATCGCAATATTTCAGTGTATCAATATTTTTCCCACCTTTATTAAATAATCAGGTGACCCGTTTATAGTCAGTGGAAGAGCAGCCGGGTCATTCTGAAACAATGAAGCAAAAAAATTTTAACAACTAATACCGCGATATAACGATATGTGTAAATATATCTCTCATGTAAATATCACATCGTGACATAATATCAGTATATCGCACAGCCCTGAGAACTACAGTCCAGGCCGGAAGTTCAGACTCACTCCCATTAAAGAAAAGACTAAATTCACAAAAGTAATTCAAATAACAAGAAACTAAAAAAAGTGATAATAAATAAAAATTTATTAAATTTGAATTTAGTTTTTAGATTTAAAAAAAAATTGAAAAAGAAAACAAAACTGTCAGACAAATTACAGCACCTTGCCCATAAACAATGTTGCTGAATAAAATTTTAGTTCAGGAAGCCCCGTCATGCTTGTGTGCTCATTTTTTTAATATTCAAAGCACAAATTCAAATCAATGTCATGATTTTCATACAATTCTTATTTATCACATTTTTTATTTATTATTTTTTATTCTTATTTATTTCATTTGATTTTTTATTCATTTTTATTCATTATTACCTTTTTCAATTTCAACATATTTCATCTACAGTACAACTGATTTTTTTTTCTTCTTTAATTGGAGGGTGTGAATGATTTTGAGGACAGCTGTACATCAAAATATAATTTGGCCCAGATTTATTTATTTATTTAAAATCTAGAAAACAAGCTTGAGGTGAGAGTTTAGCTGTTCTGGATGTTTGATGACGACCTGGAGACTCGACTCCTGCAGGAGTTTGGTCTTCTACGGAGGAAGGAAAGGAGGCCTGGCATTCATCAGAATCCAGCATTTATCTTCTGTCTGATACTCGCCAGCGCAGACGGGGAAGGACGGGGACGGACGGGGAAGGACGGGGACGGACGGGGATGGACGGGGAGGCGAGCGGCTGCAGCTTCCCTACGATTACAACGTTTGGACAGCTGGAACAGCTGGAACGCTGTCAAGCTTGTTTAAACAGCGATGAGCTGCAGACGCTCACCAGCAGCTTCGATGCATCATCATCCCCCACACGTTGAGGATTGAGGGGGGGGCTTTTTCCTCCAATGAAAAGCATCATGCTTATTAAAACTTTATTTTCACACAATCTGCTTATTAAAGGACTATTAAATAGGTTTTATTTGTTCTGGGAAATCAGCAAAAATGGCAGATTAACCCTTTAATGATTTTTTTTGTCAGTTATTCAACTTTTTTATGACTGAATTAACTATTATCACAACTAATATAGATTTTTTTCTAACAGAGAAGCAGGATTTTTCCACATTACAGGGTCAATATTTATTTTCTGGCAGATAATTTATGTACAGACACAAACTAAAATAAATAAAAGCTTCAATCTTGTCTGTTTTACCAACTTTCAAATACATTTTATATTTTTTTAATTTACTGGGATAATTAAAAACATTAATTCCTGACAATTATTCCCAAATAAGTGAAACTTTTAGAAATTTTCAGTATAATTTATCTGATTGAAAGTGTTTTATCAAACTTTTCTCTATTGTGGGACAAAAAGGAAAAATTATCACTAACTTCAACTACTAATTTGAAGCATTTATATTTACTATATTTTAATTATGATGATTCAAAATTGTTATTCAGTAGTTTCAGTCTGAATTCATTCATTTTGGATTAGACTCAAAAATACAGAAAAGCTCAAGAAAAAAAATATTTTATTCAAAGTCAACAGAAATTTAACAAAAAAATCCTTAGATTAAATCTAAAAAAAAAAAATCTAATTTTGTTCTATAAAAAAAAAAAAAAAAGAAATTTGTAATTTTTATCACAATAAATGGCAACAGTGAATAAAGGCTTTGTTATAACAGCAGCAGAATTACATCTGATTGTCTAAAAGTAGCTTAAATGTCCTGAAGATTTATTTTATTTTGCAACTGCAGACAATGCAAAAATACACGTATGGAAGCCCAACTCTGCCATAAAAAAGCTGCATTAAAAAAAACGAGTAAAAGTCAACATTTATGCTGTAAATTTATGATACATGAGGAAGATATACGACCATAATGGCTTTTTATACAAGATTCAGTGTCTCCGACAAACTAAGCTCAGACATCTTTCGCTTGTTAAAAACTCTCTTTTTCACATAAATGCCCATTAAGTAGTAATATAGCAGTATTTATAAGGTGAAAGGACCACTCTGATATCCTGGAATACGTTTTTTAATCTGCTTAAATTTCAGATAATTTCAAATCTCTGTTAACGAGCAGCATCAACGCCAAAACATTCATATTAAAATATATGTTCAGATGTTTAACTTTCAAATATTTAACAACTTAAGCTGAGTTTATTAAAGATATTGATGACATTTGACTTCATTTTTAGATTCAGATCTACCAGTATCAGCGTGCTCCTTTCTGATCAACAGTGCAGGATAAATGAGGTTGGACGGAGGTTGGATGGAGGTCGGATGCTCTGGCTGGGGGACGCTCAGGCGTTGGTGGGGCCATCTTTCTTGCTGATCTGGCAGTACAGAATCATGGAGAGGACCATGCCGAAAATCTGCAGAGAGAAGTCAGCCGGGTTCAGATGCTTAGAGAAAGTCGAACATTTTGGATCACAAAAGCAAATAAATCCACCTTCAGACATTATTAATCATTATGTTACCAAACATGCTGGAATATAAAGAGATTTAACAGAAATCTCTGAATATAAAACACATTTCTGAGACATAAAGAATCACCACATTATAAAAACTGCTGTTTACAATCTGATATCTTCTGCCCCCTGGTGGACAACTTTTGTACTACATGAATTTTTTTTATTCTTCTTTTGTTTCATTTATTTATTCATTTTGTTAAAAAATAAGAGCCAAATAAACTCTTCTGCTTAAAGAAAAGAACTGTTTTTGATTTAGTGGGTCAGGTGATATAAAGTTATGCTGCTTTTAAACCAATAAGAGCAAATTTTGGTCCACTTTTCTTTACTGTACATTGCTTCTGTTCATAGAAAACTGTCGCTCTTGAGAACACACACACACGGTAAACTATTAGTTTTAGTTAAGGTTAAGCTTCTCGACTGTAAAGCATCTGTTCGTGCTGATAAACATTTGTCTAATACACGATTATTTTCCTAAATGATGACGCTGAATCATACAGTCGCGCTCATAATTATTCACACCCTCCAATTAAAGAAAAGTAAATTCACAATAATAATTCAAACAACATGAAACGAAAGAAACTAATAATAAATAAAAATTTACAAAATTATACTTTAGTGAAATAAATCATTGCTTTTGAATTGTGTTAGAAAATAATAATAATAATAATATAAAGTGGCCCAGACACATTAGAGCACCTTTCCTGTGAAATGTGGACCAAAACACCTGTCAGCAGGTGTAGACGTCACTTTGAATATTAGAGAAAAAACCTGATTGCCTCAATAAAATTTTAGCTCCAGAGCCCCACCATGCTTGCTTGCTTGTTTTATTTTTTATGTGTTTTGTTTTAAATATTTCTTTTGAAACGCAATTCAAATTCAGTGTTATGATTTTCATAGAAATTTTATTTATTGTTACTTTTGTCAATTTCAACTTATTTAACTGAAAACTGATTTTTTTTCCTTTTTTAATTAGAGGGAAGCCCACATTTGGATTAAAAATCTGTAATCCCCCCAAAAAATGGCCAATTTGCAGATATTAACAGATTAACAAGCTAAAACATTTTGTAAAATTTAATGTGTATGACTATTTTCATATTTTTCATGTTTCCGTCACTTCAAAGAGAAAATTGATGATAAAACTTATCGGCTGCACATCATTGAATCAGTATAAATGAAACTGCTGCAATCTTAATAAAAACATGAATGAAGGAGATCACCGACCAGCAGAATGGCGATGGCGAAGGCGATCCCCAACACCACCTCCAAGTTGTCCTCCATCAGCTGGATGACCTTCTCCACGCAGGGCTGCAGGGCGACATGACCACACCTTCATCCCAACTCCAGCTTTTAAACCACCTGAAGTCTTTAAATCAGATTTCTGATGAGCAACTCTCACCGTTTCATTGTATGGGGACGCACACTTGACCGTTTCCGTGGCGTTGCAGCGACAGGAGTCAGGAACTTTATCCCAGTCCGACTTTCCATTCACGAGTCCGCAACACTTGAGCTGGAAAGAAAAATAAAAGCAGTTTGAACCAGAAACATCCTCGTCTGTGAACTCGTCCTGTGTGGGAATCTGCAGGACTTCCATCTGAAACTCAGAACTGGAGACAAACCGGCACATTTGCGCCCTCTTCAGTGAATTCGTGGTTACTGCAGCCTGATTTTAATAAATCTGCACCGCATTTAAATGTGTTTACTTTGTTGGAACTTTAAGTTGCAGCAGTGAAAAAAAATTCAGATAATTCAAGATGTAGATTAAAATGAAAAAAAAAAATCCTTTTAGGTCTTCAAGTGTAATTTATTTTAGTCCAGTTCCAGCCAAAATACTAAACAAAACCTAAAAGGCATTAAAAAGATGGGATGGGGGGGGGTCCCCACCTTCTTTAAAGCTTGTGTAAAATTATGAAGCTGTCTGAAAACTTTTTTCCACCGCTGTAATTATATCTTAATGTACAATTATATTTAAATTATTATAAATTATATTAATAATTGTATTATTCTATTAAAAAATCCTTAATTTTATTTTTTAAAAATTTTAACTTATATTCTAATATTTATCAATTAAAATAATTTAATGTAAATTGTAGATTTTTTTGTAAATACTGTAAATTACTGTATTTTTTGAAAATGCAATATTAGATTTTTACATGCTGGGGTCACTACAGATCAAAGTTTTAATAACAAATTGTTTTTGTTTGTTTAATTCTCTCTGCTAACAAACACATTTCAGTTTAAAACCAAAAAAATTCAGATAAAATTGATTGATTTTAAATCAATTGTAAATTGTAAATTGAAATTTACAGTAAATACGGCTGTATTTATAATTTCTTATTCATTCATTCACTGGACTAACACCCTAACTCTAATTTATTCATCATTTCCTTTGACTAATATTCTTCCTGAAATGAGGATTTAGCTACTTTAATGTGCTTTTCAGATCTGTAGCTTTTACTGAACACAGTCAGAGCTGAAAGAAATAAAAATGAAGCACATACAAACATTATATTATATTATATATATATATATATATATATATATATATATATATATATATATATATATATATATATATATATATATATATATATATATATACATCATACACACACACACACACACACACACACACACACACATATATACATACATATATACTGTATATATATATATATATACATAATTTTTTTATTTGACAAAACTCTGAAATTATTGTAGATGCAAGTTTTGAACATTTTGAGCACATTAATACCACAATAATAATGATAATTTTGAACGCAATAACTGTGACATGAAATTTTCATACTGTTACACTCTGCGTGTGTGTGTGTATGTGTTTGTATTTCTATCAATATTGGGACCACCAACTATTACAAACAAAAGGCACAAAAAAGTCGGACTTGTAATTACAGGACTTTGTATCATTACTGTAAATGGCTCCATAAATGTTCTTTTTTTTTATTTTCAGGGACATTTTAACCAGTTTAAATCCGTTAAATCGCCGTTTAATGACAAGTTAATCGCGATGATGATTCGTGTGCGTTTTACTTCACGCTGCAGGTTCTCCAGGTCGTCCTTCACGCTTAGTGGTTGCCCTGACAACGGGAGGAACTTCTGCAGACGCTCCTTCACCCAGTCTTTCACCTACAAAGACACAAAAACGACGGTAATGGGGGTTTGTGGAGACTGCTGATGATGTCATGACACCACTTCCTGTCTCACCTTCTTCTCCTCTACAGCTCCGACGATGCCCGCCGCCAACAGGAGGATGAAGATGACGAGGAGGCTGATGAAGAACTGACAGGACAGAAAATGAGGAATTATATCGCCGTATTAGTTCATGTTCTTCTTTTAACATCAATGTTTTCACCATTTTTCTCTTTCTGCTGTCTTTATTCGCGTTAAACATCTTTGTTTTTCCCACCGATGTGTTCACACATCTTTTCAATTTGTGTGACAGAAACTTTTTCTCCAGCAAACATCAGGAGGAAGATGAAGCTCACCAGCAGCAGCAGGCAGCGGCTCTCTCTGATGGCGCCACAGCAGCCCAGGAAGCCCAGCATCATGATGATCACCCCGATGGCGATCATCAGGTCGATGCCAGGAATAGATTCACTGGTGATCTGCAGAAAGATGGAGGCAGATTCAGGAGCAACATGAGCAGATTTACCTCCCTGCAGCCAGAAACTGCACATATTTAACATCAGAGGGGAGATTTCTCACCTGGTTTCCATCTTTAGAGACTTTCAGGTAAATGGAGACTCCCAGGATGATGCAGCCGCTGATCTGCAGGGAAACATGTTGGAGTCGTTAACCAGGATCTGGTGACCTCTGCTGGACAAAACGTGCAACTACAAACTTTAAATGATCACAATCTAGAAAACTATTAATGTCAGAGAGATAACAGAAAATGAGTGCAAGTAAGAAGTAGAATAAAAAGGTGCTGAATTAAATGGAAATGAAAGAAATTAAATGAAAAATAAAAACAAAGAATAATACAGTAACAACATTAATGAACAGGTAGATCATTTGAGTATTTATAATATTGTGTGAGGTTATGGCTCAGGACAGAGTTCTGGACTTTGCAACCAGGTGGGACGAGTCCACTGCATCTTGTGGACAAGCTGGGTTTTGACCAAAGACCGCAAAAAAAAAAAAGGACATAGTATCCGCTCACATCTGAAGAGCTGAAAGTGAAGCCAGATGAAAGTTTCCCACCGTCGCCATCTTGCCGTGACGCTTGTGAAAAATACTCAAATGGGCAAAGACAGGACCGCTCCGAGCTGCCAGGCAAATGATTGACAGCCAAGCTAATGCTAACCGAGCTAACCTAAAATGAACAAAGATAGACTGTTTAAAGGTAAAACACACTCAAACTTGCTGTTAAACACCTAAAAAACCACCATTGTGCAACTTTGCTACAGGCTGAGGCCTTACTGGGAGCTAGCAGGGAGCTAACTATTAGCCACCATGGCTAAAAACAGTCTGCTGCCTGTCAATCAAAAGGACACGCCCCCAATTATGTGTAATTTCAAGATTAAATAACATCTTTACCCCACAACCTCCAACGTACCAACGTGTTGGAAACACCCTGATATTAATGAGGGTTTTGGGTGTGGGGAATTGCGAGAGACGACAACGCAAAAAGAAAAACGACCAACAGATGAGATATTGGAGGACGGAGATGAAAATATAATTTAAAATAAGTATGAGGCGTGCAGTTTGGCACAATGCCAACGGCTTCAGAGGCATATCGCGCTGCCAGATGACCGTGATCCTGTCCAGCCGCTAAAATCAAAGTTAAAATGTGACGTTTGCAAAATGGGAAAATGAAAAGACAATTAATGAAGCTTCAGTTCTCATTAAAGTTCCACAGTGGCTGCAAACTTTCTGTTTCATTTGTCCAGAATATTTTACATCCATATTAAAGAGTTGGTAATCCTGCTCAGAAACACTTTGTTGTACTGGGTGAACTGGTCCTTCCATCCTTACAGTATCAATTAGGGCTGGGAAAAAAAAAAAAAAAAATCGATACACTGAAATATCTCGATATTTTCATATGCAGATTTCATATAGAGATTCAAAAATGCAGTATTGATCTATTTTACCAATGAAGTCTCGCAAGATTTTGTAAGAAAATGGTGAAATATTGCGAGATTTCACGAAAACCCGCAAGATTTCTTGACTTAAGAATGAAATCTCGCGAGATTTCATTCGTAAAATAGATACCACATTTTTACATATCGATATAATATCAGCATATGAAAATATCGCGATATTTCAGTGTATCAATTTTTTCCCAGCCCTCTTATCAATTCATCATGTATTCATAAAAAGGAAGGAAACAGTCAGACCTCTGTGAGAGCTGCAGGTCTGTAAAAACTCTGAGCAACCCCTGATATTCACACCGAAAGCAGGAATTGATAACTTATAGAAAGAGAATTGATGCATTTGTCTCTTCTCTGTCGCTCCCCTCTCACCGTCCCCCACATGACCCCCCTGTGCACCACTCACTGTACACAAATATAGCAAACGGCATGCTAACTGCTGTCCATTAGCAATTAGCAAAAAAACAAAACAAATCAACAGATAAGGATTCAGTCTCGGAGGCGTTGACGTTTGCAATGTGGACTTTTTACACCACAGAAGGAGTCGGAGGTGAGTGGATTAAAGCTTTTAGAAACATGGTTCATCAGCTGTTAACTATCAGGCTAACGAGCTATTATCAGCTGTCATCGCTAACTTGCTCGTGAAACATCGGCACACGTCCCTGAACTCTGAAGGCGTGGTTTCAGGTGGCGTGTTTTTTTTTAAACTGTCACTTTCTCAAACCGTTTTTCCAACATTGCCAACCCCAGCTTTATATAGCGGTTTTTGCTGTATTGATTTTTATTGCCTTCAACAATGAGAACTCAATGCGTTGCCCTCACTGCTCATGAAAAATGATCTTTAACCAGATTTGTGTCCAGGATCATCCCTCTCAGAGGCTGAAGCCATTGGAGCCAGTTTGCACCAGTTTTCCATGCGTACTAAAAAAAGACGCAGAAAACCAGCAAGGCAACACATCTCACAGTTGATAAGTCACTTTGTGAATGCTTAATATATTTACATTTTCTCCTCCCATCACATGCACAATTGCGTGTAAACGCCCCATATCACATATTCACTGGAGTAGAAGTGTAAAATGGATAACAGGCGCCATTTAGCACGTTTGAAAGACTGAACCCTTTTAGCACGCTGTTGGTAGATCAGTTTGTACATTTTTTGTGCAAACCTCTGATAGATCTGACCCTGTGTGTAGGCTACAACAATCTGTCGGACCAGTTTAGATAACCAGTTTAAACAAATTACAAATCAGTTCAAAAGTACATATAAAAAGTGAGAAAGATAGATTATATTAATTATGGGTGAAGACTCCACATATCACATATGTGTACATATACTTGAGATGACTGGTATAATTCTGGTAATCCTTTGTTTCTTTTTTTTCTTCCTTTCTTTTGTGATGGAGTTGATGTACATAAGTTATATGGTAAAATATGCTGTATAGCATTATAGATAACTTCAATCCAATATTGTTTTGGATTTATTTTATTAAACATGTATATTTTGTCTGTAAAGTATCTGAGTTCTTTTTGAAAAGCTCTATATAAAATCTGATTTATTATTATTATTATATTTAAATCGTGGAATTGTGATCAGTATGGTGTGACATAGGGGCAGGATAGGTTTCTACTTCTTCCTGCTCCTTTTTGACTAGATTATTTTTCCCCTTTTTTATTTCTTTAAAAAATTGTTGTTTGAACTATTCATTCATTTATTTGTTCAGTGTATTTAGACAAACCGTCTCATGACATGTTTTTACCTCATTTCTAAGGCGCATCAGGATCAGTTTATTTTTTATTTAGAAACCTCATAACTGAAAGACGCGTATTTGACAGCCATCTTTTCCATCTTGCAGAACATGAGCCACAGAAACAGAAATGTTCATGGATATCTACAAAATCCTGAACCAGGTGGACTAAAAAGCGAACATCAGTGGATCCAGTTCTCCGTTCAGGTTCTCGGTCTTTGGCTGTCCAGCTGCTCTGCGGGTGCAGCAGCTGATGAAAGACATCCATTATTCAGAGCTCGCACAATTAGCCGCCACAAACAAGCTGCTGTAAGTAATTATGTGCCATCAATATTTCATCCTCAGAGCAGAGAGGAGACGGAGCCGGAAAAAACAGAGCAGCCATCAGCGTTTCCACGGAGATAAATAACTTTCTGCTGCAGGATAATGGAGATGAAGTGAAGAAAAATACAAAGATGCTACAACATTGGAGCCATTAATACGTCCTGCCAGCCATCAGACACCGAGCTGGTAGAAAAGCCTGGCCACGAGGAGGAGGGGATAAAAGACAAAGCTCCAGGATGAAGCGAAGGTCCAGGACGGCTTCCAGGGATGGAGGGCTAAAAGAAAGCCAAGGGGGAGGAGGAGGAACCATCATGGTGGGGTAACCTTCCTGAGTTTGTGTTTTTTTCCCCGTTTAAGTTCTTATTCACTGAAAAACTCAAATGTTACAAAGTATATTTTTCTAATTTCTAGTCAAAATATCTCATCACTCTTAAAATAAGACAATTTCCTAAAGAGAAACATTTCAGTGAGATATAGGAACTTGTTTTAAGACAATGCATCTTATTTCAAGAAATCCTATCAAGAAAATTTAAAATTTTGGTTGTCCCATTGGCAGATTTTTTTTTTTTTTGCTTAATTCAAGCCAAAAAAATAAAATAAAATAAATAAATAAAAATCTTGGCCACCCTTAAATAAGTACAAAATTAATAGATTTTTTTTGCTTGTAATAAGTTAAAAAAAATTCTGCCAATGGGACAAGCAAAATTTTGCAAGATTTGAGTTTTTGCAGAGTCCAAATTATCTTTTTACACCTTTAAAAAGGTGTTTTCTAAAAACCAAAATAAATTCCAATTGAAACAGCAGCACTTCTCTGACACACGATGTGTCTCAGACATAAAAACTAGTTTTACTCTGAAAGATAAAGATCTGAAGCTGGAATATTTAACAGGGAATCAATCCGATGGAAAATTGCATCATGAGAAAATAATTTCTTATTCAAGATCCATTTTAATGGGTTTTACCCCCCAGATGTACCAAAAAAAACAACTTTCTTAAATTTCATTAGTTTTGATAAATAAAAAGGAGCTCTGACTTGTAAATTTTACTGAATTTCATTTCAGTAAAATTTTAGATTCCTGGTTCCACCTCTGAATGAGAGGAAACAGCAGCACCACACCCTGAGACCAGACCTGAGCACCACCCCATCAGCCAAACCAGTGTAACCAGTCTGACGCCGTCTGACTGCATCTGTGGACGAAGATTTCTCCTGGGATCCATCTTGACCACTCGCTAAGGGCTTTACAGATAATTTGCATGCAGCAGCAAGTCGGTCCATGTGAAGAGAGAAAGCAGAAAAAAGGAGGATAACACACTGGAAGTATGGAAAGATTTCTGAACTGCAACATCAGCTGATCTGGAGACGTTTTAGTTTCACCACTCGAGTAACTAAAACACGAACATGTGGAATTTATTGTTTTTTTCTTACAGGAAAACTGAACCAACTGAAAAAGCCCATCATCAATATGATGCTGCAAAAAGGATCTAAAATAAGACCCAGCACCTGCTGCACACTTTCAGCAAGAGGTGATTGTTTTATAATCAATATTCACAGTGAAAACTGATAGAATACAAATACCAAACATTCACGTGTTGACTTATTTTATTTTCCAAACTATAAATCACTTTTTTTTCCTTATAGTCAAGAGCGAATATATCTCAAAATGTTCTAAAATTTAACATATTTTTAAGTGTTAATTCATATTGACTGATACAAGCCAAGCAGTAAACATTACCATCTAAGGCCACAGGAGGGCGCTCTAGGCGTGTGACAACCATATTCTGCTCTGAGGGCAAAGATCCCAAAACAGCCTTATCTCAGCGAGAGGAGTTAATTTTGGACATCTGGCTGTACTGTCTGTGTGGTGGGACAAATCTTCAAAAGACATGTTTATTCTTCTTATTTATGATGTTTATGATCATTTCCAAGCATCAACTTTGGAATCACAGTGGTTGGGGAAGTTTTAACAGACACAAATAGGATATGAAAAATCCGAAAATCACCCTATTTTAAATAAGAAATACGACTTATAGTCCAGTGCGACTTATATGCTTTTTTCTTCATCATGATGCAGTTTCTGACTTCTGCAACTTATACTCCGGAGCAGCTATAGTCCAGAAAATACGGTGATTAACAAAATTGGTGGAAAAGGTGAAAAAATGAATAAATAAACCTTGCACTTAAATGAGTATAAAATGTAAAAATGTCCGTTTGGGCATTTGAGGGGTTTTAAACATTTTTATCTTAAACATTTTTTTTCTATTAAAACTAAACGAGGCTTCAGCGTGTTCTTCTTTGTTAATTTCCCTCCAGCTTTAGAGAAGAGCCTTTCATGCACCACAGAAGTAGCGGGAATATGTTGATATCTTTGCAAGCTTTTGAATATCAGAATAAACTGTTGTCCTTGAGCTCCAGTATTTTAAGGAGCAGCTGAAAGCTAGCTTCCCTGACATACTTTAGCATTGGAGGAGATAATAATTTGCTTCCCTGACATGCTTTAGCATTGGTGGACCTAAATGATAGCTTCACTGACATGCTTTAGCATTGGAGAAGCTAATAATTAGCTTCCCTGACATACTTTAGCATTGGAGGAGCTAAAAATTAGCTTCCCTGACATGCTTTAGCATTGGAGGAGCTAACTGATAGCTTCACTGACATGCTTTAGCATTGTAGAAGCTAACTGATAGCTTCACTGACATGCTTTAGCATTGTAGAAGCTAACTGATAGCTTCACTGACATGCTTTAGCATTGTAAAAGCTAACTGATAGCTTCACTGACATGCTTTAGCATTGTAGAAGCTAACTGATAGCTTCACTGACATGCTTTAGCATTGTAGAAGCTAACTGATAGCTTCACTGACATGCTTTAGCACTGTAAAAGCTAACTGATAGCTTCACTGACATGCTTTAGCATTGTAGAAGCTACCTGATAGCTTCACTGACATGCTTTAGCACTGTAAAAGCTAACTGATAGCTTCACTGACATGCTTTAGCATTGTAGAAGCTACCTGATAGCTTCACTGACATGCTTTAGCATTGCAGAAGCTACCTGATAGCTTCACTGACATGCTTTAGCATTGTAGAAGCTACCCGATAGCTTCACTGACATGCTTTAGCATTGTAGAAGCTACCCGATAGCTTCACTGACATGCTTTAGCATTGTAGAAGCTACCCGATAGCTTCACTGACATGCTTTAGCATTGAAGAAGCTACCTGATAGCTTCAATGATATGCTTTAGCATTGGAGAAGCTAACTGATAGCTTCACTGATAGGCTTTAGCAATGGAGGAACCAGCTAGTTAGCTTCCCTGATATGCTTTAGCATTGGAGGAGCTAACTGATAGCTTCACTGATATGCTTTAGCAATGGAGGAACCAGCAGTTAGCTCAACTGTTCTTCAACAACAACTGAATGAGAAACTGGATTAGACGCCAGATTTATCGCCCAGGTTGAATGAGTTGTTTTCGTATTCACCACTGCCATCTACTCAGGTTACTGGTGCTGGTTTATCATTGATTAGATTAGTAGCTAGCTTTAGCATGGATGTTTCCTTGTGCTACAAGCAGGAAACCTGTCAGGTGCTCAATACTTTTGGGGAAGAAATCATTATCAAACTTTTATAGTATCCAAAGAAAAAGTCTACTGTACTTAAATCTTTACTTTTTCCAAAAGGTAATCAAATAGTTTTGGTCCTTAAATTTCAATCAAAGCCCCAACAAATATGACATGAACCCATCTCCTGGGTTAAAGTCCAGCATCAGATTCATGTCGCCTCCTTTTCAAATATCTTTTGTTGTTTTTACGTTAAAAAAAAAATGGATTTAGGTCAGATAACGCTCAACTGCCAACCTCATGCAGCAGGTTTTGGTTCAGTCGAGGGCAAACAGAAGCCCGGTGATGGCGACAGCCTGAGGATAAAACCATCTTTCTGCGCTTGTAGTTGACACATCTGTCAGTTTATAGAAAAACAACTAAAACCGCACCAGCTACAAAAATGAGTTGTGTTTCTTTCATTGCTGCAGTCAGCATGAAGTTTACCTGCTTTATCCCCTCACAGAAAACACACCCAGACAAAGCTGCTGTTTTCTTTAAAGGCGGCTGCCGGCATTTAAAAAATGACTGCTGAACATTCAATGAAAGGCCTTTCTCAGACGTTTTTCCATTCATCCGGCTGAATCGCAGAGATTGAGATCTGCATATAGCAGCACAGTGAACACCCAGAGAAAACCTGCAGGACAACATACTGATCACAGAGCTCGGCAGGTCTGGAAAACAAACACACCCTCTGTGCTGGTAGCACCAGATAAAAGTGCGTTTATGCATTTCATTTAAATCTCTTCTGGACAGTTTCAATGTCCTGATGTTTTTAGTCATAATTTCAGACAAACCTGAGCATCTGAAGAAAGAAATTTAACTATGCACGTTGTCCCGTGTGCTCACGGAGCATGTGCAGAACTTGTTTGAGACTTCTTGTATGCATGTAGGAGTTACTCAGCTTAACTATGTGTGTGTTCGTGCAGCTTCTATCAGTTTATCAGATAAATTCAGATCTAGATCAGTATGCTGGTTTTTAAATCATGACTGCAGGCTCACATCACAGCAAAAAGCCGAGTGTTAAATCAAGACGACAGAGCTGATTTCAGCACTTTGAGGGTTTATAGCTCCACATTTTGAGTTAAATTTACATTTTCAAACACAGCTGTGTCGTCTACAACAGTTTTAACCAGTTGGTCCATGTTGTAGAGAAAATGTTTCCCGGTGATTATCAATGCTCATCTGATATTTTGTGAGAAAATATTTTCAGATTGACTGTTTCAGCTACAAGTAAGAATTAATTTCAGGCAGGTAATCGTGCTGAGTCACTCACACTGTCGCAGTTCAATGGGCCTCATGCAAGAAGCATTCGTACGAACAAATTCTTAAATTGTTCATACGAGTGATTTAGGAGAAAATGCCGCATTCACCAATATTCTCGTATTTCTAATCTTCTGTCAGGCACGAACAAATTTCACCACTTCTCCAGACTTGACGTAGGAGTATTGCGCAAATAGTCTGCTGTTGTCCAAACCTAGTTTTTCACTAAAGGACTGTGTTAATCGTAACTTAGAAGCAGGTGTGTGTTTTAAAATCCAACATAAATTAGACTACATCATTATGTATCACTCTGCAATTATAAATGACATTTTTATGGGCAGACTGGGCGACTATCGCCCACTTCTCTTGCAGCCAGCATGTCGGTGAGGGGACGATGGTTTCATTTGTTGTCATTTCGTCAAAAGAAAGTGCAGTCAGTGAGCTCCACATAAAAATGAAATAACCTCTCGAACAGAAAATGGATTGAAAATTCAGAAAAGAGGTTCAGCAACAGACCGCTGCAACTCTTCTAACCGTCAGACATGCACTCAGGTCACTTCATGACGCCTCGTCTTCATATTAACTCATATTAAGCATCTACATCATATATTGCACCTCTTGGTCTCCACCAGTAGTTTTCAGTGGCTGTCTTGCTTTTGTTAGACATCTTTTTGACACCATTATCGGATTAAATAATTTTTATTTTTACTTCTATAACAGTGCAACCAACAGGCGACAGCATTTACAGATCTGGTGATTTATTCTCACTGCTCGGCTTTCACCTCCTTTAATTCTGCTGCTCAGAACCTCCATCTCCAAACTGGTAGTAAAGTTTCTCTTCTCCATCTTCAATACCATTTTTCTGAATGAACACCTTTTAACAAGTGTGGAAAGTCGTGTCCTTATATGGAATAATTAGGGCGGTAATTATGCGCATTTGGAATTCCTCACGTACGCGCAGGTGGAAGCATCATGTTTACGAGGATCATTTATGCAGTTAGCTGAAGTTGAAAACGTTTGTTCAATCTGACGTGACGCACTCGCAGGAGTCCACGGTCGGAGAAAAAGTATGAGTGGGCGGAGCTTAAAGGAATAGTACACCCACAGAATGATGTGCATTCATCTTCTACTCACCCTCATGCTGAGCAAGACTCTGGAGTACTTTAATATCTCAAATGCAGCCGGAGATCGTTTTTTTTTTTGTTATCCGCCGACTTTTGTTCAGCGGCTTAAAAAAAAAAAAAAAACAAAAAAAACAAAAAAAAAAAAAAAAAAAAAAAAAAAAAAAAAAAAAAAAAAATCGATGCACTGAAATATAGCGATATTTTCATATGCTGATATCATATCGATATGTAAAAATGTGGCATCGATCTATTTTACTAATGAAATCTCGCGAGATTTCGTTGTTCAGTCAAGAAATCTCGCGAGATTTCACCGTTATCCTACGAAATCTCGCGTGATTTTGTTGGTAAAATAGATCAATACTGCATTTTTGAATCTCTACATGAAATCTGCATATGAAAATATTGCGATATTTCAGTGTATCGATTTTTTTTCCCAGCCCTAGTGGGTAGCATCCATAATTTACTGGAAACTGCATCATTTAGTATGTTTAAATAGCCTAAACACTAGAACATCGTACTTTCGCAACGCGCGTTCATGCGAGTTTGCGACACTACGGAAGCCGTAGGTTTCTTTCTTTCTACTCTTTTCTTGAAGTTATTTTCCAGGACTTTTCCAGCTGCTACAGTACGAGTCAAGTTATGACAACACAGACGAATAAATTCTACCCCAAATCTTTGGAGAAGTGTTCTGCAATCTACAGTTTATATTTTGTACAGCGCTGAAGCAGAGACGAAGCAGCAACGACGCGTAGACGAAACAGAGAAGCTCAATGTTGCCGTTTAAAGGCAAACAAACTTCTGAATAAAAAGGCTGAAAACTGATCAATTTTAGTTCTGTTCCTAAAATCTGAACGCTCAGATTACAGGTGAATAAGACTAATTATAATCAGTTGCGGGGCGGCCGGGTCTTCTCTGCGCTGGTGCCTGTTCGGCCCGGCCACTTTGTTGGGTCGGACTAACCAGCACGATAGAACTCGTGACCAGACCAGAGCTAAATCTGATGAAGCTAAATCATTTAGCAGATGAAAACTGAACAATGTGATCGTCAGTGGATCAGAATCACAGCCGATCAGATGCAGAAGTGATGAAATGATGGTTCATTTTCAGGATCTGGCGAAATCTGACTGAGTTGTTCAGGTTAATAGTTTTAAACCCAAAATGAATCATAAACCTTCATTTTCTGTTACATGATTATTGATCTGTAATCTTTGGTGGTGACTCATGTTGTAACTTCACATCTTCGCTCAAATGATGATGCAAAATACACGTCATGCATTTTTCCTCCAAAGGAAAACATGATTGTTATGATGGAGATGACAGTGGTGGGTGGTTTTTCCCTCAGCAGTGACTCACAGGCATTGTGTAAATGAAGAAACAGATCAGACAAGACTGTAATTACACAACCGCCGGGCCACACAGGGAGGGGCGTCAGTGATGCAGCTGATGAGCATTTAGGCGTGTTCAGCCACGAGTGGGTCCGCAGAAAACCACGGCTGAAGAGCGTTTAGTCTGAGCTGGAGCTCATTCAGAGCTCATCCTCCACCTGATGGAGGTGTAATATGCACAGATCCCCACCCACCCCCCACCCCCGGCTCAGATCCTCATATGCAGACAGCTTCAAGAAAACCAGACGGACAGAAACTCTGTTGTTCTCTGACTCATCCAGTTTGTTCTGCAACAGTAAGGACTTTTATCCACCTTTTGTTCAGTCTGCGTGTCATTTGTGACGTTTTTGGTCTCGTCTAGTTTCCTTCTTTTTTTCTTTTTTTTTTTTACATTTGTTCACAATAGGGGATTATCACGCTTACCGGAACTTCCCGGTATTTGGACACTTCCTCTTCCGGGCCATGTTAACGACAGCCGTTCCTGCTCTGTTATACTGTTTAAATCGGATAAACTCCAAACATACTTAAGTTTTCATTCCAGACTGAAGTGATACTGGATCAAAAGCTGGATCAAAGCGATCGATTTGCCGCGGTGAAGGGCCGAACTTTATAATAAAACGACACACGTTTGTTTGTGGCCGGCAGACTGCGCAGGTTAGCATTAGCCAGCTAGCGTTAACTGACGTGCTTAACATTGTGCGTCTTAAAACACACAAACATCTGAAAATCGGGTCTGTACCCCCCCGTTTCCAGTGGAACAACTGGGGACTGCCAAGAAAGGAGACGCTTTCAGATGCTTGTGTGTTTTCAGCCGCACAAAGTTAGGCACGTCATCAAGCTGGCTAATGCTAACCTGCTAACACGACTGCGCAGTCTGCCGGCCACAAACAAACGTGTGTCGTTTTATTATAAAGTTCGGTCCCTTCACCGCGGCGAATCGGTCGTTTTGATCCACTTCTTCCTTAGCATCACTTCAGTCTGGAATGAAAACTTGGCATTGGCGTTTATCCGATTTACAAAGTTTAACAGAGTAGTAGCTGGCGGACTACTGTTAGCAGGTTAGCATTAGCCAGCTTGATGACGTGCCTAACTTTGTGCGGCTGAAAACACACAAGCATCTGAAAGCGTCTCCTTTCTTGGCAGTCCCCAGTTGTTCCACTGGAAACGGGGGGGTACAGACCCGATTTTCAGATGTATGTGTGTTTTTTTAAGACGCACAAAAGTTAAGCACGTCAGTAAACGTTAGCTGGCTAATGCTAGCATGCTGTGAAGTGCCGGTGTTGTGCCCCACTGGGGACAAACAAACGTGTGTTTTATTATAAAGTTCGGCCCTTCACCGCGGCGAATCGATCGCTTTGATCCAGCTTTTGATCCAGTATCACTTCAGTCTAGAATGAAAACTTAAATATGTTTGGAGTTTATCCGATTTAAACAGTATAACAGAGCAGGAACGGCTGTCGTTAACATGGCCCGGAAGAGGAAGTGTCCAAATGTTTCAACTTCCGGAAACCGGAACGCGGAAGCGTGATAATCCCCTATATTTATTTTCAATGAAGAAAAGATGAAATTTAAAACATTAACAGGATCTTTGGCAATAAAATATGCAGGGGATTTTTGACCCTTCATAACTGCATCAGAGCCTTAAAGTAAAAATCCTGTTCAGTATTTGACCTCACCTCCAGGTTTTATTCAAATACAAGTAGTACATTTAAAAAAAAAAAAAAACAGGAAAAGGCTCCAGGTGCGGCTGGTTTATACCAAAACTCAGTATTTAATTCAAGTCCTACTTAAACCACAACACCAGTTTAAAGGCATGCGCCACCTCTGGGTGAAACTGAGCCCCCCCCCCCCACAGTCCCCTGAGTTGGACAAGCGGGCAGAAGCGTTTTCTAACCGACCCAGTCATTCTCTGAATCTGGCAGCACTGAACTTTAGCTTAGCATAGTTGCTGTAATCTGGTGGTTCCAACTAGCACCACTTGGTGAAAGTGAACTAATTAACTCCAGTTACATTTCGTGACCCGCACATTCTGATCAAGTACAAACAAGATGCCGATTTCACAGCCAAGGACCGACTCGGCGGCATTCAATAGGAGGACTAAATGCTGCAGAAGTACAGGCCTTTGCTACTATCCGACTGACAAAAAGCAGACGAAACTGAACATTACAACAGTAAAAAGAAGCAGAATCTGTTGAATGGAGGAACTTTAGGGACAACTTGAGCATCACAGCATTTCCATTAACTTGTTTCTTTTAAAAGCAGAAGCAGCAATATGAGCACGTTGTTGAACCACCTTTGCAACAAACACGACTATACAAGCAGGTTGGTCTCAACAGGCGTGTGAACCAAACATCACGACCAAGAAGGTAAAAAATAAATAAAAATAAAATAAAACAAACTGCACCTGAAAAGAAATCCACGGGGAAATTCCTGAACGTGTTGTCATTTTCTCATTAGCAACACTTTCTGTTTATGAAGACGTCTGTAGAGCAACTGTGGTCCTCTATGGCCACCGTCCTGCAGGTTTTAGGTGTTTCCCTGGATCCAACAGTTTGCCAAGTTCTGCAGAATGACCCATTAAAGGAGTAGTACACCCACAGAATGATGTGCCTTCATTTTCTACTCACCCTCATGCTGAGCAAGACTCTGGAGCACTTTTAATATCTCAAATGCAGCTGGAGATTCATGTAATGGAGTTCACGGGCGACTGAACCAAAAAGGTCCATAAAAGTCCACAAAACTTGTCAATATTCCTCCATACTGCTCGTCCAATGTAATCCAAGTGTCCTGAGTAGGTAGCGTCCAGAATTTACTGGAAACCACATCATTTAGTAGATTTTTAGAGCCTAAACAGTCAAACATTGTAGTCCCCCGATGTGCATCCATGCGAGTTCACAACACTACGGAAGCCACCGCAGACCAAACCAGATGAGAGCGTGCACTAGGGCTGGACGATTATGGAAAAAACTATAATCATGATTATTTTGACTGATATTGAAATCACAATTAATATACTCGATTATTCATTGATTTTATAAAAAGTGTTTATTGAACCACCAAAACTCAACTTTAAATAATAATAATAATTAAATAAATTAGAAACAAGTAAAGGAGTAAAATAAGAATATTATTTAAGATAATAGTATTAATAAAAATGAATACTTAGTCTACATGCATTCCTGTTCTACACTCCCCTGCAGTTTGCTTCCTATAACTCCACCAGTTTGTTCACTTCAGGATTAATCATTTTTCTTCGATTGCAGTGTTTTTATGATTGTGAAAAGGCAAAATTGAAATCACGATTAAATTTCGATTAATTGTCCAGCCCTAGCGTGCATTCTCTCTTTGTGTTAAATCAATAGCAAACCCCTCGTCTTTGTCCGCAGCTCGGACCGCTTAGCACAATCTAAACAGCTAATTTCTTTTTCTATTCCTGCATTATCAGCAGTGTAGGCATTGAACGCACGCTCTCATCTGGTTTGGTCTGCTGCGGCTTCAGTAGTGTTGTGAACTCGCATGGACGCGCATCGGGGAAGTACGATGTTCTTCTGTTTAGGCCATAAAAATCTACGAAATGATGTGGTTTCCAGTAAATAATGGACGCTACCCACTCAGGACACTTAGATTACATTGGATGAGCAGTATGGATGAATACTACCAAGTTTTTGTGGATTTTTATGGACCTTTTTGTTTTTAAGCCGGTGACTTCCATTGTGTGAAAGTCGGCAGATAATGAACCCCCCCCCCCGGATCTCCAGCTTCATTTGAGATATTAAAAAAGTGCTCCAGAGTCTTGCTCAGCAGTTGTCGTATCCCTTTAACTTGAGTCAGGTGTGTAGAAGCAGGGAAACATCTAAAACCTGCAGGACAGCCGAGAGGACCGAGGCTGAAGGGCCCTGCCGTAGGGAACCAGTTCATTTACCTACACTGTTCATAAGCTGAGCATAATCAAAGACACAAAGAAAAGTGTGCTTGATGAACAAACTCTGAAAAAGGAATAAATACCACAAACCCGTTTTAGAAGACAAACCGCCTCCACCATCATGAGGTAAACACATCATGTCCTCTGAGTGCTCCCAATCAGGTTAACATTGATTTAACTCGGTTTCTGGGAACATGAGTGAGGGACTTAAATCTGCTCCGGTTATTTCTGGATTGTTGGAGGATGGCTGATGTACAAGGAGAGTTTTAAAACTCCTAAAAATCACATCTTCATCACACTCAAGCTTACAAATACACACAAAGAGTCCAAGACGTCTTCCTCTGATATGAGGGGTCTGCGTTCTGAGGAAGGGTCATTAAACAGTTGCTGCAGCCGTAAGGAGGCAGAACTGGAAACTTCGTATCCATAACTAGTATTTCTGTTTGTACAAACAAACTTTGTTTTGTATGTTTGCAGAAGACACGTAATGTAAACAGAAGGTCAGTAGAACAAGACAAACTGGAGCAGCTGAAGTGGTTCATATGGACGGTTTCCACAAGAGAAGACCGCTTGATCATTTTCACTTAATGAGGATAAACTGGTGAAAATGTTCATATCACAGCCAGTAACTCCACACATCACCTACAGCCGTCAACGCCGCCGTCTAGTCTGTAAGGGTACAACCATCCCCTTTTTTAAAAAAAATTGACCACCCAGAAAAACAAAATATACATTAATGTAACATATGCAAGATAAAAACTGAGCTCAATGTGAATATTTGTTCTGAGGAGTATTTTTCCTCAGTCTGTTGTTTCCAGATACTTGTTGGATAGTATTACCACCACTAGGTGGCAGTATTTCACCCAAATGTCTCAAAATTTCTCCTTGTTGGCCAGGACTCTGTTGAAATCTCAATGTTGTTAATGTTTTTAATCTCAATGCGACTTTTTTCCTGGTTAAATAAAGGTTAAAAAAAAATTCAAAAGGTTATCGCTACAAATTTTTCCACCAAAATAGTTAAAAGAAAAAACAAACAAACATGAAACCGTCTAGAGGGGTGCAAAATAAAACTATAAATTTTTAGATTAAAGGAAATGTACTTTCATCTGTACCCCTCCAAATGACCCATAGGTTTTTTTGTTTTTTTTTTAAATATAGATTTTAATAAAAATGTTCTATATTCAACTTTTAATGAGGATAAACTCAGGGAAAAATGCACAGCTAGTAACACTACAAGTAACACCTAAAGCTGCTGTCTATGCAAGAGTAAAAATGTCCTTTAAAAAAAAAATTACCACCAAGAGAACCATAAACGGATGGAATGATTAATTGGAATATCTGCAAACGTGAATTAGTCTACTGTATACAAGATGGGGAAAAAACTGAGGTCAAAGAGAATATTTGGTCTGAGCAGTTTTATTCTTGAGTTTCTAGATGCCTGCTGGAAAGTATTACCACCACTAGATGGCAATATTTCAAGCAAATTTCTCATCGCAGGACTCTTTTGAAAAGTGGTTTTTATGCTGCGTTCCATTTACCTCGTAACTGGGAAGTGGGAACTGGGAGGGACGACCAACAGCCTAGCAAAACGTGTTTGCGAAGGCTATTGTTATTAGCTACAGCAGCTTCCCCCTACATCTATATCGAAGAATATCACGTGTATGACTGATTTAATGCAACAAAAAATAGTAGAAGTAGAAGTTTTTGTAATGTTACAACTGCTAACCCAACTGTTAACACTGGGTGCGGTCATCTTTGAATCTGAACTCGGAGGTGACAGGATTGTCCAACTTTCCGAGTGGGAAATCCCACCTGAAGGGGCCGTTCCAGTTGAAACTTCCTACCCAGAACTGGGAATTTCCGACTTTGGAGTTCAAATGGAACGCAGCATTAATCTCAATGGGACTTTTTTTCTGGTTAAATGAAGGTTAAAAAAAAAAATTTTTTAAAAGGTGACCGCTACAACTTTTTCCCATCGAAATAGTTTTAAAAAAAACAAACAAAAAAAACAACATACATGCACAAAGCATCCAGAGGGGTGAAGATTAAAAGCATTAATTTTACCCCCTTGTTTTTATAGCAAATAAATGAATGTTTTATCAATTTACACCCATCTACAGTGAATATTTACATCTGATTACCATGCCAACTTTAAGATTCTTAGCTGTTAGCATTAGCTACAGAGTTGCTAACTTAACTGCAATGTGTTGAAAATGGCATCTTCCTTTCGTTACATTTCTCAGATTCACTTCACAAAAAGTGAAGCAGGGTGAGTTTGAAGGTAGCAAAGAGGCTCAAAAGCCCTGTGGAGTTTTCCGTTTTCCTCCTGAACATGCAAGCTATACTTTTGCTAATGCTAATTGACGCTTAGCCAGTTCTGTAAAGTTTCTAATGTGAATTAAGTGACTGAGTGTGACCCCTTCTGGCTGGGAGGAATTAAACTAGTAGCTATCACCATTTACTGCTCTGACACAACTATAAAAATGGTTTAATGTCAGCCAGGATCTGGTTTAAAGATGAGAGCTCTCAGAGATGCCTCGCTACAAACAAATCAGAGAATTTTTTATGGATTAAAGACTTGTTGGGGACCAACTGTTTTACTGGACTCTTGCCAATTTCATCTGCTACTGGAGTCCAGCATGGCTTCAATGGTAAACAGCTGGTCTGAAACTAGTGCAGTCTACTGATCCTACAGCTACCTGTCGGCTGGATGGTTTGTATCATTCACATCTCAAGGATGTTTTCTTGCTAACATGAGCATGAGGAGTTACGGCGAGTACCGACAGGACGTTCAAACTGAAACCTGCCTCAGATTCAGACTCAAGATTTTATCTGCATGTGATGGAGGCACAAAACCAACTCTGCTTCTCAGAGAACCACCCAACTGGTTCATGATTCTTTACTGGTTTCCGGTGTATTTAGGTGGATAAAGGGTTGGTGCTACTGTTGAACCAGTTCTCCTGGTTGTTAAAATGTGAAGAACCGGTTTTGAAAAAACGTCCTGGCCTTGAACCAGCCCTGGATCCACATCAGTCACAAAGGCGTGTTTACACATGGATTAATATAAATCCCCTTTAGCTCTGACTTTCTGAAGATTTAAGCCTCAGTTTTCTCTCACAGGTCAAACAAGAAGAAAACATGCTTTAAATCTCACCTTTTAATCACAAAAACAAGTTCTTTTCTTCCACTTTTTTTTTTTAAAACAAAGTCTAACTGAAACACCATCAGCTTCATTCAGATCCACCAATATGGACCATTTTGTCTGAATGGGAGAGAATGAGGAAACCAGCATCAAGCTTTGAATGACTGAATGGTTTCCATTAAAAAGCAGCTCAGGACAAACACAGTGATGTTTGTGTTAAACATCCACATCCAGGTTTTTAAGGTCTGGGAGCCGATGGAGCGAGACGAGGCCGAGCCGGCCACCACGCCCTGAAACCCAGCACACCTTGTGTTTGTGGGGGGAAAGGCAGAGATAAGCAAACCTGTTCCGGTTCTAGAAAATTCACGGGACAGACGGAGCTTCAGCTCACAGCAGAAAAAGATACAGATAAGTCATTTTAAATGAGTCTATGAGAGGAAACTCAAACTCATGTGATCTCGGTTTTAGAGCAGCAGACTTTTAACTGTTTCAGAAGTCGCGAGTCCGACTCTGTAAAGCTGAAGCAGTAATGCAGGTTTCCACTCACCCAGAAGAGGAGGTTAAAGAAGAAGAGCAGGTATTTGACGCAGTTATTCACAGCCATGGCTTTGCTTTAAGCTCAACTTGCAGCTCCTCACAGATTGAAGGCAGAGATAGTAATACAGCAGCCTCTTCACCTCCTCCTCCTCCTCCTCCTCTTCCTGGCCTGGGCCCTCCCTCTACGTCCTGCCTCCTCATTTCCCTACAGACATCCCTCTTTTCCTCTCACACACATGACATGATGTGCTTTGGTGAGACTAAAAGCTTGAAAAAGGTCTTATGAATGGCTGACATGTACAGCAGCCATGATGATGCATGTATATAAAAAGCATAATGATTATAGGAACACACACATATAGTATAAAGCCTATTAAACTAAAAAAAAAATAGTGATAAATGAAAATTTACTAAATTATAATTTAGCAAAATAAAATATTGATTTTGAATTGTGTTTGAAAAAGATCATTTAAAACAAACAAAGAAAACTGTTGCAGACTAAATTAAAGTATCTTGCCAATCAACAGTGGGTCAGACCTGTCAGCAGGTGTACACGTCTGATTGGATGTTACAGAAAACACCTGATTGCAATTGTCTCAAACCATTGCTCAACAAAATTTTAGTTAGACTTATGTATACAGTATATTGTGTGTATTAATATTGCTGTTATTTGGTGTTTTTTTATATTGATATTTTGATTATTTTCTTTGGTTTGTCTGTTTATTTTTTGGTTGACTTCACACTCATTCATTCAGTTTCAGAGTTTGCTTTTGTTTGTTTTTCAATATTTCTGTTGAACCACGATTCAGAATCAATGTCGTGATACAGTTGTGTGAAAAAGTGTTATTCCCCCTTTCTGATTTCTTGTTTTGTTGCATGTTTGTCACACTTAACTGTTTCAGATCATCAAACAAATGTAAATATTAGACAAAGTTAACACAAGTAAACACAAAATGCAGTTTTTTAATGAAGATTTTTATTAGTAAGGGGGAAAAAAATCCAAACCTTCATGGCCCTGTTTGAAAAAGTGATCTTCCCCTAAACCTAATAACTGGTTGTTCCACCTTAGCAGCAACAACTGCATCAAGCGTTTGTGATAACTGGCAGTGAGTCTTCTTCAGTGCTGTGGAGGAATTTTGTTCCACTCATCTTTGCAGAATTGTTGTAATTCAGCCACATTGGAGGCTTTTCCAGCATGAACCGCCTTTTTAAGGTCATGCCACAGCATCTCAATGGGATTCAGGTGGGGGCTTTGACTAGGCCACTCCAAAGTCTTCATGTTGTTGTTCTTAAGCCATTCAGAGGTGGACTTGCTGGTGTGTTCTGGATCATTGTTCTGCTGCAGAACCCAAGTGCGCTTCAGCTTGAGGTCACCAACAGATGGCCGGACGTTCTCCTTCAGGATTTTTTGGTAGAAGCAGAATTCATGGTTCCATTTACCACAGCAAGTCTTCCAGGTCCTGAAGCAGCAAAACAGCCCCAGACCATCACACTACCACCACCATATTTTACTGTTGCTATGATGTTCCTTTTCTGAAATGCCGTGTTACTTTTACGCCAGATGTAATGGGACCTCCACCTTCCAGAAAGTTCCACTTTTGTCTCGTCAGTCCACAGAGTATTTTCCCAAAAGTCTTGGGGATCATCAAGATGCTTTCTGGCTAAACTGAGACGAGCCTTTATGTTCTTTTTGCTCAGCAGTGGTTTTGGTCTTGGAACTCTGCCATGCAGCCATTTTTGCCCCCCAGTCTCTTTCTGATGGGGGAGTCATGAACACTGACCTTCATTGAGGCAAGTGAGGCCTGCAGTTCTTGGATGTTGTTCTGGGGTCTTTTGTGACCTCTTGGATGAGTCGTCGCTGTGCTCTTGGGGTCATTTTGGTCGGCCGGCCCCTCCTGGGAAGGTTCACCACTGTTCCATGTTTTCACCATTTGTGGATAATGGTTCTCACTGTGGTTCTCTGGAGTCCCAAAGCTTTAGAAATGGCTTTGGAACCTTTTCCTGACTGCCAGTCATTATTGTTTCTCATTTTATCCTGAATTTCTTTGGATGGCAGCATGACGTCTAGCTTTTGAGGATCTTTTGGTCTACTTCACTTTGTCAGGCAGGTCCTATTTAAGTGATTTCTTGATTGAGAGCAGGTGTGGCAGTAATTAGGCCTGGGTGTGGCTAGAGAAACTGAAATCAGCTTTCCAAAGATGTGATAAACCACAGTTAATATATGTTTCACTTTTTCACACAGGGCCATGGAGGTTTGGATTTTTCCCCCCCCTTACTCATAAAAATCTTCATTTAAAAACTGCATTTTGTTTTTACTTGTGTTATTTTTGTCTAATATTTAAATTTGTTTGATGTCAGAAATGTACACTCTAACAATAAATTGTTTGAGATGGGGGGAATTACCACATCATAGTTCCAGTTAAATGTCCAACATTCATGATATAATATCAATAAGGTGTGAACATTTTACATTTTCTTTAAATTATAACCGAAATTTGAATATCCCTAACTTTTTGTGAGAAGTGTAAGTGAGACAAATATGCAAAAAAAAAAAAGAAATCAGGAAGGGGGCAAACACTTTTTCGCACAACTGTATATATAAAAATTCTATAAATTCTTAAATATATTACTTAAAGCAACTTAAATTTAAGAAACACATCAGGGAGCAACGTATGGTTTGGTGTCAGCTTAGGACCCATCAATATGTAAACAGGGAAGTTGGTGATTGAAACAATCGTCTCTTAAAGACAACCAGTCTGTCTCATGAGCAGCTGTTTTAGCATCTGGTGGTGCAATATTTACTTCAACACTCCATGCTTAATGGCTAAATACAGTTAATCAAACATTACACTTTGTCACCATCTAGCGGCGGTTTAGCAGAACTGCAGTTACTAAGCGGCTCCCCTCCCTTTTTTATTGTCCCCTATAAACCAGTAGAACAGATACCCACTGTGTGGTGAGTCCTGAGGCCAGATGTGAACTGGGATTAGAAATTTACACGACCGGTAAGCTGAAACATTTACTCTTCAAACATTTACACTACAACCATCACAGACCTTCAAAAACTAAAATCCAGCTCTTCAGAGCCCAATACTTATTTTACTGTTAATGTCGTGTGGCCAGCTGGTGAAAATGAAACTGGTATCAGGAAGTTGTTTGCCCAGCAGCTGTTTGCTCTCATGTAAACATTATTTTATTTACAGGGCTCCGTTTAGCATCTGAGAAACATTCAACACATTTTCACATTTTAATAGTAGATCTGGTGTCACACTGACTGGTCTGACATTACAGAGGGCAGGAAGGGTGTCAAGTACCTGCAATGTCTATTAAAAAAAAAAAAAAAAAACACTGACATGCTCATTTTTAATCCTTGGGTTAGAAAGAAACGCCCTAAAGAGTCATGTAAAAAAGTAAAGGTAAATGTGTGTTTGTCAAACAACTGCCATATATTAATAATTAAATTGATATATACCTGATAGTATACCAATACATAAAAGCAAATAAAAGAAATGTTACAGTGGGGTTAAAAAAAAAAGGATTTACAAATGAATGTAAATGTGTTTCACATGCAAATTTACAGTCGTTTCACGTGGCAAGGCGAGGCAAGTTTATTTGTATAGCACATTTCATGTACAGGAAAATTCAAAGTGCTTTACATAAAACAGAAGTATAACAGCGGGGTGCAGAAGAGAAAAAAAAAATCAGAACAAAAAAGTAGAAGCATGATCTGAAATTAGAAACACTAAAAACATTTAAGATTAAAAAGAGAGAATATAGAGACGTGCGGGTTTTAACTTTTGAATAAAATCTACGTAAATGCAGCTGAGAACAGGTGGGCCTTCAGCCTGGATTTAAATAAACTAAGTGTTTCAGTTGATATGAGACTTTCTGGGAGTTTGTTCCAGACATGTGGAGCATAGAAGCTGAACGCAGTTTCTCCATTTCTGGTTCTGACTCTGGGAACTGATAAAAGGCCGGATCCAGATGACCTGAGGGGTCTGGTAGGTTCATACTGGGTCAAGAGGTCACTGATGTATTTTGAGGCGGGGGGAACCAAAACCGGCCTGAACCATTCAGAGCTTTACAGACCAGCAGCAGAACTTTAAAGTCTATTCTCTGATGAACCGGCAGCCAGTGTAAAGACCTCAGAACTGGACTGATGTGGTCCACTTTTCTGGTCTTTGTGAGAACTCGGGCAGCAGAGTTCTGAATGAGCTGCAGCTGTTTAACTGATTTTTTAGGTAGACCAGTAAAGACGCTGTTACAGTAGTCAAGCCGACTGAAGATGATGATGGACTAGTTATTCCAGATTTTCCTGAGACATCAGATCTTTTATCCTTGAGATGTTCTTCAGGTGATAGTCGGCTGATTTAGTGATCGCTTTGATGTGTTTTTCAAAGTTTAGGTCTGAGTCCATCACTACACCCAGATTTCTGGCCTGATTGGTGGTTTTTATGTGGATGGACTGAAGTTCTGTGACGACCTGCTGTCGTTTCTCTTTGGCTCCAAAAACAACCACCTCAGTTTTGTTTTTGTTCAGCTGAAGAAAGTTGAGGCACATCCAGTCATTAACCTCATCAATACATTTACCAAGAGCCTGTACAGGGCCCCGGTCTCCTGGTGACACTGTAATATATAGCTGTTTGTCATCTGCGTAGCTATGGTAACTAATATTGTTGTTCTTTATAACCTGAGCCAGTGGGAGCATGTAGATGTAAATCAGAAGAGACCCCAGGATAGAGCCCTGGGGAACTCCACAGGTCATTTTGTCAGCTCAGCTATAAAATTACCTACTGACTAGGGCTGGGACGATGCATCGACGTAACCGATTACGTCCACGCAAACTATGCGTACCGATGCGTCATCAGACTAAAACAAAGACGGCGGCACCATGCAACTTCAGACTAAAACAAAGATGGCGGCGCGATCTCCGCGAGTGGCTCTTCCAAGTTTTCAGCCAGTGGCAGTGAAGGTCCACGCTCGTTCATCTTAGGTATAGGGATATTAGGGATGGCGCATCCGAAGCCTAATGAGACATGAGACAACTTCCGTGAGATGGACGCCACTTCTTCAGACACGTCAGGCCTGTTTGAGACGGTCAGCATGAAGCACGAGCTCCATCTGCTGGCCGTGGGTGGAACTGCAGCTGATGCCCGGAGCTGTCTCGTCTCTGACTGAATATAATTAAAGTCACGTTCTCAACCTCATGTTAGTGTTTCATCTGTCGGTAATAGTATTGTGTCGTCACTTCTGGGATAAATAAATTATTTTTCATTTCATTTCCAAGTGATTGGCACCCGTATTAAGCATTAACAGAATTAAGATGAAGATGCACTTTTTCAGGAAGCTAGAACCATGGTCAATACAGATGTTCAACTCTGAATGTTTACTTATCTTCATTATCTTTTGTTGGAAAATAATATCTGTGTTAGCTTAAATCCTTCAAGTTTACATGATCATATTATTTCAACAATGACTTTTTTCATGTAAATGAAAGAATTAAAAGCCTGTTTTTCAGTCCGCTGTGTTTTCAACATAAATTTTACATTCTGTTGGTTCATGAAAAACTCCATGACAGGCTGCTGCTCCCACTGCCTTTTTATTCATGCTCTTTTTTACATTTTAGATATCTTTATCAGCATATATAAATTGCTGTCTGTCAGTTTATGAGGAGATAATCAATAATCGAATTGAGTCGAGTATCGAACTAAAAAAGTGAATCGCTAGATTAATTGATGCATCAAAAAAATAATCAATAGATTAATCGTTGAAAAAATAATCGTTTAACCCAGTCCTACTACTGACACAAAGTACTTCCTGTTCTCCAAGTACGTTTTGAACCAGTTTAGTACAGAACCAGAGAGCCCCACCCACTTCTCCAGTCGTTGGTGTAGTATAATGGGAACTGTATCAAATGCAGCACTGAGATCCAGTAAAACCAACACTGACATTTTTCCAGCATCAGTATTCAGACATATGTCATTCATGACTCTGGTCAGAGCAGTCTCGGTGCTGTGGTGCTGTCTGAAACCTGACTGGAAGACATCATAACGGTTGTTTTCTCTTAAAAAGTCATTCAGCTGATGAAAAACTGCTTTTTCAATGATCTTCCTAAAAATGGAAGATTATAGATCGGCCTGTAGCTGCTCATCTGTGTCTTGTCTAGATTCTCCTTTTTTAGCAGAGGTTTGATCACAGCTGTTTTCAGTGACTCTGGGAAAAAAAAACTGACGTTAAAGATGAGTTCACAATCTGAAGCAGATCTGACTCCAAGATCTTTAAGACCTTTAAAAAAAAAAAAAAAAAAACGAGGGCAGGATGTCTAAACAGCCTTAAAAAATGTGTTCAATAGTATAAAACTTCTGCAGCCTGTTGGCCAGTTGTGTTTTTTTTAGTTTCAGTTTCTAAAAACATTTCTCAAACTTTGGAAGATACCTACGGAAGAGGATTAGGGCCACTAGAAAAAAAAAAAAATTCTGAGAAAAAAGTCAGAATTTTGACTTTAATCTCAGAATTCTGACTTTAATCTCAGAATTCTGACTTTTTTCCAGAACAGTAAAAAAAAAAAAAAAAATTCTGGATTTTTTTTTTCAATTTCCAAAAAAGTCAGAATTCTGACTTTTCTAGAATTCTGGATTAAAGTCAGATTTGTTTTTTCTCAGAATTTGAGAAAAAGTCAGAATTCTGAGATTAAAGTCAGAATTTAAGATTAAAGTCAGAATTCTGACTTTAATCTCAGAATTCTGAGAAAAAGTCAGAATTCTGAGATTAAAGTCAGAATTCTGACTTTTTTCTCAGAATTCTGAGAAAAAAGTCAGAATTCTGAGATTAAAGTCAGAATTCTAAGATTAAAGTCAGAATTCTGACTTTAATCTCAGAATTCTGAGAAAAAGTCAGAATTCTGAGAAAAAGTCAGGATTCTGACTTTAATCTCAGAATTCTGAGAAAAAAATCAGGATTCTGACTTTAATCTCAGAATTCTGACTTTTTTCCAGAACAGTAAAAAAAAAAAAAATTCTGGATTTTTTTTTTCAATTTCCAAAAAAAGTCAGAATTCTGACTTTTTTCTCAGAATTCTGAGATTAAAGTCAGAATTCTGACTTTTTTCTCAGAATTTTTTTTTTTTTTTTTCTAGTGGCCCTAATCCTCTTCCATAGATATCCACGTGGTCTGTTTGACAGTCTGAGTCATTCACCTGGATACTGTATCAGAACGCCTGAAGCTCTTCCTTTCCTCCCACGTGTGATCATACCTGCGTAATCCAGCCTTTCCTGTCAGCACCTGCTCCTGGATAAAAGGGAGTGTGCGCCTCATGGTTACAATATTTTAGTTTTTCCCCCCACTACGTTCAGACATTAACGAGAGAGGCAGAAGAAAGTGTCTGCAATCTCATCGAGATCTGAGATAAGAGGTAAGACATTTTCCAGGGAAACTATTCATCTGTAAAGAATAAATTACTCCCATAGTTAATGCCATAAGTCTGTTGCGTAACTTTAAAAACACAAAAAGTTGTTTTTTTTTTGTAAATGTCTAATTATTTTCAAAACCCTTTTCTTGAGAAAGAGTCAACATGTCAGAACAAGCCTCACATTCATTTCATGTCCCGCTGGAGAAGAACCTTTTACTTTAATCCACAATGTTTCAATCAGAACTTTACGTGATGGTTCTGCAGACCTGAACCCAGAAGTTCAGGCAACTCAGAACTGGGTAAGATGCTGTACGAGTTTCCTGGTGCTGAGAAAACGTCAAAGCAGACTCTGATGTCTGGATTGCTCCGGATCTTCAGGTTGTTTCGAGATTAGTTCAACAGAGTTCCTCAGAAAACCAGGAGGGAAAAATGGTTTAACTCAAAGATGAACGAAAGCAAGGCTTCATACGGAAGAGGGAAAAACTGAGGAGATGCCTTCAGAGCCGGCTCGGAAAATCTAACTTGAGCATGTGACCATCACATATTTGTTTCTTAATTAAATTCAATTTAAAGGTGCAGTGTGTAACAAAACCAAAGGTCAATGGCAGAAAAAATGTGATGTATAATTCAAAGCTGATGTGAAATCACAATAGAATAGATGTAATACATCATTTATTTTCTCAGAATGAGTCGTTTATATCTACATGCTGTGGGTTCACATTTAAGGAGGCTGCCATATTTGTGCCACCATTTTTACTACAGCGTCCCTGAATGGACAAAACAATGTGTGTGTAGTGAAAACCTCTGGACTTTTCAGCTTTGTTTAACAGGAGTTAGAGACTGTTTGGGATAAGTAATGCCTTAAAAGACATTAAAAGTAGTTACTCATAGTACAGTCATAGCTACAGACCAGTGATTTACACCCATAGATTAATAAAATCTTTGGGAGAGTTTTGGCCACTGATGGCCACCATACATTCACAACAGCACATGGAATATGAAGTCATTGCTATATCCATCTTTACCACCAGATGTCAGTAACTCTTAAACAATGTACCTTTAATTAATCTGGACCTTCTCACCTTGCAGGAACCCTTTGAGCCCTAAGTGCTCAAAAATTGCATTATTTTACTTAAATGTCTATATTTATGCAACCGCATGATGTATTTGAATACTTTTTATGTTGTATAAAAGGGAAAACTTGTGAGATTTGAGTAAAACAGTATAGCCTACAAGAGTCGAAAGTTTAGACACACTTTTAATTTACAGAAAAGGCTAAATTCTCAATCGTAACTCATATAACAAAAACCAGGAAAAAGTAATAATGAATAAAAAAAAATGCTAAATTATAATTGAGTGAAATAAAATATTGATTCTGAATTGTGGTTTAAAAGAAATTTTAAAAAACAAACAAACAAACAAAACTGTTCCAGACAAATTAGAGCATTGTGCTCATGTTCAGTGGGCCAAAACACCTGTCAACAGGTGCAGACGTCTGATTGGACGTTACAGAAAACACCTGATTGCAGTGATTGACTCAAAGGGTTGCATTATAAAATTTTAGTTCAGAGCCTCAACGTGCTTGTTTACTTGTTTTATGTTTTGTTTGTTTGTGATATTTCTGTCGAACCACAATTTAAAATCAATGTCATGGTTTTGTAAAAAAATATATATTTTTTTTACTTTTGTCAATTTCTACGGAAGAAGATTAGGGCCACTGAAGAAAAAAAAAATCTGAGAACATTTTCAATAAAAAAAAAAAAATTCAGGATTTTTTTTTTTTTTTTAACAATTTCTGATTCCCTCAGTACATCTGATTCGGGATGGTTCTGCTGGGTGGAGCCTTTCTGGGTGGATTTTCATAAGAAAGGTCGAGTTAATACCATCAAACACGCTCAGCAAATGGTAAATCTTGGAGGCTAGAACAGTTTTCAGGGAAACAGGATTGCTGTTAATGTTATCTTCACTCTGTTATGAAAACTGGGTGAACCAGACGTGTTTTCTTGGAGCTTTTCAGTGAGGTTTTCGATTCTTCCAATGTAATGTTTTCCATTGTCCAATAGCCAATGCAGAAATGCCTCTGTTGAAAAACTAAGCAGGCCTGAATGAGGTGTATAACTCTGCAAAGGATTGATTGATTTTGATAAATAAGACATTAATCAATTCATTATAAATAAATAAATAAATAAATTTATTTATATAGCCCTTTAAGACCCATTGGGAAAAAAAGAAATTAAAAGGGAAAAAAAAAAAAGAAAAAAGAAAAAAAAAAAAAAAAAAAAAAAAAAAAAGGAAAAGAGAAAAAAAAAAAAAGGAAAGAGGGGAAAAACAAGAGAAAAGAAAGGGGACGGGGGGGGAGGGGACAAAAGAGAGAAAAAAAAAAAAAAAAAAAAAGAAAAAAAAAAAAAAAAAAAAAAAAATTAATAAAAAAAAAAGCAGTAGGGGAGGGAGGGGGGGGGGGGAGGCACAAGGGGGAGAGAGAGGAGAGGGGGCCCACTCTATTTAGCTGTTTCCGCTAAAAAAAGAAGAGGAGGGGGGAAGAAGGGGCGGGGGGGGGGGGGGGGGAGAGGAGAGAAAGGGGGGGGGGGGGAGGGGAGAAGAAAAAAAAAAAAAAAAAAAAAATAAAATAAAAAAGAGGGGGGGGGGGGGAGGAGGGAGGGAGGAGGGGGGGGGGGTGATTGGTCCCGCCGGGGGAAGACAGAAGAAGAGAGGGGTAGGGAGGGGGAGGGGGGGGGGAAGGAAAGGAAAAGGAAAAAAAAAAAGAGTGAGGTAGAAGAGGGAAGGAAAGGAGACGGAAGCCGCTCCAGGTGGAAAAGGAAAAGAAAGAAAGAAAAGGAGAGGGAGGAGAAGAAGAAAATGGGCTGACTGGCCGAACTTGAATCGACCAAAAGACTCAAAAAAAAAAAACGAGGACATAGGGGGGGAGGGGGGGGAGAAGAGGGGGGAAGGAGGAGAGGGGAGGAAAAAGGGAAAAAAAAAAAAAAAAAAGAAAAAAAAAAAGAAGATACAAAATAAAGAAAAAGAAAAAAAAGAGGAGAAGGGGGGGGAGAGAAGAAAATGGGGAAGGAAGAGAGGAGGAAAAGAAGGGGAGGAGAGAGAGAAAAGGAGAAGAGAGAGAGGAAGGGCCGGGGGGGGAGGGAAGGGAGAGGAAAGGGGAAAAGAAAAAAAAACGATTAGAGATGGTAGAATGTATATAGACCCACAGCTGTAACATAGTCGACGCATCTATCGCAATCCAGCCAATACGCCACCTCCTGCATAAAGGTACGGTTGGCTGCGAGTGGTCCAAAATGATCTGAGCCTGATAGCAACATACAGAAAACCATCACTTCAACTTTCTAAAATTTAATCATTAAAGTGTGAATGAGAAACATCTTTTGCTCTATTTTCCTTCGAGGTTCCTTTCTGTGTCTGCTTGGTCTGAAGAACAGTTCGGTTAAAGATCATCTTTTCCCCGAGTGACCTACGATGACGGCTCCTAAAGAGGATCTGTGGAAAACCCTGGAGGACTTGTCAGTTGATGAGTTCAAGCATTTCAAGTGGTTCCTGAAAGATGGTGACCCAGGAAGCAGTTTCTCCGGCATCTCCGTGGCCCGGCTGGAGGGGGCGGACAGACAAGACACTGTGGACGTCATGGTGCAAAAATATGGCGGTCCAGGAGCTGTGCAGGTGTCCACCAGCATCCTGGAGAAGATCAGCAGGAACGACCTGGTCCAGCGTTTGTCAGACGTCAGCTCAACATGGAAAGGTGAGTCAGTGAAATGTAAAAGGACAAAAGCGAATATACTCCAAGATTTGATTTCTGACTCTGCTTTGATTTAGAGCTGAAGAACCGGGAGAGTGAATCTGACAGACAGAAGGCCAAAGCGGAGCAGATGAGGGCTGAAATCCGGCTGATGATTCAGGAGAGGCGCGTGAATATCAGCGAAATCAAACGTTCAGCAGAGATCAGCAGGAAATCTGCAGACCGACAGACTTCAGACAGCTTCCAGGTCTTCACCGTGCTGACGCAGCTGGTCCAGAAGAGTCTGGGAGACATCGTGGAACAGATCGAAGAGAAGCAAAAGACGACACAGAAACAGGCCGAGGGAATCATCCGAGAGCTGGAGCAGGAAATCTGTGAGCTGAAGAAAAGAGAAGCCGCGGCAGAAAAGCTCGTCCTCGCAGACCAGAACTTCCTCCAGAACTTCACCTCCACCAAGAACCTTCCTTTACCATCATATGGAACGAGTGTGATGACCACAATGAAAGAGTTAAAGGAAACGATCGACAAAGAGATGGAGAGGTGCCTCGCGAAGGCCAAGCTGAACAGGATCCAGCAGTTTGCAGCGGATGTGACTCTGGATCCTGAAACAGCTCATCCCAACCTGATTGTGTCTGACGATGGGAAACAGGTTTACTGTGGTAAGATGGAACAACATCTTCCAGACAACCCGGAAAGATTCAGCACTGCTGTCAACGTCCTGGGAAAGCAGAGCTTCTCCTCTGGAAGGTTTTACTTTCAGGTTCAGGTGAAAGGAAAGATGGCGTGGGATTTAGGCGTCGTCAAAGAATCGATCGGCCGGAAAGGATCGATCACAGCGAGTCCTGAAGGAGGTCACTGGACTGTTTGTTTAAGAGGGGGAGATACGTACAGAGCATCTTCGGTTCATCTCAGCGTAAAAAATCCACCGAGAAAGTTGGCGTGTTTGTGGATTATGAGAAGAAGTCAGTGGAGTTTTATGACGTTGACTCAGCAGAACTCATTCACGGTTTCACCGGCTGTTCGTTTACAGAGAAACTCTACCCGTTCTTCAGTCCAAGTCTTCATCATGATGGTCTGAACTCCACCCCTCTTATCATCTGCCCTCTTAATTACACCGATTAGAAATATTAGAAATTAATGTAAACTGCTACGAGACAGTTGGTTGATAATAAGTAAACACTGTTGGTTTGGCTGTAATATCAGTTTTTGACCACTAGATGGTGCAACTTCCTCCTGGATGAAGCTCACTTATAAGTGTTGCTTCCTAAACGTTCTCCAATTTTTAATTTGTTTGTTCTACACCAAGGAGGTTATGTTTTTGGTAGCGTTAGCTTGTTTGTCTGTCTGTCTGTCTGTCAGTGAGCAACTTTATGGAAAAAGTTCTGGACAGTTTGACCTGAAATTTTCACCAGCCGTGTGCCTGGATAATCCGGTAATCCGGATCACCTTCTGGATCCAGAAATTTTTTTTAAGGGTTCTTCATCATTGTGAGATCGGCCAAATTTGGGAATTTTTGCATATAACTCCATACAAATGGCCCGAGTGTTTGGTGAAAAAATGACAAGATAGGATCTCAATAAGTTCTATAATATTTCGAAAGTTGATTCGGATCCAAAGAAAATTCCGGATACTGTGATCCCGAACACTCAAAAATAAGGGTGTCGTTGGAATTTTCAATGCTGTAAGGTTTCAAATGAAGATACAGACATGCAACTATCTCCAAATTGTAGCCAAGACTCTGCTGAATCAAGAGTATGTCAACGAAATTGACGGATCTTCAACAGCAACAGAGCTAGATCCACAAGAAAATTGCCATTATGGAAATATGGATTTTTGGAAATAACTACTACTACTAATAACAACTACTACTAATGATACAAGCATGATTCGAGATGCTAATGGTACGTTTTTATGGTCAAGGAATCCAATGATGTCGATTAAATGACTGCAGTAATATAAGGTTTTGTTGTAAGTCACAGTTTGAGGGGACATGAGCTGCCTGGCTGAGGTCTGCGCTCTCCGAGTGCTTTTCTAGTTTGTTAATTAAACTAAAAGATGCCATACATACATATACGGTGTTCTACTGCCCCTCTACAATCGCATCACCACTGATCTCGGCCTTTTTAAATCAAAGCTGAAGACCCACTTTTTCAGATTAGCCTTTAACTCCATCTAGGTCAGCTTTTGGGTAGAGCTTTTATTTATTTATTTGTCTATTTTTAACTTATTTTATGCGTTTCCTACAGGCTCTTAATACCCTGCAGCGCTGTGGCACTTCCCAGTTATTTCTTTTCCCTTTTCTTGTCCTGTTTTATAAATTTTCTGTTTTATGTATTGATGTACTTTTTATGGCTTAATTGTGAAGCACTTTGAGTACCATTCTGGTTATTGTAAAGGGCTATACAAATAAAAGTTGATTGATTGATATTTATTCCTGAATAAAAAGCTGTGATATTGTTGTGGTTTGTTTCATTTGTGTAATGTAGAAACAACGTCCATCATGTGTTTCCGGAAATCAAACTTCAACCTGTTTGCAATACTAGCCTGGAAGCTGCCACGGTTTAGTTGCCGTGGAAACAATCGATCATCAATCGAAGCTATCAGTATTCTGAATACGACTGAAGTTCACTAACAGATTCTTTGTCATCATTCCCCACACATCCGTTTTATCCATCTGATATCTAAGTGATCAGCAAAAGTCTGAACACCTAGATAATACACTAAATGGCGCAGTTTTGAGTAAATTCTGGACACTACCCACTCAGGACACTTGGATTACATTGGACGAGCAGTATGGAGGAATATTAACAAGTTTTTGTGGACTTTTATGGACCTTGTTGGCTCGGGCTCAATCGAACTCCATTATATGAAAGTTGGGGGAAAACGAGAAGTCGTCCTGATCTCCGGCTGCATTTGAAATATTAAAAAAGTGCTCCAGAGTCCTGCTCACCATGAAGGTAAGTGGAAAATAAAGTTAAATCGTTCTGTGGGTGAACTATTCCTTTAAATTCAAATTCTGAGTCTGGATTAGTGCATCTGTTGAGTCTGTGAAATATAGTAAAGCGACAGTAAAAGGAGTGATTGCTGTGCTTTCTTCAAGGATAACTTTCTCTTTTTCAACCTGGACATTATTTATAGGAGTTTATACGTGCATTTACTCACCAGTAACATTTCCGCATCACTTTGACTCCTTTGGAAGATATTACGTTGAGTCGCCCTTCGGTGTACATTCAGTAATAATGGCAGAGAAGGGGCAACCACTATTATTATCTGCAGTAAAACGCCTTGATTTCATCAATGCTCTAAGTAGAATGAACGAACGAATGAGTACTATTGTCCTGTAAATTCAGAGTTTTGCAAATTGTCTGGGTAGTAAACTGCTCATCTCAGCTGTACAATGGAAGCGCGCATCGTGAACGTGCGGCCCTGAAAAGTGTGTAGAACACCCTGATAACTAACGGAAAGCTAAATCTGGACTCACAGGACAATAGTACTCGTTCGTTCGTTCATTCTACTGAAAGTATTGGTGAAAATCAAGGAGTTTTGCTGCAAATAACGTCTTCTACAGTGGCTGCCCCGTCATCGCCATTATTCTGAATGTACACCGAAGGGCAACTCAACGTAATATCTTCCGAAGGACTCAAAGTGATGCAGAAACTTTACCAGTGAGTAAATGCACGTATATACTCCTAGAAATAAGGTCCAGGTTGAAAAAGAAAGAAAGTTATCCTTTAAAGGCCTCCTTCCACTGAAAACCCGTTTAACTTGCTCCTTCTAAAATACGGAGGGTTTCCCCTTGTTTCCTTACACATGCTGACTTGCTAGCGTTGCGTTCCCCGCAGTCGGCTGTGCTTTCTCATCAGAGAAACAATACAAAGAAATGAGCGAATCGGGAACAGCCTTGCACTTCTACGTCACATTGCAAATAGCGTATCCCACGTGGGGTTTCTATCTGTCCATTGGAAGGCAGGTAACCCTCCACTACACACTAGAAGTAAAGACAGCACGACTGTAGCTTCGGAGTTGAGAAGCTAATTAGCTAACTGTTTGTTAGCATGGCGGAACAAACCTCTTTGTTGGCTCTGTTTCCTGTCTGTAAAAAATAGGAGCAGAGGGCGGAGCTTCCTTCATGGGAAGGAGCCAATCAGACGGAAATTCATGAGAAGGACCCGGAAAAGCTGCCGTTGGACCACAAGCCTCTCTTCTAGTATACAAATACAGCTGGATACAAAGATACCAGAAGATTTTTTTAAACAGAAACGATGCAGAATGCATTCAATAATAATGGAGAACACAGAAATATTAATGAAATGACCACGGAAGTACAACTTTAACTTGAACATGTCATGGTAACTGCATACGAGATGTTGATAATTTTCAACTGTATCTTTCAAGCATCAAGATCACGAAGGTGGTTCAGTTCTGGGGATTAATCTGGAGCACATTGTCCAGAAATAAAAATGAGAATAAAGGACAATTCTGCACAACCTCTACACAACACAGTGAGGAAATGACAGAGTGCATTCAGGCAGAGGCTTCTTCACGTAGCCGCAAGTCAGAAAAGCAGGATTTTATTGCCAACAGCCATCACTCTAAAACAAAAACACTTAAATAACACTAAAATTTCCCCTCAAAGGATTCGTAAAATATTCTTATTTAATCTCATTTTGATTATCAGTAACCAGTAAAGTGGAAAAATCTCTTTTTAACGTCCTGATGTTGTACAACTCCCAACAAAACTAATCTATCTTTTGAAAAAAAACTGTTATCTTTCACATCTGGAAACTACAATGTCTCTGAAAAATGTGTATTAGAATCACAGCAGCCTTCTGAAAACTCCTGTTTCTTTAAGGAATGTAGAAAGAGGAGGACGCTATTCATAACCTCCCTCTACACAGGAAGTCAGACGGAGAGTCGAAAGCAAGACCGTTATCAACCTCCAACACAGGAAGGGTTGCGCTGTCATCTGGCTATTTTTAACTGAAGAAAGAAACATCTAAACTTCTTATTTCATGTTTTCTGTATTCATGAGGCTGTTTTGGATCAAGCTGGGTGAGTTCTTTAGAACATACTCTCATTGTTTAAGTGCTGAATAAACTACATGTACAGTTTCCATACTAAATATGCTCAGTTTAAATAAAGTGAAAGCTGTATTGGAGAAAAGAGAAATAATCTGTTGACTGGAAGCATTTCTAGGGGTCTGCAACTAAGTCTGGCTTAGGGCCAGTTTCTTCTGACCGGCTGAACTAGTTACAGCGGCTGTTTTTTTTTTTTTAAAGTAAGCAGTAGTTTTTCTCATTTATACTAAAGCTAGGTACACACTACAGGATTCCTGAGACCTTCATAGATGTAGAGACCACACATTTGATGATTACAAAAGACAAATCACACAAGATTTGCCTCTCCTGATCATATAGTGTGGGGTGTACAGGACAGAAAACACCCCACACTAACTGATTCGTCAGCAGAGAATCGGCTCCTTCACTGTCAACATCCCAAATCTCGCGATATCAAACGAGACTTCGCGGCGAGACTTCGTGACGAGACTTCAGTGACGAGACTTTAGCATAAACAAACGTAGCGGACTTTTCAGCCTCTTACATTGTGGAAAAAAACACACATACATAGAAAATAACATTGTGGAAAAAGTCATAGAGGCTAATAAGAATGTGGCTGTATGACCGCAAGCTAGAGGTGAATAAAATGGCCTCAAACATTAGATAGCTTGGAGAGCAGGGCTGTAAGCTAATGGCTATGTGCTTTTTGTTTTTGTTTACTCCTGTTTTGTCAAACATCCGACAATCGGACCTTTGCTGGCTTTGATCGTAAGGGGAAGATCGGGACATAAATCAGGCTGATTTTCCTGTAGTGTGTACCTGCCTTAACAAAACATAATTCAACAAAGTAATTTATCTAAAAAGGCCTGGAGGTACATCTCTGGGTACTTGGAGACTCTCCAGGAGTATTTGAGAAAATAAAAAAGGGAAATCTTTTCTATCTTTCTGGCTTAATAGATCTGACCTCAGTTCGTATGATGAGGTGAATTTATATGGTTAGGACTATAATAATAATAATGAATTAGATTTATATCGTGCACTCAAAGCGCTCACAGTAGGTCCATTATTCTTTCACTCCTCATACATACGTGGTGATGGTAAGCTACGTATGTAGCCACAGCTGCCCTGCGACAGACTGACGGAAGCGTTGCAGCCATTTTGTGGGATTACTACACTATACATTTAATATAAAATAGTGATTTTTGTAGGTCCATTGTGATTGGAAGATAGTGAGCAGTGAAATAAATTGAATATGTAAATAAATATGTATACTGTGTGTTTATATAGATAAAAAGATTTTTAAAAAATTGAAATATCATGCATATAACAGAATAAATCTAATATGTATGAAGTTGACATTTTTAAATATACATAAATTAATTTAATAAATTGCAGCTTATCAATAGTCTGATTTTAATTTTAGTTTTTAAAATTCATTTCTATGCTTTGACATTGTTTTAGTGACTAGTTTTCTGTGAAGCCTTTTGTGCACCTTTTGGATATCAAAAATGGCTAAATGAAAAAAAATAAAACTGGAATTAAATTGAAATAGAAAATATATAAATAGTTACATTTTATATATTTGAAAAAATATAATATATTGATGGAATTTTTAAAAACTTAAAATTTGATTATGTAAACAAATTAAATAAAGTTAGGTAAATATGTAACAGTGAAGATATTGTTGAATGTTAAATGAATGTTTCTAAAGGGTGAGTTCTTAAATGGATACGTAAGAGATAATGTATGTTTTTAGGAAATACCGGCCGACAGGGCGAATGCAGACCCTGACGCGAAACACACCACCCAAAACCCCCCATTCAGAGCGCAGGAACATGCGCGCCAGAGCAGGTTGGCGAAGAAAACTGATCGCTTGTTAGCTAGCTAGGAAACAGCTGACAAACCAAGTTTCTAAAAGCATTAATTGGCTCACCTTTAACTCTTTCTGCAGTGTAAAAAGTCCACACTGCAAACATCAACGCCTCCAAGACTTGATCCTAATCAGTTTTTGTTTGTTTGTTTTGTCTTGGGGGGGGGGGGGGGGGGGGGTTTGGCGTAGCAGTGTGGAGAGTATTTTGTTTCTTTATTGATTAATCAAATAAAATAGATTTGAAACAAAAAAAGAGATTTGAGAGCAAAAAAAGTGAGTGGCAATCAAAAAAAAAAATTTGAGATCAAAACAAAACAGGTTGCAATTGAAAAATAAAAATATGAAAGCATATTCAACATAAATAAAAAAAAATAACATTTGAAATTAAAATCTACTTCGCTTATAAATCAGTCCTGTTTTAAAAAAATTGGTTGCAAATCAGTCGTCTTTGCTTTCAAGTTAAAAACTTTTGGTTGTAAATCCTAAAGTTTTGCTTGCGAAGTCAAGTGCAGTCGGTGGGCGTCCACCAGCGTAGGCCCCGCCCACTAACCAAGTGCGGCTTGCAACCAAGGAGCGTTTCCTGTAGTGGGCGTGCCACACAGTGGGTGAGTGGTTAGGTTCAGGGGAAGGGTCAGGGGTAGATTATATCGTGCCCTCATACGTCTTTGCTTGCAAAACTTTAGGATTTGCAACCAATTTTCTCTAAAACTTTAAATCAAAATGTTTTTGATTAAAGTTGAAGAAATATGCTTTTTCACAATTTGTTTGTTTGTTTTTTTGATCGCCACTTGTTTTTGCTCTCAAATCTCTCTTTTGGTCTCAAATTTATTTTATTTGATTAAACGACAAAAAAAAAAAATACTCTCCATACAGCAGCAGTTAGCAGTCCGTTAGCTAAATATGTTTACACTGAGTGGCGCACGGAGCAGTGCACGTGGGGAGGGGGGAGAGGGAAAGGACAGAGACAAGACATAAAGGCATCGAAGGAGGATGGAAGGAACATTTCACCCAGTGGAACAAAAAGTGTTTCTAACCAGGATTACCAACTCTGGCTTTAGGCAGCTGCTCTCCTGGTGGAAATACTGAAGTAACTATGAACCATGACGTCATAATCAGTATGTTTTCCACTAATTAACTTGTATGGTTTTCTCTTTATCTCCAGGTGGTTTCCAGAACTAAGAGAATACATGGCTGAAGTTCCTCAGAAGCTCTTGACCGTCCTACGGAGTCTAAAATTTAAGGAGTTTGGCTACTTCAAGTGGTTCTTGAGGCACAATGGCATCTTAGAAGAGGACATCGAGATGGCAGATAGGAAGACAACTGTTGATCTGATGATGGAGAATTACAAAAAACTTGGGGCTCTGACGACAACCATGAAAATATTAAAACAGATTGACAGAAACGATTTGGTGGAACGTTTAAAAAAGTACCAAAAACAAAATGGTAAAACATCACATCTATCTTACATTACATTCAACCATTCCTTTGCTGCATATGATGAATTAAGTGGACAGAAGTCTTTTGGTGAAACGCAAATCTAAATCCATGTATGAAACAGCTACAGTTGCAGTCAAAATTATTCAGCTCCCTCTGCAAAAAAGGTTTCTTCGCAAAAATCATAAATTAGCAACTCTTTGCAACAAACAAATCACACCATATTTTAAATAGCTCAACACAACTAATATTACACGTGGTTTCTCCTAATTCAGCACAAAATGTCACTGTTAAGGCCTTTACACACCTACTCCGAATATTTCGTCCGAAAGATTCGCACGGCAAAAGCTTTAATCAAATTAATATCAAGTCAACGGGAGCGTTCACATCAGTGACAAAATTTCGTCTTGCGATTTTGCGACGTTTATTTTTTCGAACTGAGGTCGATTTTCTTAAAGGAGTGATGACATAACAGTTAAAAACTAGTTTATGTTGTTGGCATTACTTTATATGTAAATACTCCAAAGAAAAAAACGGCATTTTTTACAGCGGAGTATTGTTTTGAAACGCCAGACCTCACTTCCTCAGTAATACAGTTGGGTCCGGTGATGATATGGAGCTTTACCCGGAGACCACGTTGACTTCATTTTGATTGGCTACACCTTATTTGGCTATGACCTTATTTGGAGAATCTAGGTCAAGCTACGGTCGGAGTTTGCTAAAGGCTAACTGTTAGCATCATGGGCACTTTAGACAGTGTGAGCTACGTTTATCAGACAAGACAGCATTTAGAAAATAAATAAACTTACAGGTAATGACAAGGTTGTGGCCCCCTCCCTCAGTGTTGCTGCAGAAGTTTTCTTTTAAATCCATTTGTTTGAAAACCCAGACCTGACTGCACAGAAGTTACTACTAGCTCCATACATGCAGCTGAATCAGACAGGGAGGGGAGGGGGGAGTGGACGGTGCATAAACCGTTAGGGAGAGAGAGAGAGGGGGGGGGGGGCGCTGTTTACTTGATAGTGTGCTCTTATTGGAGCAATTAAAAAAAAAAAAAAAAAAACAAAACCAAAAAACACCGCCAAAAAAAAGGCCGCCCCCTCAGGTGTTATCACCTTCGTGTTGCAGGCAGCACTCTTGTTTGGCAAACGGGGCTGTGGGGGGGTGTCACAGCTGAAGTAGCAGTGTTTTGCCTACATTTTGTAGCCATTCGAGGTTATTAGCTACAGGTGTTGTATTTAAAATCCCCATTTGGCATCTCCACGGTGAGATCAGCTGTTTTCAGCATCCAGAAGTTTCCCTGCAGCCGCCTCTCCCTCCGTCACTGCTGCATGTGCTCACGTTCCTCTGGAATAACGGATGCGAGTTTGTTCTATAGCATCATCGTAATTTCGCGTCGGACTAGGTGTGTATAGACAAAGACGTCGATATTTCACCTCCGAATTATTCACAATTTCGTGCCGTTTATTCGCATCGGCCCCGGTGTGTAAAGGCCTTTAGGGCGCATTCAGAAAGCATAGTCCGCGAGTCTCAGTCTGATTGGGGACTCGGTTCGGCTGGGGTTGGGGGTGGTCTTCCGGACCGAGATCGCATTCACACTGCACCATAGCCAAACGGGCCAAGAATCTCAGGTGGCGCTGCATTCGGATTCACCGTAGGGTGAGGACAAGACGCACGAACAAGACGGTTCTCACAACTTCTGTTTCCTCCACAAAACATTATTTTTGTACGAGGAGCTGGGTATGTTTTCATCAGACCAAATATCGATTAAAGCTTTGACTTCCTCTTAACTCCACGTCTAACCACGAGCCATCTTAAAAGGGGATTTTCACGCTTACCGGAACTTCCCGGTATTTGGGCACTTCCTCTTCCGGGCCATTTTAACAACAGCCGTTCCTGCTCTGTTATACTGTTTAAATCGGATAAACTCCAAACATACTTAAGTTTTCATTCCAGACTGAAGTGATACTGGATCAAAAGCTGGATCAAAGCGATCGATTCGCCGCGGTGAAGGACCGAACTTTATAATAAAACACACGTTTGTTTGTCGCCGGTGGGGCACAACACCGGCACTTCACAGCATGCTAGCATTAGCCAGCTAGCGTTTACTGACGTGCTTAATATTGTGAGTCTTAAAACACACAAACATCTGAAAATCGGGTCTGTACCTCCCCGTTTCCAGTGGAACAACTGGGGACTGCCAAAAAAAGGAGACGCTTTCAGATGTTTGTGTGTTTTCAGCCGCACAAAGTTAGGCACGTCATCGAGCTGGCTAATGCTAACCTGCTAACAGTAGTCCGCCAGCTACTACTCTGTTAAACTTTGTAAATCGGATAAACGCCAATGCCAAGTTTTCATTCCAGACTGAAGTGATGCTAACGAAGAAGTGGATCAAAACGACCGATTCGCCGCGGTGAAGGACCGAACTTTATAATAAAACGATACACGTTTGTTTGTAGCCGGCAGACTGCGCAGTCGTGTTAGCAGGTTAGCATTAGCCAGCTCGATAACGTGCCTAACTTTGTGCTGCTGAAAACACACAATCATCTGAAAGCGTCTCCTTTCTTGGCAGTCCCCAGTTGTTCCACTGGAAACGGGGGGGTACAGACCCAATTTTCAGATGTTTGTGTGTTTTAAGACGCACAATGTTAAGCACGTCAGTTCACGCTAGCTGGCTAATGCTAGCATGCTGTGAAGTGCCGGTGTTGTGCCCCATCGGCGACAAACAAACGTGTGTTTTATTATAAAGTTCGGCCCTTCACCGCGGCAAATCGATCGCTTTGATCCAGCTTTTGATCCAGTATCACTTCAGTCTGGAATGAAAACTTAAGTATGTTTGGAGTTTATACGATTTAAACAGTATAACAGAGCAGGAACGGCTGCTGTTAAAATGGCCCGGAAGAGGAAGTGTCCAAATACCGGGAAGTTCCGGTAAGCGTGATAATCCCCTATATGTAGGCTACTGCAGTCCCACACGTGTGTTTGTCGTCATAGCGTTTACCCACGTTGCCCAGCATTTTACCAACAAAGCCAATGTAATTTGTAGTCCGCATTCCTGTCTTTGGTTCACTTGAATCAGACCGAGACCCGCATTTGTAGGCGAACTGAGTCCGGTTGCTTGTCCCAGATCAGTCTGTTTGCGCATTCACAACCCCCCCCCCCCCCCCCCCCCCCCCAAAAAAGCGGACTTTCCAAGCAAACGGACTCTGATTTGAATCAAAAAATGCTTTGTGAATGCGCCCTCAATGACTACTGCCGTCTCAAAATGATTCAACTGCTTCATGACAGTAACTTTAATAATTAGCAGAGCACCCTTCTGCTGTTCTGACCTGCTGCAGACATGATGCATAACCAGACACCAGCTTCTGGCAGCGTTCCTGAGGAATCTCAGCTTATTCTTCATGGCCAAAGGCCTCCAGTTTATCAATGTTCTTGGGTTTGCGTGGTGCAACCACCTTTTTCAAATCCCACCACATATTTTGAAAGAGATTTAAGTCAGGCAACTGTGATGGCCACTCTAATATCTTCCTCTTCTGAAACCAAGCTTTGGTGAAAATTGAGGAATACTTGGAATTACTGCCTTGTAGGGAGGTCCAAGCTTCAACTTCCTCCCAAGGGGCATGACATTTTCTCTCAAGATTTCCTGATATGTGATTGAATCCATCTTGCCCTCTACACAATGCAGGTTTCCAGTGCAAGAGAAAGCCAAGCAGCCCAGAGCATTACTGAGCCACCACCATGCTTCACCGTAGGCAGGCTGTTCTTTTCCACAACGTATGCTTCATTTCTGTCTCCAGACATGCCGCTGATCTAAAGGCCCAAAAGTTCTAGCTTTGTTTTTTTGCTCCACATAACAAAATCCCAAAACCTCAGTGGGAAACAAATTGTAGCCAACTTTCCTTGTGCCATTGGGTCAGTAGTGGTGTGGTTTAGTTCGGTGCGCTTTACTCTAGACACTGAAACCTCAGTGCCTGGTGCCATCAAGTCTTGCTGCAGGTCCTCCGCAGTCAGTCTAGGTTCTTTGACCAGTTGCTTGAGACCACACTTGATTTGAAAATACATGTATGTACTCTCCTGAAGAATACTATTCAAGGGATGAATAATTTTTGAGACTGCAGTGGTCATTAAAAGAAACATTTTGTGTTGAATTAGGAGAAACCACTTGTAATATTAGTTGTGTTGAGCTTTATAAAATATTCTTGTTTGATTTTATTGCAAAACAGTTGCTAATTTGTATATTTGGAACCTCATTTACAGTGATTGATTGCAACTGTATTTTCCAAAGTATGACCAAAGTATGATCTTTGCTTTGTTTCAGATTTTAATGCAGATTTTGTTGACGTGGCTGATGGCATTGCAACAAAAAGAGAGGAGCTGGAGCGAGTCCAGCAGTTTGCGGTGGATGTTACTCTGGATCCTGATACAGCTCATCCTGATCTGAGCCTGTCCAAAGACAGGAAGCAAGTATATGATACCAACATTACCAAAGATCTTCCAGACACCTCCAAGAGATTTAATACTTGTCCCAGTGTATTAGGAAAGGAGAAGTTCTCTTCAGGAATATTTTACTTTGAGGTTCTGGTTAAAGACAAGATTGCTTGGACTGTAGGAGTGGCCCGAGAGTCCATCAACCGGAAGGGACGCATCTATGTGAGCCCTAAGAAAGGCTTCTGGATAATCTGGTTAAAAAAAAAAGTGTATAAAGCCATCGATAAACCTTCAGTGTGTCTCTCTCTAAAGTCACGTCTGCAAAAGGTGGGAGTTTGTGTAAATTATAAAGATGGTCTGGTCTCCTTTTATAACGTGGATACAGCAGATCATCTCTACTCCTTCACTGACTGTCAGTTCAACGAGAATCTCCTCCCATACTTCTGTCCTTGTCGTAATAAGAAAGGAGCAAACTCTGCCCCCCTGATCATTTGTCCTGTGATTACCAAAGCAAACAAAGCTGAACTGAAGAGAGTCCGGCAGTTTGCAGTTGAGGTGACTCTGGATCCTGATACAGCTCATCCTAATCTGATCCTGTCTGATGGTAAACAGGTACGCCATGGTGATGTGAGGAAGGACCTACCAGACAACCCAGAGAGGTTTGATTCTTGTGTCTGTGTTTTAGGAGAGCAGCGTTTCTCCTCGGGAAAAGTCTACTACGAGGTTCAGGTTGAGGGAAAAACTAAATGGGCAGTAGGAGTCGCCACAGCGTCCATTTTCAGAAAAGGAAAGATAAGGTTAAAACCAGACAATGGTTTTTGGACTGTTTCTTTAAGGAATGAGGATGAATATGAGGCCAACGATACACCTACGATACGCCTGCATCCGAGGACACATCCTCAGAAGGTGGGAGTGTTTCTGGACTACGATGAGGGTCTGGTCTCCTTTTATAGTGTCGATACTGCAGATCTTCTCTACTACTTCACTGGCTGCTGCTTCATTGAGGAACTCCTGCCATTCCTCTTCCCCTGCCTGAATAAAGGTGGCTCAAACTCTGCCCCGTTGATCATAACGCCTGTTCATCACAGTAATTAGATTCATTCATCAGTTGAAGACCCTGTTTTCTCTTCGTTGAATGAAAAGACTTCAGCTTGGGGTCAACTTTGGGGTTTCAAGTAGCCAATAAGGATAATAGTGACATTGTCAAAATGACGCTGGATAACTTGAACTCAGGACGGTGCTGATAATGACCACATTGGTCCACAGTGTTAACTGTTGAAGTTTAACAAAAAAGGCTAAAATTTGAACATTTTCAAAGATGTCTTTTCTCTGTTTCCTGCAAAAATGGAGCTAAAAGGGATACAAAAACCACAGAATGATGGTCCTTCATTTTCTACTCACCCTCATGCTAAGCAAGACTCCGGAGCACTTTTTTAATATCTCAAATGCAGGGGTGGGGGGGGGCATTATCCGCCGACTTTCATACAATGGGGTTCACCAGGGCCTGAAACAAAAAGGTCCATAAAAGTCCACAAAACATGGCAATATTCCTCCATACTGCTCGTCCAATGTAATCCAAGTGTCCTAAGTGGGTAGCGTCCAGAATTTACCCGAAACAACATGATTTAGTATACTTTTATAGCCTAAATAGCAGTACATCGCACTTCCCTGATGTGCATCCATGCAAGTTCATGACACTACAGAAGCCAAGGCGGACCAGACCAGACGAGATTGTGCCTTCTCCTTCTTTTTCCTCTTTCTTTGTTTTAAAGGGGATACTCAGTAACTTTTTTACCTCAATAAATGCTTTTCGGAATCCCCGTGGGGCTAAACAAAGTGTTTACGGAGCGATTCAATGTCCCCCCCCTCCCGCCGGGGCCTCTGGCCTGCGAGCAGCTCTATGCAACTTTGCCTGCGCCGACCCGAGCAGAACTTGCGACCACAGAAACCGCTGTACGGTACTCAGGTCCCCTATCTACCGAGCTGCTTCCAGCTCTGATTTGAACCAGACTACCAGCGCTAATTCGAAGAAAACATTTCTTTAGCTTCACACCACCTAAACACGGCTCCTGGCTCTCATAACCAACTCTTTGCTGGACCAGAGTGATTAACGTAGCTTGCGCTGTCTGGGCGCCGGGTGAAGCATCACTGCTTCAGGCTCAATAATCACTTGTCACGTCCGCAAAAAGTAAATAAAAGTTCGTATTCTTACCTGCTACTCGCCAACACCAGAGAAAAATATAATCCACGGCATATTTTCCCGCAATCGCGGGTAAAACGTCCCGTTTCAGAAGAGACAGGTCTTTGCTTTGAGCAGAGGGAGACGAGGTGCTGCTACCAACGTAGCAACGTAGCATCAACAAGCTAGCAAACACTTAGAAAAATATCCAGGGATCAAAATAGAGGAAAGACAGGTAGAGAAGCCGTCTGTGTGCTGTGGGGGTGCAGGGGGGTTGAACTTTACGACAGTGAAAGGACGCCACTAGGGGGAGCTCCGAGCTGAAGTTACTGAGTTCTGCTTTGAATCAATATCAACCCCTCTTGTGTTTGTCTGCAGCTCGTTTGCTCTTCGTACAATGTAAACGCCAAATTTCTTCTTCTACAATTGCATGATCAGCAGAGTAGGCACTGAATGCTGCAGCTTCCGTAATGTCATGAAAGCGCATCAGGCAAGTACGATGTTCTACTGTTTAGGTTATAAAAATCTACTTAATGATGTAATTTAGAGTAAATTCTGGACGCTACCCACTCAGGACTATTGGATTACATTGGACGAGCAGTATGGAGGAATATTGCCATGTTTTGTGGACTTTTATGGACCTTTTTGTTTCAGGCACCGGTAAAAACCCCATTATCTGAGGATAACAACCCCCCCCCCTGCATTTGAGATATTGAAAAAGTGCTCCACAGTCTTGCTCAGCATGAAGGTGAGTGGAAAATGAAGGACCATCATTCTGTGAGTGTTGTATCCCTTTAAGTTCGGGTTTTGATCCGGTCTGATGTCTCTGCTTTTTGCAAATGATCCAATGTCCTTAGATTTCTACCTCGCCTGAATTACACCTATCTGGCCACGTTGGAGGTTCATTCAAACATGATCTTTTTCGTCATTGGACAAAAAAAAAGACGGACAGGAGGACTGGACTAAAGCTCCGTCCGTAGGTGCAAATAAGGCTTTAGACAGGTCATGTTTACTAATACCATCGTTGCTCAACGGTTAGCTACGTAGTTTGGAAAATCACATTATGTTAGAATTAATGGTTTTGGAAAATGCACCCCAACTATTCACACTACAACCAAAGACGATGATTTACACAAAAGGGTTGATCATAAAATCGTCACTGATGTACTTAAACCTTGCTATTTAATTAAAGATCCAATTGTGTTCTCAAATTTATTACTTGCAATTTCAACATGTTCGAGCATCCAGAATTATAGCCATGTTAATAACATTTGTAAGAAACTAAACCGTTTGTAAATCCGTCAAAATTTCAGTTAAATATGATTATTTCCGTTTGTAGGGCTGGGGGAAAAAAAAAAAAATCGATTCACTGAAATATCGCGATATTTATACATGCCGATATATCGATATGTAAAAATGTGGCATCGATCTATTTTACTAATGAAATCTCGCGAAATTTCGTTGTTCAGTCAAGAAATGTCGCCAGTTTTTGAGAAATCTCGCGAGATTTCACCGTTATCTTACGACATCTCGCGAGATTTCGTTGGTAAAATAGATCAATACTGCATTCTTGAATCTCTATATGAAATCTGCATATGAAAATATCACGATATTCATCGATTTTTTTTCCCCAGCCCTATCCGTTTGCGGAGATCACTCTCCTTCATTAAGAAACCATAGAGCCTGAGGGAGCACCTGACTGTGGTAAGATGGCCGCCGCTGATGCCCTTCAGCAAGCCACCATCAGAGATCTAGCAATTCTATATATCTATGCCGAAAACATCTTCTATAGCGCCTTTAATAATAAATTACATTTTCATTACATTCATTTTAACTTTCAAACTGCTCAATAAAATTAAGTCAAGAATCTTTGCCTGAATTAAACTGTTTATTGAAGTTAATATTCAGTAAATACACAAATCCAAAGTAGCAACATTACTCATCTTCCTTACAATTTTATCTTTTCATTTCTTTAAACAAAAACATTGACATGAATTTAATATCATAAACAAAATAAAAACTTTCAGTAACTTTACTTTCAGCCAGAACTCCTCAAAATCTTGGAAGTTTTGTTGAAAATTTGTTTAAGTTCTCAAAGAGCCTGAATTATCTGAACATGCGGAGATCCCGAACACCTGATTCCCCTGGAAACAGCAGAAACTGGAAGCGACGGAGCGAGAGGACCGCCAACAGCTTCAGTATTCTCTGCTGAAACGCTTGTTGACGTTGGCGACCGGGACGTAGACGGTGAGTCTGATGAGGAAGAACTGCTTCTGCTCCCTCAGCCAGACCAGCATCATCTTCACCTCGCCGTCAGGATTCTTGTACTCCATCAGGAAGTGGTCGCCGTAGTAGTCCCGGCACGGCGCGTTCTTCATCCTCGTGATGTAAACGGGCGAGCTGACGCACCAGAAGGGTTTCTGGAACTCATCCAGCAGCGTCAGACTCATGATGCAGCAGTTCTACGCGACCAAGACAGAAAGTTCAGAGCTGGAAAGAGAATGGCGAGACCTGGGTTCTTCCCCACCGCTGAACTCATCGTCCCCACATTTAAGGCGAGACACTTCAAGCAAATAGGGTAAAAAAAATTTGACTAACTGGTATCACCATGAAATTTTCCTGGTTTATTCCTCACATTAGGGCTATCATGTTTTGTATTGCAAGTTTTCTGTAAATCTACATTTAAATATGCAAATCAGGTGTTATATAGCCAAAAATGCGCTAATTTACATACATTTCGAGGGAAAAAAATCTAAACACAATTAAACCAGACTGAAAGTTTCTTTTGAATTTTGTTCACATATTAAACTCTAATGTTTTTACAAAGGGGATTTTGGATATCTCTACAGATCATTTCACAATTTAGAATATACCGTCCACAACCAGAAAACTCATTTTTTAGCATATTTTTTGGGATGAAATGTTCTATAAATCAGGGTGTGAATGAGATATCAAAATATCCTTCTGTAAAAACTTTTAAGAATACAGTCAGGAGCAAAACTTGAAATTTTGGTTTCTGTAAGTGCAATTGAAGTTGAGATTTTCTACCTGGAATAAGAGAAAAAACTAATTTTTAAGAAAACTACCTTTTTAAAGTTTTGGATTGTAAAATTCTCCACATTTTTGTTCGATAACACTATTTACAGACATCAGATCCAATCAGATTCATAAGCTGGAAATATCACGTTTGGTTGTGATGACATCGTTCAGGAAAAAGAGACGTTTCCAACGATACCAGACATGAGGGGGTTCAGACGAGCACCGTTTAAAAACACCAACTTTTGCTGCGTTTTGAGGAGATTTGGGAGCATCAAACAAAGAATCAAGAAATAAACTCCTAAAATGTTTATTTTTGACGTTTTTTTACACTAGTCGGAAAGAAAACATGTTGAAGGAGGGAAAAAATGAAAATGAAAAATAACCTCTGACCTGACAAGCAGCTTCCTTCAACAGATTCTCCTCATTTAGATTGAATCTGATGTTCGAACTTAAAGGGGAAGTTCAGAATTTTTGACATGGGGCCTCATTTATAAGTGAGCCAGAATACTACTTATCACTGAAGACAGTTTCAACATATTTCATCCCGTTATTCTAGTTCCAGGAGGTCGCTGATGCTAATGCTAGTGGAAGTCAATAGGAATCTGCTAGCCTGTCATTAAAACCAATCTTATCCACGCCACAGAACATCCAAGGCAAATCAGCAAGATCATCTGTGTAAATGGTGTGTTAAACTAGTAAACTCATGTGTTAAACAAGTAAAATTAGCCTTGCATGACAAATTTTGCATTACATATTGAGGAACTAGTTTCTTACCAGCTTACTACCTTTGCCAGTGTATTTCGGTTCATAGAGACTGGTGACAGTTAGTTTGATGAAAAAAGTTCTAAATCATCTTCAAAATCCGACATATCCTCATGCCTTTCAGACGCGGCCGTATTTTAGACTTTATATTTGTGTAATCAGATTCCTTCATGCACGTAGGAGCAGATGACGTCACTCTGCTGCCAAATACAGGAAGTAAAACTTTATAAAGTTTCTCAGCAGCAACAATAAAAATGCAACAAAATGCAGGTTAGTTTTATTTGTAGCATTATTCTGTTAACACGGCATTTACACAGATAGTCTGAAGTTAGAAATGATTTGCCTCGAATGTTCTGTGGAGTGGATAAGGTTGTTATTAATGACAGGCTAGCAGATTCCTATTGACTTGCACTAGCATTAGCATTGGCAACCCACTGGAACAAGAATAACGGAATGAAATATGTTGAAACCGTCTTCAGTGACAAGTAGCATTCTGGCTCACTTGAAAATGAGGCCCTATGTCAAAAATCCTGAACTTCCCCTTTAACAGTGAACAGAATTAACAGAGTTTTATCACTACGTAAAGAAAAGCAGTTCACCAAACATCTAAAAATACACCAGATCCTTCTTCTACTGGAAACGACGCCAGCGCTGAGCAGCAGCAGGAGTCATGGACTCAGGACCGAATCAAAGACCGCAGAAAGGTTCGTTTTGTGTGGATGGCCGTACCTCGATGGCGCCCTCCAGGTCCTCGCTCTTCCAGGGCAGCTTGATCCTTCCAGACAGCGATCTGTGCTGCGACAGGTTGGTCTGGTTGATGACCTTCAGCTCCACCAGTCCACGCTGGATCTGGACTGATGACAGAACCAAGGACCGTCATGTTTCAGTCATATAAAACTCACTAGTTAAGACTGAGGATAGGCCGATACATCAGCCGGACGATATTTTATAGTGATGCACAGATCCGAAGCCCAGATCGGATATCTGCTCAGATATTGACTAATTAGCCAGGGTTCCTACACGTTTAACCCTTAAAAAACGGAGCGGCCGCTAGAAGCTCCCTGTTAGCATAATCCTGCTTAAACTGCTCTAAAATAATAACTATAACAGCTAGAACGATAATTTTTTTTTATTTGAAAGCTAAGACTGGCGCCTTTCAAGCTGAGATTGCGTCGCGAGTCGATGACATCATCATTTTTCGCTACATGCGACGCAAATCGGCAATGTAAACACAAGGTGGCGCCAAGAAGTCATAGCAGAGTGGATTGTTAAGTGGTCACTGCCAGAGAGACTGACGATGGAAAGAGAGACAAATAGTGAGGAAAATAAAGCGAGAATAGGTTGTTCTGTCATTTATATTGTGTTTTACATGGTTTTAGCTGGTTTTCAGTAGTTTTTTTTTAATAACAGTTCATAATTTTAGCATATGAAGTGGCTTAGTTCTACTACAGATCTGCAGCAAGATTAGTGGTTTCTTGTTGTTTTTATGACATTAGTGGCTTAGGGTTTGTTTGTCTTTTTAAAGATTTTTTTTTTATTTTGCATTTAGGCAAGTCTTAGCATAGTTTATATTTACACATCTGGAGTCTGCAGGAAATATTTGGCGGAGCAGGTAAGGGAACTGTGAACCGGCTCTGATGATACCACAAGTTACAGCACACATACTGTGCAGTATTTTCACAAATCGAAAGTGCACCCTGTACATAAAATAACCTGATTCAAAAACGAAAGAATTAAAAAATATATATTCAAAATAGGTTGAAGATACTCAACAATTATTCAATCATTTTCTGAATTTTTATAGTTTTTGTATGTTCATTTCGTAGGTTCATTTCTTGGATTTATGAAAAAATTACATGATTTTGAATAATTTTTCAGCTTCTCAATGGTGCAGAACCTTTTTGTTTATATTAGCTAGATTTTCTAGGTAAAGCAGCTGGAAATACTCCCATCAAATGACGCCAAAGCAGAAATAAAATGCTTTTATTAGCTGCTTTATCTTGAAGCTGAAATCAAATCGCCTTTGTACTCTGCAACCAATAAGGACTGTATCTCAAAAACTAAAAGAGATAAATGGTTGCAATAACTTGTAAAGTGTTGAGAAGTATTTATTTTAATTTTGTACATTTAGAAATGTTTTGGATCACTATGTTTTGTTTTTTTAGTTAATAAGATGTGATGACAACAATTCCGATTTTTGTGTATTTTTAATATTCATGGCATTTTTTCAAGAGCATTGCAAGTTATTACTGTCCATTGATGTTCATAACCTTGTAGCTTAAGTTGTACAGATTCTAAAAATATAAAACACTTGAGGATACCCCAAGAAATGACCCCACTATGCCCAAAAATAACAGAGCAGGCATAGACGGGTCATTTCTATTGCAGTTAATAAAGGGTTAAACAAGCTAAATTTAGGACTTTTTAAGACCACTTTGAACTGCATTTAATGCCCATTTCACAGACCCACTGGCAGAAACACACATTCCTCTACATTTACAAAGATATTGTCAAAAAAGTTAGATTGAACAACTTTTGGTCATCATTTTGGTCCATCATTGGTAACGGGTTTGAAATTTTCTTCCAAAAGGTAAACGACACGTCAAAGACCGGCCCTGATCTCTTTCTGATTGGCTCATATAAAATCTGTTGGAGTATAAAATAATTTAAGACCTACCACATGAAATTTAAGTCCACAACCGTCAAATTTAAGGACATTTTAAGGTGTTATTATGCAGATTTTTACTTTCAAGACTTGTTCAGACCCTGCGGGACACCGTTAGCTGGATCGGATATCGGATGCAGTGTTTCCCACACACAGACCAATGTGTGGCGCAACGCCACAGATTCAATTCAAGTGCCATAAATTGGATTTTGGAAGAAAAACAAATCCCCACATCATCTCGTTCATTTATATCGCTCTTTCTGCCTTCATACACGCATACACAGATGTGATGGAGGCATGGTAAATGTCTCCCGCACTTTTCCTGCTGTTAAAACAGTTTAATCCGTCATTAACGTGCGGGAATGTGTTTTTTCCGAGGCATCTTTGAGCGCACCGTTTGACACGCGCTAGCGTCAGTATGCGGTAACAGAAGACGGTGCAGCTCGGTGTGCTTCAAGTCCAGCAAACCACTCAGAGCCAACAAATGCAGAAAACTTCGCAGAGTTTTTACAAACAAACTGTAAAGTTTGTTCCAGACTCCACACGGAGCAAGAACTTTGTTCTTGCACATGAGGTTGCAAGAACAAGAAAAAAGTTAGTTTTTGTCAAGTCATTTCATACCACAAGTAGCTGTGCAACCGGGCGCACGGGGGGGGGACCGTGTTCATCCAGTGATTATACACTTTTAATGTTTTATGTGAAGCACTTTGAATTGTCTAGTCCATTAACACGTGTTATACACATAAACTCACCTTGTCTGATGTTGACATGTACACCTTAATTACACTATCTACTACACTTTAAAGCACACAATGTATGTCAAGGTCAAGAAAAACAATCTATAAACAAAATAAATTAAAATTAACTAAATTAAACTAAATTATATTAAAATAAAGATTAAATATGATCAAACCAATTAAAATAATTATTACATTGAAATAAGATAAATTCAAGTCTAGACAAAATTAAATTAAATTAAATTAAATTAAATTAAATTAAATTAAATTAAATTAAATTAAATTAAATTAAAAACCCAAGACCGGACACAGTTTATATACTTTTTTTCTTTCAATAATAAATAAATGATTAAATAAAAATAAATACAAAAATGTTCAAATTCATTATCTGCTGATCTATGTGTAATCAGATTACCTGTGCCGCAGGACAGTTGGCGGAAGTGTCCCGACATGATTTCAGTGCTGGTGTTGTGCAGGACGAAGTGCAACGAGTAGCCATGGAGACCAAACTCGGGGTCCGAGTCGTCCGCAGGTGGAGGGTCCACAGGTTCAGAGTACGGGCTGCAGAGCACGGGGCGTGGAAACAAAACTAAACATTTAAATCTGTGGTTTAATTTACTGCCATAATCATGTCACTGCAGGTGGAGCTGATTCTAATTTCCACTCAGATTTTATAGACCTGTAAATTAATCTGCAGTGACTCATTACATCCAGCAGGGGGAGCTCTGACTTCAAACCTGATCTCCACCAGACTGAACGCCACATCTTTCTCCATCAGTTTGTTCCAGTTTCTCCTCTTTATTCATTTTTTCTGTAGTGAAATCTAATATTTAGTAGATTTTTGTGTTTAAAAGCCTGATTTGAGTGTTTTTATATTTAAGTTTTTATAGGCAGTTGTTACAGAACATACAAATACCAAGAAAAGAAAAAGAAAAAAGGCTGTGTACTTTGTTTGCTTTTTGGTTGCTGATCCTGCACAGTCAAATTTATGACGTGGTATAGATCTGGGCTGAGGTTTTGTGTAGACAAGTAGTGTCTAGCTTGAAGAAATCTAAAAAATATATCTTTATTTTACAAAAGGTGAGTGTTTTTAAGACGTCCAAAGTCTCTGAAAGTCCCTTTCTTATCACATACAGCTGTGTGAAAAAGTGATCTTCCCCTAAACCTAATAACTGGTTGTTCCACCTTAACAGCAACAACTGCATCAAGCGTTTGTGATAACTGGCAGTGAGTCTTCTACAGCGCTGTGGAGGAATTTTGTTCCACTCATCTTTGCAGAATTGTTGTAATTCAGCCACATTGGAGGCTTTTCCAGCATGAACCGCCTTTTTAAGGTCATGCCACAGCATCTCAATGGGATTCAGGTGGGGGCTTTGACTAGGCCACTCCAAAGTCTTCATGTTGTTGTTCTTAAGCCATTCAGAGGTGGACTTGCTGGTGTGTTCTGGATCATTGTTCTGCTGCAGAACCCAAGTGCGCTTCAGCTTGAGGTCACCAACAGATGGCCGGACGTTCTCCTTCAGGATTTTTGGTAGAAGCAGAATTCATGGTTCCATTTACCACAGCAAGTCTTCCAGGTCCTGAAGCAGCAAAACAGCCCCAGACCATCACACTACCACCACCATATTTTACTGTTGCTATGATGTTCCTTTTCTGAAATGCCGTGTTACTTTTACGCCAGATGTAATGGGACCTACACCTTCCAGAAAGTTCCACTTTTGTCTCGTCAGTCCACAGAGTATTTTCCCAAAAGTCTTGGGGATCATCAAGATGCTTTCTGGCTAAATTGAGATGAGCCTTTATGTTCTTGTTGCTCAGCAGTGGTTTTGGTCTTGGAACTCTGCCATGCAGCCATTTTTGCCCCCCAGTCTCTTTCTGATGGTGGAGTCATGAACACTGACCTTAATTGACCTATGGCTAAGCCCCGCCCCCTCCACTCACTCGGACAAACAAACATTCGGTGACAGGCGCTATGTGACATTTCGGGAGATGACAGCTGTCAACACGGACAACAGACGCGTGATCAGACAGAGAGATCATGACAAGATAAATTAAAAAACATAAAAACAATACAAACAAACAAAAAGAAATTGTTCAGAAGTCTTAAACTGGGAGTAGAAATCAGCCTGTGAATCTCTGAATGTGACTCGTGTCGCTCCCTCAGTTTCTTGCACAAACTACTGCACGGCTGCTGTTGTTGTGCCAAAAAGTGATCACCTGACAAAAACTGATCAAACAGCCACGGAAGCGGAGCAGTCTGGCTGCAGCTTGGAAGCCAGAGGCGTGTCGTTATCGACGTTACTACACGACACCTGTACTACACGACAGCGTCTTATGTACCGTTACCACGTACCAAAACTAGCATGTTTAGCTAGCGTTAGCCAACTTAAACTAACGTTAGGGAAGGTAGCTTCATATTTCTTTCAAGCAAAGTGACAACATGTTGCCTCGAATACGATGTTGCCTTACCTTAGAACAGATGTAGGCATCCTTGTTCATTTTATCCACGTTCAGTTGATGTTGTGGTCTGCCGCATAACTTTGGCTTGATGTGACTTGGTAAAAGGCAAAAAAATACGCCCTGTCACCCAGCCACTCAGGATACCTAGTATCGGAGTTGCATGTACCCCATGCACACGTTTGACCATTTTAAACTAAAAAGAACACATAAAAACGAACAAAAACGGACTAACTTCAATGCATTTCAATGGACGTTCAAGCTGAGAATGTCCGAGTGTATGGGAAAGCTGTGCGCACTGTGATTGGCTCATCGCGTTTGGGGGCGGGGTTTAGCCATAGGTCAATTGAGGCAAGTGAGGCCTGCAGTTCTTGGATGTTGTTCTGGGGTCTTTTGTGACCTCTTGGATGAGTCGTCGCTGTGCTCTTGGGGTCATTTTGGTCGGTCGGCCCCTCCTGGGAAGGTTCACCACTGTTCCATGTTTTCACCATTTGTGGATAATGGTTCTCACTGTGGTTCTCTGGAGTCCCAAAGCTTTAGAAATGGCTTTGGAACCTTTTCCAGACTGATAGATCTCAATGACTTTGTTTCTCATTTGTTCCTGAATTTCTTTGGATGGCAGCATGACGTCGAGCTTTTGAGGATCTTTTGGTCAACTTCACTTTGTCAGGCAGGTCCTTTTAGTGATTTCTTGTTGAGAACAGGTGTGGCAGTAATCAGGCCTGGGTGTGACTAAAGAAATTGAACTCAGCTTTCCAAAGATGCGATAAACAAGTTGATTTATGTTTTAACAGGGGGGCAATCACTTTTCACACAGGGCTATATAGTTTTGGATTCCCCCCTCCTCTTACTAATAAAAATCTTCATTTAAAAACTACATTTTGTTTTTACATGTGTTATCTTTGTCTTATATTTAAATTTGTCTGATGATCTGAAACATATTTGTGGGACAAACATGCAAAAAAATAAGAAATCAAGAAGGGGCAAACACTTTTTCACACAACTGTAGGTCATCATAAATTACAACCCCTTTTTTTCCCATTTGTTAAATCTATCGTCTGTAACATTGGGGTTGAAATCTTGGATTATAGGCAATCCAGGTTATTAACAAACACTACTTCTTGCCCTTCCTGACTGTCTTGAACCAGACTTTAATTGAAGCATCATTCCAGGGATTATTTAATTTAAGAGGATTTCTATGAGCAACGTTATCGATCACTGCTTGTCTGCATCTCACTGGTTTCAGCACATTCAATTTCCTTCCATCTCGCCCTGTTTTTCGGGTCACAAATATCAAGCAACGGGCTTAGATGAGCCGCCTGAAAATAGCCACCCATGTTGGGTAATAAGAGCCCTCCTTTATTCTTTGCCAACTGCAATGTCTTGTACCTAATTCTAGCTTTTTTACCTTGCCAAATAAATCTAGAGATAATTTTGTTAACTTCATGAAACATACTCAGGCTGCTCAGCTGGTTGAAAAAGGTATAGCAACCTCGGCAACATGCTCATGCTCAAGAATGGCGCCATATTCCATCTTACTATGTCTGATTTAAGAGCCTTCATTAGAGTGTCATAATTTGCAGCCACCATTACAACTGACTTTGTCTTTAAATGTGTTCTTGTAGGAGCCTGATTTTTTTTTCCCTCCAGAAATTTCAGGTTATTTTCCAAGTTTCGTTCATCGAACAAACATCTTTTTTATGTACTTGTACTTCTCAGGACGAACACAAAAGGTAAAAAATGAGGTGTTTTCGTTATTTGTAGATCATTATGCTTTTATATTACCGGTCCGGCCCATTGCAAATAAATTTGCGCAACATGTGGCCCCTGATAGGAGGTATTGGGCCGGAAAAGAATTTTTCTAATTCAGATATAAACAGATAAATGTATAGAAAAGTAAAAGCTGACATCAGCTCACCAGCCCGGAGATCCCAGAAGACTTTTCTCCACCAACTTGTGGAAGTGCAGACTGACCATGATGAAGGCCACATTGTTCTGACCCTAAACACACACAGTTTTACACTTTAAAGGTACAGTGTGTAAAAAATCAAAGGTCAATGGCAGAAAATTGTGATATATAATTCAAAACTGTGTTTCTATTGATGTGTAATAGCTGCACTGGAATAGCTGTTACATGTTTATTTTCTTAGAATAAGTAATTTATATCTACTTGCTGGGTGGTGCACATATGGAGGCTGCCATATTTGTTCCACCATTTCTACTATGGTGTCCAAACAATGTGTGTGAAGTAAGATCCCTCTAAATTTTAAAACCGCTGTACCAGCTTTGTTTAATGGGAGTTAAAGCACTGTTTGGTTTAAGTAAAAAAAAAAAAAAAAAAAGTTACTCATATTACTCATAGCTACACCCGAAACCACTGGATCCACTCACAGGTGAAAACATCTTTATGTCTGAGAGAATTTTGTCCACTAACGGCCACCGTACATTCACAACAGTGCTTGGAATATGAAGCCATTTGAAAAAAAAACATATTTTCTTTCATATACCCATCTTTACCACTAGATGTCAGTAATTCCTACACACTGCACCTTTAAAGTTTACAATACAGTCGTCCTCAAAATTTAACATACCCTCCAATTAAAGAAGGAAAAAAAATCTGCTGTCAGTGAAGTAAGTTGAAATTGACAAAAGTAATAATAAATTCTATGAAATTCTATGAAAATTATGACATTGATTTTGAATTGTACTTCAACAGAAATATTGAAAACACCACACAAAAAAATAAAACAAGTGAACAAACATGATGGGGCTCCAAAGCTAAAATTTTTTGGAGCAACACTTTGAGACAATCACTGCAATCAGGTGTTTTCTGTAACATTAAAATAAAAATTTTACACCTGTTGACAGGTGTTTTGGTCCACTGTTCATGAGCAAAGTGCTCTAATGCGTCTGGGACAGTTTTATTTAATTGTTTTTCACATCATCATTTCAAATTACAATTCAAAAGCAATTCCTTATTTCAGTGAATTACAATTTTGTCAATTTTTATTTATTATTAGTTTCTTATTAGTTGAATTACTATTGTGAATTTAGCCTTTTCTTTAATTGGAGGGTTTGAATAAATTTTAGGACGACTGTAAAACAGGCAATAACAGAAAGATGTTCATCAGTTCCACCTGTTCACCTCCTTGTTAACACAAATATCTAACCATAACTGTGTGATGCAAACATGTCAATATGGAGCAAAATCTCTGAGGAACGTTTCCAACACCTGGTTGGATCCATGACACCATGACGTACGGCAGTTCTGGAGGAAAAAGGGGTCCAACCCATTACTAGAAGGTGGACTTAATAAAGGATGAATAAAGGATAATATTAGAGCTGGGAAAAATATCGATACACTGAAATATTGCGATATTTTCATATGTAGATTTCGTATTGATATTTAAAAACGCGATATTGATCTATTTTACCAACAAAATCTCATGAAATTTCATCGATTTCTTACGAAATCTCAAGAGATTTCACGAAAACAGAACGACAAAATCACGCAACATTTCGTTAGTAAAATAGATCGTTTCCACGTCTTTAAATGTCGATATATCAGCAAATGAAAATATCGCAATATCGATATTTTTTCCCACCCCTAGATAATACCGTAGCTGATTTACCAGAAACAGATGATTTGACAAACTTATGCAATTTTAAAAAGTCGCCTCTCACCCTCCAGATGCCGACGATGACGCCGAGCGGCAGAAGCAGGACCTTAATCAGTCCGTCTCTGCCGATGAAGCGATGCGAGCAGATCTGTGGGTCGAGGTTTAACACCAGAGAGCGCCAGCAAGGCCTGGAGGAGGAGGAGTATCAGTTTGCAACCTGGATATCAACTCAACGAGAAAAACTTTCAGTTTTCGTTATGATTTGTCATAAGTAATCCACAAATATCTGAATCCGCAACAGCAGCTCTGTTTTACAACATCCAGCTGCAGCAAGTTAACATGCACAGACACAAATATTCATATCTAGAATATTTTTTTCTGCAAGAAGACAGAAAAACATGAAAGGTAGCCGGCCACCTCAGCGTTTAAGCCTTCAATTAAAGCATGACAGAGATGTTTCCAACCATCATCCGGTCAGCTGATCCACATAAACCTGGCAGCTACAACTCCAGGATAAAAATGAGTTACCACAGCTGCAGGAGGTTCAATCAGCTTTATTTAAACACACACGACACAAAGTTTAACACAACAGTTTATTCAGCATTCAGCAGGCGAGACGCAGGGACAGGTGACCATCCATCACAGAGACTCCAACACTCACACTCCGTCAAAGAATAACTTCATTTTTTCTCAACCTGGACCTTATTTCTTAGAGTTTATACGAGGGGTGGGAAAAATATCAATACACTGAAATATTGCGTTTTTTTCCAGGGTTCCCACTCATTACTTAAAGTTATTTTCCAGGACTTTTCCAGGACATTTTCAGGACTTCTCCAGCTGCTACAGTACAAGTCAAGTTATCACATGGACTAATAAACTCCACCCCAAACTTTTGGAGAAGTTTTCTACAATTGTAGCTTATATTTGTACAAAAGTGATGCAGAAATTTTACTGGTGAGAAAACGCACATATAAACTCCTAAAAATAAGGTCCAAGTTGGCAAAAAAGAAAGTTATCCTTTAACCCAACATGCAAACTTTATACTTGATCCTGAAAACTAAACATGAACCTTCCCCAGCAGCAGTAAACATCCTCCAGGTGAGTTGGATACTTTTCTTACTTCCTGGCGTCGGGGCTCTTCGGCGTCTCCTTCCTGACTCCGTACAGCTGGATGCTGCTGATGTGATGGTAGTTGAGGAAGCTGCCTCCGCTCCAGCACACGATCGCCGAGGACTCGAAGAAATACACTCGGCTCTGCTCCAGCGTGCTCTTCTGGCCCGACTGGTGGCAAAGTGTCAGCTCCCAGCTCACATTCAGGTTCCTGGAAGACACACGTGGGTAAAAATACACCGATATGCTCTGGAGACTCTCAGCTGAAGAGTCCAAGACTAATGCACGCTGTAGTGACTGAACTCAGTAACTGCCGGAACTGGCTTAAATACGCTTTTTCTGGTTTAAACTAACTAACCTGAGCTAAAATAAGGCGGAGTAGGTTCATTTAGAGAGGGCTGTTTGAATAGATTCCTATTCTGACAGGATCAGTTTTATATTATATTATAGGGTTCGAAAGGGCAATGCACTGATATTTCGCAATGCATTGTGGGCTTCATGGCAAGAGTTTTGGTTTATATAGCGTAGTGCTGCGAGACACCGACTCAAACGCATGGAACAATGGATGGAATCACAGATAAGGATGCATGATATTGGAATTTTGGCCGATATTCGATATGCTGATATTTTAAAACTCATGTGGCCAATAACTGATATAGATACCGATATTAAAGCTGCAGAAATAAGCAGTCATTGCAAGTAGCAGTTTTGTAATCCGTTTCCGACACTTTGAAAAATAGGGGTGGGAAAACATATCCATACACTATAATATCATGATATTTTCATATGCCGATATCCAATTGATATTTAAAAACACGGTATCTGTTTTACTTCCAAAATCTTGCGAGATTTCATTGTTCTGTAACAAACTCTCACGATATTTCGTGAATTCTCATGAGATTTTGTAAGTAAAATAGATCGATACTGCGTTTTTTAAATGTCAATATATCAGCATATGAAAATATTTGGGCTGGGAAAAAATATCGATACACTGAAATATCGCAATATTTTCATATGCAGATTTCATATGGATATTTAAAAATGTGATGTTGATCGATTTTACCAACAAAATCTGAAGATTTAGAAAAAAAAAGAAATCTCTTGGATTTCTTCGAAATAGATGATCCACATTTTTAAATATTGATATATCCGCATATGAAAAAGGGTGGGGAAAAATCTTGAATTATTGCAATATTTATCTGCAGTTTCATACAGAGATTTGAAAATTGTCTTTTCACGAAATTTGAAAACACAAATCTCGTGCGGAGATTACATGACTGAACGAAGAAATCTCTTGAGATTTCATTAGTAAAATAGATCAATACCACATTTTCAAATATCAATATGATATCAGCATATGAAAATATCGCGATATTTCAGTGTATCGATATTTTTCCCAGCCCTAGATAATATTGCGAAATTTTCGTGAATTCTCGCGAGATTTCATAACAGAACAATGAAATGTCGCAAGATTTCATGAGTAAAGTAGATCGATACCGCATTATAAAATGACAATATATCATCAGCATATGAAAATATCGCAATATTTCAGCATATCGATATTTTTTCCCACCCTTATTCTTTAGAAGTTTTAATGTCAGTAAAAAAGAAGTTTTTGAAGACGAAGAAGAAGTTTGTTTTTCTTTTTATAGACTTTAAAAACAGCGGGCTGATCGGTAAAATATCGGTAAATATCGGTGGAAAACGACACATTCTGAACAACTGCTGTTTAAATTCACAGTAACTACCAAAAAAAACCTTTTTTTTCACCCACGGATGTTGTTATTTTAAAATATCATCATAGCTTCGTAACGAGCCCGCCTGGACTCGTAGTTAACCTTTAGTCATGCTGATGGTGAAAAGTTATTTTCCAGATGTCCTTGAAGGCAACACAGCTGCGTGCGTCTCTAAGTTTCAACGCTGCACGCTGGCATCTTAATAACTGCAGTTACAGATATCAATGACGGTGCTGCTGTTACACCTGAAGTCACTCATTCCAGTTGGGTTGGGAGTCGGGTTTCGTACCTGAGGACCCGCTCCACCAGCCTGGGCAGGCCGGTGTACGGACAGATGTCCCTCAGCTCCTTCATCAACGTCTTAACCACACGTCCAGCCATGGTGCTGAAGTACATCTTCTTCCAGCGGCCCGCGGACTGATCCTTCACCTCCGGCGGGTCCTCCTCCTCCACCACGTCGCCGACAGACTTCGGCTTCCACGCCCCGAACTCCGACATGTAAATCTTCTGCCACACGAGGCTGCAAAGAACACGGCACGGGCTTTAGATTAACACAGTTTTATCATCCATTTATAACCGTAAATAACTGCAATAAATCATGTTATCACCACTTTAAAGCACTAAGCTGTTTAACATCTGAATAGGAACCAACTAAAGACCAACATCAGACCGAACCAAAACGGATCATCCAGACAACAATAAAAAAGGACTTAAAAACATAAAAATAATGCAGCAAAGTAATCAGTATTAACGAAATTTAGCATTATAGTAAATAAGCTTGTATTCGTCATCTTATTACTGATAATTAGACAATAATCAGGTTGGACAGATCACTGTGAGAACTGTGTGTAGTCATCAGCAAGCTGACCTTTAATCCTCAGGAATCAATCCAATCCAAGAACATGTCTAAAACTGCTGTAATAAAAATAAAATAAGAAAAACAAGTGATGCTCTGAAAAGCTCCATTAGTTCTTATTAAAACAATAAAATACGTTAAAATGCATAAAATACAGACAAAAAATAAACTAATAAGTTAAATAAAAATAAATCACTCAAATAAAATGAAAATTTAAAAAGATGGAAAAGGAAAAATCCATCCATCCATAAGTCACAGCAGGAGCAAGATCTCTGACATCATCATCATCTGGACATCTGGATAAAATCCAACATGCCTGGCGTCAGGGCTGGGAAAAAAAATCAATACACTGAAATATCGGGATATTTTCATATGCAGATTTCTAATAGAGATTCAAAAATGCAGTATTAATCTATTTTTACCAACGAAATCTCGCGAGATTTCACAGTTATCCTACGAAATCTCGCGAGATTTTATGAAAACCCGCGAGATTTCTTGACTGAACAACGAAATCTCGCGAGATTTCATTAGTAAAATAGATCGATACCACATTTTTACATATCAATATAATATCAGCATAAGAAAATATTGCAATATTTCAGTGTATCGATTTTTTTTCCCAGCCCTACCTGGTGTGTTTTGGAACAAGTTTTACAACTCTAATCTTCAACACACTGGAACAGCTGCTGCTGATTTCCACCCTCTTCTTCATCAAAACCTGTCGCTGCTGCATTCGGGGTTCTTGCAGATTTCAGCAAGTTAAATTTAAGACCCTTTGAAGACCTTCATAAATCAAATTTGACCAACATGATGCAATACCAGAAACATTCAAATGATCCCAGAAATTCAAAACCTTTTATTCTGATAAATTCAGTAATTAAAAATTTTCTTGCATTTAAGACACACAACGGAACTTCAAAACACCCGCTGTGTTCATATCTGGTTCATATCCGTTTGCAACCGATCAGTAAAATACGTCACGGCCGCGTCCCGGATACAAAACGCACATACTTACGCCTCTGGGCATTAATGGCTCAAAAAATCTGGGCATTACGATATGACGATATATATCACGATATATGTATTTTCACCCAAATTTGCCTAAAAGTTTCATTTCATATCAAACAGATGTTTTTTAGTAATGACACATGTTTAGCATAAAGGTATCGCTCCACTGCAGTGATGAAACTGACAAACACTGGTTAGAAATGTTTGTTAAATCGAAATAATTAAAGATAGTTGGCTGGTTTTTTATGATTTCTTTTTAAAAGTCTTGGAGAGGATTGTCTTCCAGACAGTTTAAATAATAGGGGTGGGGAAAAACATCGCAATATTTTCATATGCCGATACCGTATTTATATTTAAAAACGCGGTATCGATCTATTTTACGAATGAAATCTCGTGATATATCATCGTTTTGTTACAAAATCTCATGAGAGTTCACGAAATACTGCAAGATTTCATCGTTACGTTACGAAAATCTCGCTATGTTTCAACTTTAAATGTGGTCAACACTTCTCGTGAATGAATAAAAGTAAAAAAATTAAGACTAGTCTAAATCAAATTTAAGTTTATAATTTCAGACATTTTTAAACTTTTTAAGACCTGCAAGAACCCTTTGCTTTACTTCACTCTCTATCATTTTCAGTTTTCTGTTTTAAAAGCACTTTTACAGCCTGGTTGGAAAAATAAACTATTTTTAATTACTTCACATAGAAAGAAAAACTAAAAACAGAGCAGAAAGAAAATAAACTAAACAGAAAAGTAATGTTTCATCTCCGTTTCTAAAGTCTGATATGGTTTGTCATTAAAGAACAGCTGCATCCAGCCATCTCAAACTAAATATTTTCCTCCTGATTCATCAACTGTGTCCACTTACTCGTCGTTGGCGATCCGGTGGAAGAGTTTGCTGACGTGGCTGAGGCAGAAGAGCGAGGAGGCGTCCAGATACGACAGAATCTTGATCAGGATCTCAGAGGGGAGCCTGGAGAACAGAAGATGCCGTTATGACGACCTGATGGCAGAATTAGCGCTCAGATGTCATCTCTACAGGTCGGTCCAACAACGTTTACACGGATTAGTTCAGATCCACCTGCCTCTTTATTTGTTTTTTGTGATTTAAAACAGTTTGCAGTCTCTCAAAATATTTGTCTCCTGATTTTGATGCTAAATCACACAGACTAGCACCACTATATGTCTAAACACAAATCTATTCCTTCCATTTTACAGCTGTGCTCATCCAAAATCAGCCACCAAAAAATGCATAAGTATGAACATAAATCAGTTTATGACACTAAAAACTTTGGATGGGTCTGAGAAAATTCTGTTCATTCAGAATCTAAAACAGGAAAAATCTAAATATTATGGTTCACAGAATATTCAGATTTGTCTGTATCATCATTATTATTATTATTATAATTATTATTATCATTTTATTATTATGATCATTATGATTATTATTATATAATAATATATTAATCACAATAATAACTCAACTCTGCATACAATTAGACAATTTATAAGTTTGTATGTAATTTTGTGGGAAGGTATCTAGATTTCTATTATTATTATTATTATTTAGGAAATGATAAAGTATTAATTTTGTGGGATTTCTGGTCCCTCGAGGAGTGTAGATGTGCACAAATAAATAAATACATAATACAAATATATTTTTCTAGAGTTTAATAAAATAATGTAGGGTTTTTATGAACTTTTTTTTTCTTCTTTTGCTGTTTGTTTTAAAACATTTTTAAACGGAACGGATTAAAAATTAAAACTGACTTGCAGTATTTACGTACAATGGATTGTCTTGAACGTGAATGAGCTACAAATAAATAAATACAAACGCACCAAAGTCAAGAGCAGCAACAACCAATGACAGTCTCCCTACTTACCGAAACAACCAATCATCGTCTCCCCACTTCTTTCAACAACCAATCACGGCCGAGCAGGCTTATCTCGCTCTACTGAACGAACGGCTAGCTTCCATGAGCGAAATTAGCTTACCTTTCTAAGAAGTTGTCTTTGGGTTTCCCCTGGGGAGACTCTGTTGGAAATACTGGGTTGCTGGGGTGAAACCTGGAAAGTGACGCGTAATTACATTGCATTTTTCTTTTTTTAAAAAAAGAAAAGAAGTAAAACTGTCTTGTAAAGTCCACGCGAGTTGACGCCCCATCACCTGGGCTCAGTCGCGCTAGCCGGGTTCCATCCAGCCCTTGGTCGCCTCTTCCTCCTCCTTCCTCCATTTTTTCCTCTTCCAGGACCCGCAAATGTTCCACCAGCACCCGGCTTTCCTCTACCGCAATACTGTTGTCGTCTCGCCGGAGCGGTGCGGGCAGACGTCCTCTCTAAACCCTCCATGAAACTCCGGAGAAACTCACCTCTTCCAGCCGCCATCACTGTTTGAAGTCGCCGCTTCAGTGTTGTTGAAAGCGCAGTTGCGCAATCCCTCCGCTAGATGGCAGCGTAGTATGTATCTACCCACAGTCGTCCTCAAAATTATTCATACCCTCTAATTAAAGAAAAGACTAAATTCACAAATTAATAAAAAGAAACTAATAATAAATAAAAATTCACAAAATTATGATTTAGTGAAATGAAATATTGTATTTGAATTTTGTTTTAAAATAATAATTACAAAAAAAAACCTATCCCAGACACAATAAAGCACCTTTCCCGTGAACAGTGGACCAAAACACCTGTCAACAGGTGTAGAAGTATTTTTGAACATTAGAGAAAAAGCCTGATTGCAGTGATTGCCTCAAAGTGTTGCTCAACAAAATTCTAGCTTCAGAGCCCCATCATGCTTGTTTAACTTTTTATTTTTTGTGTTTGTTTTTAATATTCCTTTCAAACCACAATTCAAAATCAATGTCATGATTTTCAAAGAAATTGTATTTACTTTTACTTTTGTCAATTTCAGGACGACAATATATACGTATATATATATATATATATATATATGTATATATATACACACACACATACATTTACTGGTGTTATCTTTGTCTCACATTTAAATTTGTTTGTCTGAAATATTTAAAACACAAGTAAACAGAAAATGCAGCTTTTAAATGAAGATTTTTATTAGTCCAAATTTAAATGGTCCTGTGTGAAAAAGTGATTGCCCCTAAACCTAATAACTGGTTGTTCCACCTTAGCAGCAACAACTGCATCAAGCGTTTGTGATAACTGGCAGTGAGTCTTCTACAGCGCTGTGGAGGAATTTTGTTCCACTCATCTTTGCAGAATTGTTGTAATTCAGCCACATTGGAGGCTTTTCCAGCATGAACCGCCTTTTTAAGGTCATGCCACAGCATCTCAATGGGATTCAGGTGGGGACTTTGACTAGACCACTCCAAAGTCTTCATTTTGTTGTTCTTAAGCCATTCAGAGGTGGACTTGCTGGTGTGTTCTGGATCATTGTTCTGCTTCAGAACCCAAGTGCGCTTCAGCTTGAGGTCACCAACAGATGGCCGGACGTTCTCCTTCAGGATTTTTTGGTAGAAGCAGAATTCATGGTTCCATTTACCACAGCAAGTCTTCCAGGTCCTGAAGCAGCAAAACAGCCCCAGACCATCACACTACCACCACCATATTTTACTGTTGCTATGATGTTCCTTTTCTGAAATGCCGTGTTACTTTTACGCCAGATGTAATGGGACCTCCACCTTCCAGAAAGTTCCACTTTTGTCTCGTCAGTCCACAGAGTATTTTCCCAAAAGTCTTGGGGATCATCAAGATGCTTTCTGGCTAAACTGAGACGAGCCTTTATGTTCTTTTTGCTCAGCAGTGGTTTTGGTCTTGGAACTCTGCCATGCAGCCATTTTTGCCCCCCAGTCTCTTTCTGATGGGGGAGTCATGAACACTGACCTTCATTGAGGCAAGTGAGGTCTGCAGTTCTTGGATGTTGTTCTGGGGTCTTTTGTGACCTCTTGGATGAGTCGTCGCTGTGCTCTTGGGGTCATTTTGGTCGGCCGGCCCCTCCTGGGAAGGTTCACCGCTGTTCCGTGTTTTCACCATTTGTGGATAATGGTTCTCACTGTGGTTCTCTGGAGTCCCAAAGCTTTAGAAATGGCTTTGGAACCTTTTCCAGACTGATAGATCTCAATGACTTTGTTTCTCATTTGTTCCTGAATTTCTTTTGGATGGCAGCATGATGTCTAACTTTTGAGGATCTTTTGGTCTACTTCACTTTGTCAGGCAGGTCCTATTTAAGTGATTTCTTGATTGAGACCAGGTGTGGCAGTAATCAGGCCTGGGTGTGACTAGAGAAATTGAACTCAGCTTTCCAAAGATGTGATAAACCACAGTTAATTTATGTTTTAACAGGGGGGGGCAATCACCTTTTCACACAGGGCCAAGTAAGTTTGGATTTTTTTCTCCCTTACTTATAAAAACATTTAAAAACTGCATTTTCTGTTTACTTGTGTTATCTTTGTGTCACATTTAAATTTGTTTGATGAAACATTTAAGTGTGACTAACATGCAAAAAAGTAAGAAATCAGGAAGGGGCAAACACTTTTTCAGACAACTGTATATATATAGGATGTTTTACCTTTTATTGTTTTTAATTGCTTAAAAAAATCAATCATGTTCAACATAATTTGATTTTTTTTTTTTTAAGCACTCCTTAATGTCAAGTGATAACTGATTTCTACAAAATGATGTCAAATAAATAAAAATATGTAGCATGAAATAAATTCTTGCATAAATATTAACCCCTCTTCATGTCAGTACTTTGTAGAAGCTCCTTTTGCTGCATTCACAGTACAGAGTTTGTGTGAACAGGTCTTAATCAGGCTTGCACATCTGGACACTGCAGTTTTATTTCATGCTTCGTCGCAAAACTGTTACATCACTTGAAACACAGTCACTGTATTCAGGTGATCTCTATTCCAATAACTGTAAGACTCCAGTCAACTCTTGCAGTTGTTGACTGGACATCTGTTAAATTAGGCAATTACTTACTTTATGTTATGTTACATTATTTAATGTAATAGTGATAATTTTGTAGAAATCAGTTTTCAACTTGACATTAAGGAGGTTTTTTTTAATTAAGTAAAAAAAGCTGAATTATGTTGAACATGATTGATTTATTAAAGCAATAAAAAGGTAAAACATCCAAGGGAGCGATGCAGTTCAGCAGCTGAGCAGCAGTTTAGACAGTTTCTGCTTTGTTTAGTTCATTATTTGAGCTGTTGTGTGTCTGTGTGTTACATAAGCACCCTGCTTTGTAATTTACCTAAAAGCCGTGAAATGTGAGATCACACACACACAGTCTCATGTTTGAAATTTCATCTGCACCCAGCATCACTTTCAGTCACAACAAATTTCTAAGGATTTTACTTTAACGTTACAGAATTTGATTATTTTATCTTAAATGAAACTATCAAACTTGGTTGTTCAGACAGGTGGGAGACCATCAGGGAAACCTGTTTCTTTAATATCTTTCAACAGGCAAACATTCCTGTATTATTTTTACAAAAAGAGCTTAGAGAGTCATAAGTAGGAATGAAATAATATAGACCTCAATCTGGTCAATTATTAGTTGCGACTATCCATTAATAATAATTTAGTTAATTACAGTGTTCTGAATTAATGCTACTCATTCCTAGGACTACTTTACATATTTATAGAATGACTACTAATTTAACTTACAGTAATGTGGTTTTCTTTCAGGCAGAGATAACATTAATTTTTTCCTGTCTTCCATGTGAATTTATTCTGATACAGTAACACATACACTACATTGCCAAAAGTATTTGGTCACCCAGGTTTCAATCACTTCCATGTCCACAGGTGTATAAATGAAGCAGCTCGGCATGCAGACTGTTTCTACAAACATTTGTGAAAGAATGGGTCGCTCTCAGGAGCTCAGTGAATTCCAGCGTGGAACAGTGTAAAAGTGTAAAGTTTGGTGGAGGGGGGATTATGGTGTGGGGTGTTTTTCAGGAGCTGGGCTTGGCCCCTTAGTTCCAGTAAAAGGAACTCTGAATGCTTCAGCATACCAAGACATTCTGGACAATTCCATGCTCCCATATTTGTGGGACCAGTTTGGAGCTGGCCCCTCCCTCTTCCAGCATGACTGTGCACCAGTGCACAAAGCAGGTCCATGAAGACCTGGATGCAGAGTCTGGTATGGAGGAACTGGACTGGCCTGCACAGAGTCCTGACCTCAACCCCATAGAACACCTTTGGGATAAATTAGAGCGGAGACTGAGAGCCAGGCCTTCTGGTCCAACATCAGTGTGACCTCACAAATGTGCTTCTGGAAGAACGGTCAAAGATTCCCATAAACACTCCTAAACCTTGTGGACAGCCTTCCCAGTAGATGAAGCTGTTCTAGCTGCAAAGGTGGACCAACATCATTCTGAACCCTATGGATCAGGAATGGGACGTCACTGAAAGGGATAGAACACCCACTGATGTGTGGGTGTCCGCAAGACTCTGGAGCACTTTTTTAATATCTCAAATGCAGCCTGAGATTGGGGGGATTTTCGATATCCACCAACATTCATACAATGGAGTTCAACGGTATCTGAAATAAAAAAGTCCATAAAAGTCCACAAAAACTTGTAAATATTCCTCCATACTGCTCGTCCAATGTAATCCAGGAGTCCTGAGTGGGTAGTGTCCGTAATTTACTCAAAAGACAAAATTGAGTATTTTTTATAGCCTAAACAGTAGAACATCACACGTCTGCGATGTGCACACATGTAAGTTCATGACACTATGGAAGCTGCAGTGTTCAGCGCCTACTCTGCCGATAATGCAAGCGTAGAAGAAGAAATTTGCAGTTTACATTGTGCTAAGAGAATCCGAACTGCAGACAAACACAAGAGGGGTTTGTTATTGATTTAAAAGAAAGAAAGAAAGAAAGAAAGAAAGAAAGAAAGAAAGAAAGAAAGAAAGAAAGAAAGAAAGAAAGAAAGAAAGAAAGAAAGAAAGAAAGAATGCATGATCTTTGCGGCAGCTAGATGTTCTACTGTTTCCAGTAAATTCTGGACGCTACCCACTCAGGACACTTGGATAACATTGGACAAGCAGTATGGAGGAATATTGACAAGTTTTTGTGGACTTTTGGTTCAGTCGCAAAAGGGAACACATCATCCTGTGGGTGCACTATTCCTTTAAACAAATCCCATTGGTGTCTTATTTATTCTTATGTGTTTGAAACACAATGTAGTTAGTTTTGCTAACATTAAGTAATAATTTATTGCACTTGAACCAGGTATTGACTTTTTGTAGTTTAGTATTAAGAAGATGCTGAACATCAAGTGGGTTTTCATGTGAGAGAAACAGGTTAGTGTCATCAGCAAACATGATGACCTTATGTAATATTTGAGAATAATTTACAAAGTAACATGTAAATAATAAAGAGCAAAGACCCCAGAATTGAGCCCTGGGGGACCCCATATTTGACTTCCTTTTTTTAACGATATATAGTTGACAGTATTTGGGATGTCACTTAAGCTCATATGAGGCGGGTGAGACAATACTTTCGGCGATATAGTGTATCTTCATTCTGACACTTCTGTAATAATCTTACATGTCTCAACTTTCTGTAGCGACCAGGATTATGCGTACAGCCTTGTAGTTGGGAAGATAACCTTAATTTGTTTGGGGTTTGTCATTTCAGACAGGAAGCAGAAAAAATTGCCTCTTTTAATCTTCAGGACCAGGTCCCCAGGATCCCAGAAGGACTTTCTAAAGCTCTTTGCTGGATGTTCTCTGTCCAGATTATCCAACACCGCTTCAGTCAGGTCGAGGTCCGGGTTCTGGGGAGGATCCATCCCTCCATCAGACCTGTTGCCACTTTAATCAGATTAAACTCAGTAAATTTTGTGTAACCTTGTTAACCAACAAAAAACCAACGGTCATCACATACTGTTCCTCCACCTCAACTCATGATTTATTGGAGGAATAATCAGATCAACTGGAAAAGAACTGCTGACATTGTTATCTTTTGTCATTTTTGGATCCAGAGGGAGGTTGAGTGGACTGCCGCTCAACCCGGTGCAGTCTTGGGAAAGATGCTGGAAAGGAAAGAAGAGGAAATTTCGGCACATTTAATCTGTGAAAAATTTATTGTTGAGCTTTCGGCGCTTGAAGATCTTCACGAGAGGTAAAAATCATCGACTGAACACCACTCAACCTGCGCACAATTTAGCAACTAGTCTTCCTGGGGTCCAAATTAAAAACATATGGTAAAAAGAACAGCCACAGATACAAAATTTCCAAAAATGGCATTTCTCAGTACAAAGTAGTTTATAAATGATCAGAGAATGCAGAGAAGAAAAATAAAATAAAACAGTCAAAAATACAAAAACACTTCAAGGCATCGCACAAACAGCCTGAAAACTTTTTTTTTTTTTTTTTTTTGTGACAAATATCAAGTTAATGTAGAGATAAAGGTCTGATAAAACACACAACCTGCAGTGATCACATAAACTAATGGCACATTTCTGTTTTTCATTCATAAAATCAGGAGAAAACATCACCTATTTTTAAAAAAAATCTCATAATTATAACTTTAGAAATAGAATTATGACTTTGAATATAATAATAATGACTTTTAATTGAAAAATAATGACTTTTTTAATCTCATAATGACCTTATATCATATATATGATTTTTTCTGATACTATTGACTTTTTAACCTCGTGACTTTTTTGTAGCTTTTGACTTTTATTGACTTTTTATCTCATAAATGTAGCACTTATGTTACCAGTTCATCTTATAACTATTTTTAGCTCATGATAACTTATATCTCATGTTTACTACTATTTTATCTCAGAATAAGCTCATGAGTTTTCATCCCATAATTAGAACATTTATTGTCTTTTAATCTCTTAAATATAAATGTTATGAATACAGTTGTTACCAATTCATCTCATGACTATTTTTAGCTCATGATAACTTTTTATTACATGTTTATTATTATTCTTATCTCATAGTAATGACTTTTTAACAGAAGTGCCAAACTACCACAGCCATGGATTATATAATGGAGCAGAATCAAGTTATAACCAGAAAGATTCTTGCTATAATATGACACACCTCCATTATATATATGCTCAAGATTATTGACACCCTCCAATTAAAGAAGGAAAAAAATCAGTTGTCAGTGAAATAAGTTGAAATTGACAAAAGTAATAATAGATGAAAATTATAAGAAAATCATAGCACTGAATTTAAATTGTGGTTCAAAATAAATATTAAAAACAAACACACAAAAAATAAAACATGCCAACAAGCATGGTGGGGCTCTAAAGTTTAATTTATTGAGCAACATTCTCGGGCAATCACTGCAATCAGGTGTTTTCTGTGACACTCAATAAGACTTTTACACCTGTTGACAGGTGTTTTGGTCCACTTCTCACAGGAAAGGTGATTGAATGTGTCTGGGACAGTTTATCATTACAATTATTATTATAATTATTATAATAATACTATTATACTATTACTATTACTACTATTTCTATGGAGAGGATTAGGGCCACTGAAGAAAAAAAGTAAAATTCTGAGAAAAAGGCGGAATTCTGACTTTTTTTCTCAGAATTCAGACTTTTTTTCCGAAGTTGAAAAAAAAACTCCTGAAAAAAATTTCTGAGATTTAAAGCCAGAATTCTGACTTTTTAAAAATTTTTCTTTTAAATTCCTGTAAAAAAAAAAAAAAAAAATTTTCAAATTTTCTGAAAAAAAGTCATAATTATTACTTTTTAAGAAATTCAAAAAGAAAAATTCCTGTTAAAGTTTTTTTGTATTTCTTTTTTCAAATGTTCGGAAAAAAAAGTCAGAATTATGACTTTTTAAGGAATTCAAAAAGAAAAATTCCTGTTAAAATTTTTTTAATTATATATATTTTTTCAAATGTTCTGAAAAAAAGTCAGAATTATGACTTTTTAAGAAATTCAAAAAGAAAAATTTCTGTTAATTTTTTTAAAATTATTTCTTTTTTCAAATGTTCTGGAATAAAAGTCAGAATTATGACTTTTTTTCTCAGAATTATGACGTTTTGCGGAAATTGAAATTTTTTTCCTGAAAATAAAATTTTTCTTTTAAATGTTCTTGAAAAGTCAGAATTCTGGCTTTTTCTCAGATTTCTTTTTCTTCAGTGGTCCTTATCCTCTTCCGTATATTTCTAACTACAATTTAAAAGAAAACCTTTATTTCACTAAATTATCATTTAAATTTTTTATATTACTAGTTTTTTTTAGTTTTTTGTTATTTGAATTATTATTGTGAATTAAGCCTTTTCTGTCAGTAATCTTGAGCACGACTGTATATCATGGCTGTGGCAGTACTTTTTAGCTCATTATAACTTTTTTTAATCTCATAATTAAGAGATAGTATCTTTAATTTACAAGCTTCTGTAAAAACGGGTTTAATTAGGTTCTATTAATTAATTTTCTATCAAATTGGTTGAAGAGGAGCTGAAAACTGTATTTTTTAATGACATTTTCCAGATAGTGGGATTAGAAAGAGGAGGAGGAGAAATGGGAGGAGAAGGAGGAGGAAGAGGAGGAGCTGAAGATGGAGGAAGAGGAGGTGTTGTGCTCGTCTGCGACCAGAGGAGAGGAGCGGCCGCCATGTTAACCAAGAAGCCCGGAGCCCCGGTCCTCCCTACGGGTGAGCACAGCTTCTGTAGCCGGCTTGGGGGCTCGTGAGCCCCGCCGCTGCGGCGGAGACACACCGCCGTCTCTCCGCCTCGGCTGGACCCGATCGGAGCGAGCCAGAACCGGGAGGAAACACTGCTGGGAAGGCTGGAGGCTCTGCTAGCTTACCTGGCAGCAGCAGGACGAGTCCCTGAGGCTCGTCTTTCTGTCTCTCCTCATTAAATTAACTGTAATCTCATAAAGGCAGACAGAGGAGACGCCGCGCGCTGGATGTCCAAACTAAACAGATAGAAAGCAGCTAAACTGGAAGCAGCTCCGGACGTCTTCCTCGCTGTCTGTCAGGTTTATTTTTAGCCTTCAGATGAGAAGTGACAGCAGCAGCAGAAGCAGCTTTCCTGGTGTGTTTCCCTGCTGTGTTTATGTCTGCGTGGAAAGCCTCCCAGCACTTCTCAGGCTGTTTCTTCCGTCTGAAACGCTCCTCCGTGGGTGTAGCGTTGAATTTGGTTGTCTGTGGCAGTTAGTGTGTGTTTTCGGTTGCCTGGTGAATGTTGGCCTCCGGGTTGGTTGACAGGCAGGGAAACTGCTTCGTTTCTTATCAGTTTCAGGTCAGTTTCTTTCTCTTTGCTCCATAAAAATGTCTTAATCATTCTGAATGTAGATTTATTTATTGAGGATGTTTATTTACCAACTTAATGTTGTCACGGAGAGTCACAGCTGTGTTTTTATTCATGTGCGAGTGACTGTTAGCATGAATGTATCTGCTGAAACTATCTGAACAAAATGTACTTATTTTTATTTACACAGAGATCTGAAGATTTGTTTTAACCTTATTCTTTAATATATATAAATAGGGTTCAATATATCTTTTAATTTAATTTAAACTATTTTAACTGGTTAGAGACAGTTACTTTTAACACTTCCCCAATTAACATGGGGATGTTTATCATAAACATTTATATAATCCGTCATAATAACATAATATAATTACCACTAAAACTGAACAAAATCTTAATAGATTTAACTGTAATTAAGTTAACTAAGTTGCTGCTTTAACTCAAGACAACATAAGCAGCGTCATTAGTAAAACAAGACACAATGACACAAGTGGGAATGTGATGTCAGACATCTTATCTGGCTGGAGTTTAGCTGGCATGCAGTCCATGGTCAAATGACTCTGCAGTAGTTATGGCTTTTATTGGCTCTGCTTCTTGTTGGTAATGATGGGAATGTGACAGCCAGGTGCACTTGCAGAGTTTCACTGAAGGTGCTTCGCTCTGGGCTGCAGGACTGAGCACAGCTCCGATTAATCTGCAAGAGCAGATGTTTTGTTTCTTCAGGTGCTCTGATCAGGATGTTTCATACTGAATAAGAAACCTCATCTGTGGGGGGTTTGCAGGGTGTATGTGTTCATATCTGCCTCTAGGTGTTTCCAAACTTGTTAATCCATGTCAAATTTTTGACCAAATTGACCAAAGCGTTTTTCCTGACTGCGCTATCCCAAACAAGCTACAGTTAGCTGCTAGTTTAGCGTTAGCCAGCAATCATCTGCTGCTGTTTTTTTTTTATCTTTTCAACAAAATAGCTGAATCGGTGAGATGATGGTTAACGTTTCTTACTTTCCAGTAGGGATTAACCGATATATATATATATATTTTTTAGGACCAATACCAATACTGATATTTTCTCATCAGCCGATGGCCAATAAAAACCTGGTGATATTTAGAGCCGATACTGCATTTGACCCTAAAATTAATATAATGAAGGATACAATGAAAGTAATTTTGAAAGATAAAAGCTAAACAAAATACTTCAAATAAATATATGAAAAAAATTCTTCTTTTTTTTTTACAGACTTTAAAACTTCTAAAGACTGGGGTTGGGAAAAAATATTGATACACTGAAATATCGCAATATTTTTATATGCTGATATATAGACATTTAAAAATGCAGTATTGATCTATTTTACTTACGAAATCTTGTGATATTTCATCATTCTGATACGAAATCTCGCGAGAATTCACAAAAAATTTCACATAATTTTCATATGCTGATATATTGAAATTTAAAAACACGGTATCAATCTGTTTTACTAACTAAATCTCCAGATATTTCATTGTTCTGTTACGAACTCTCACGAGATTTCACAAAGTATCATGAGATTTTTGTAACAGAATGATGAAATCTCCAGAGATGTTGCAAGTAAAATAGAGCGATACCACATTTTTAAATATCGATTTTGATATATGAAAAAAAATCACGATATTTCAGTGTATCGATATGTTTTCCCACCCCTATTTTTCAAAGTGTTGGAAACGGATATCAAAACTGCTATTTGCAATGACTGCTTATTTTTTCAGCTTTATTATCTGTATCGTTATCGGCCACATGAGTTTTAAAATATCGGCATATCTGATATCGGCCAAAAATTTCAATATCGTGCATCCCTACGTGTAATACATATTCATTTCACCAATAATCAATAATCACCCTATTAAATGTCATGACTGATAAACCGCGAGGATCCGTCAGTATCGTCATTTTCTGTTTTTACGTCCGTATCAGCAGATCAGAGCCAGTTCTGCACAAAACAGCAACAGGTCCTGCAGTCCAGGTAGAGGTCCTGCAGTCCAGGTAGAGGTCCTGCAGTCCAGGTAGAGGTCCTGTAGTCCAGGTAGAGGTCCTGCAGTCCAGGTAGAGGTCCTGCGGTCCAGGTAGAGGTCCTGCGGTCCAGGTAGAGGTCCTGTAGTCCAGGTAGAGGTCCTGCGGTCCAGGTAGAGGTCCTGCAGTCCAGGTAGAGGTCCTGCAGTCCAGGTAGAGGTCCTGCAGTCCAGGTAGAGGTCCTGTAGTCCAGGTAGAGGTCCTGTAGTCCAGGTAGAGGTCCTGTAGTCCAGGTAGAGGTCCTGTAGTCCAGGTAGAGGTCCTGCAGTCCAGGTAGAGGTCCTGCAGTCCAGGTAGAGGTCCTGTAGTCCAGGTAGAGGTCCTGCAGTCCAGGTGAGGTCCTGTAGTCCAGGTAGAGGTCCTGCAGTCCAGGTAGAGGTCCTGTTGTCCAGGTAGAGGTCCTGTAGTCCAGGTAGAGGTCCTGCGGTCCAGGTAGAGGTCCTGAGGTCCAGGTAGTGGTCCTGCGGTCCAGGTAGAGGTCTTGCGGTCCAGGTAGTGGTCCTGCGGTCCAGGTAGAGGTCTTGTGGTCCAGGTAGTGGTCCTGCGGTCCAGGTAGAGGTCTTGTGGTCCAGGTGGAGGTCCTGTGGTCCAGGTAGTGGTCCTGCGGTCCAGGTAGAGGTCTTGTGGTCCAGGTGGAGGTCCTGTGGTCCAGGTAGTGGTCCTGCAGTCCAGGTAGAGGTCTTGTGGTCCAGGTAGTGGTCCTGCGGTCCAGGTAGAGGTCCTGCGGTCCAGGTAGAGGTCCTGCGGTCCAGGTGGAGGTCTTGGGTCCAGGTGGAGGTCTTGGGTCCAGGTAGAGGTCTTGGGTCCAGGTGGAGGTCCTGTGGTCCAGGTAGAGGTCTTGGGTCCAGGTAGAGGTCTTGTGGTCCAGGTAGAGATCTTGTGGTCCAGGTGGAGGTCCTGCGGTCCAGGTAGAGGTCTTGCGGTCCAGGTAGAGATCTTGTGGTCCAGGTGGAGATCTTGTGGTCCAGGTGGAGGTCCTGCGGTCCAGGTAGAGGTCCTGCGGTCCAGGTAGAGGTCCTGCGGTCCAGGTAGAGGTCTTGCGGTCCAGGTAGAGGTCCTGCAGTCCAGGTAGAGGTCTTGTGGTCCAGGTAGAGATCTTGTGGTCCAGGTGGAGGTCCTGCGGTCCAGGTAGAGGTCCTGCGGTCCAGGTAGAGGTCCTGCGGTCCAGGTAGAGGTCTTGCGGTCCAGGTAGAGGTCTTGCGGTCCAGGTAGAGGTCTTGGGTCCAGGTAGAGGTCTTGTGGTCCAGGTAGAGGTCTTGGGTCCAGGTGGAGGTCCTGTAGTCTTTCAGAATTGTAGGATTTATTTATTCTGCACAACAGATGTTTATTTCACTTTCTTTCTACATCGTCTTGTTTTGTTGGCATCAGGAGACATGAATGAATGAATGAATGAATGAATGAATGAATGAATGAATGAATGAATGAATGAATGAATGGGTTAATGAATGAATGGAAAGGTTTCATGTTCTTTTACACATGTATGATGTTGGGAAATGCTGACCCTGAGTCCAGCTGTGTGGGGCTTCTGGAGGCGGTTTTGCAGACGGGACCAGGACTACCAGAACCACCTGAAGACCCGGTGACGAGCCGTTATGTAATCGTGCTGACAGACATGGCTGCTGCAGCTGCAGCTGCCGCCATGCCACAACGCTCTATATTAAGACCAACTCTTGATCCCGGAGGTGAAAACTTCTTCACACGCGTGCGTTTGATGATGCAGCGAAGGGGGCGGTCCGGAGAGGGGCCGGGTCGGGTCGCGGGTCACCAGACCAGAACCTGTCGGAGCCAGGTGAACCGTCTTGAAAAGCCAAAGCAGAAGTTTGTCTTCTTAAGGTTTTAGGATTACACTGACCTGGAAACGGCAGACGTGTTGAGTCACCCCCCGATCCGATCCGATCCGATCGTCCATCTGCACATCCCGTAATCACAAGCTGACGAGCTTCATGCGGTCAACATGAAATTAACACCTGCTGCTCGTATTTTTAGCAGCTCGTAGATTTTTTTTTCTTCTTTTCTTGCAAAGGGAATCCAGCAGGAATGTTTTGGTCGGGAAAAGGAGGCGTTGCGGCCACGTGGAGACATTTGGCACTCGTAGCAATCACAAGTCAGGACACGGGGAGCCGTCTCTGCCCGAGGTCGCCGCTTAATTCCCGCTGAATGTGGTGACTTTTAATCATTTACCTCGTTAGAGCTCCACATTCCTGCTCATCAAACCCCAACACGGTCCTGCGACTGACCGTGGCCCCCCCCCCTCGTTGTGCAACCGCTTCATTAGCGGTTTGAGTTTCCAGTGTTTTGCTGCTACGGGCTGCGTGGTGACAGTTTGTGCTGCCTCGGGCGCTGTTCCAGTTTCACTCCATGTTTTTCTGTCCCAGCCTCATGTCATGCACCAACAAACACTTCACTGTATGAAGAAGTGGGATCGTCCCTGAGGGGAAACCGTTTCCACTGTCACACGCTGATGAAGGCAAGTCAGAGAAACAGATTTATAAGGTCTTATTTAAGAAAAGAATGATGATGTCTGCAGAGATGGTGGTTTGGTTGGTGTATTGTGTCTGATTTACTTCGGTTTTACATTTTTTTAGCAACCCTGAACAATTTTAGGGTTTAGAGGTGACATCATCACCTGGTTTGTCAAGAAGAGCAGCTTCGGCTTGATTCTGCTAGATTTTCTTTTCAAATAAAATGAAATGGAAAAATACTTAATTTATCCCAGTAGGGAAATTCAGTATTGTAACAGTCTCTCTCTCTTTTTTTAACAGTATAACTAGGGATGTACGATATTGGAATTTAGGCCGATATCTGATATGCCCATATTTTAAAACTCACGTGGTGTATTGATACCAGTATCAAAGCTGAAAAATTAAGCAGTCATTGCAAATTGCATTTTTAAGGGTGGAAAAAAATATTGATACACTGAAATATCACAATATTTTCAAATGCCAATATCAAATCACTATTTAAAAATGCAGTATCGATCTATTTTACTTACAAAATCTCACAATATTTCATGAATTCTCGCGAGATTTCATAACAGAACGATGAAATATTGCAAGATCTTATAAGAAAAATGGATCAATACTGCGTTTTTAAATGTCAATATGATACCACCATATGAAAATATCGCAAAATTGTGAATTCTCGCTATTTTTCTAAACAGAACGATGAAATATCACGAGATTTCATTTGTAAAATAGCTCGATACGGTGTTTTTAAATGTCAATATATCAGCATGATATCATATTGACATTTATATGATATCAGCATATGAAAATATATCGATATTTTTTCCCACCCCATGTCTTTAGAAATTTTAAAGTCTGTAAAAAAATAGTTTCAGATGAGAGGAGCTGAGACTGTAAAACCTGACAGAGCAGAAGCTGCAGCTCATGATGATGATGATTAGGGATGCATGATATAAGCAGCCCCTGGTATCGCCATATATCGGCCTTAAAACTGAGTTATGGACATCAGCCATTCCACCAATATTTATTTATTTATTTATAGTAAAAAATAAAAACCAAAAGCTTGATTTTCACAGAAAACGACTTGAAATACTGACTGAACGACTGAAATATCGCAATATTTTCATATGCTGATATCATATTGACATTCAAAAATGTGGTATCGATCTATTTTACTAACAAAATCTTGCAATATTTCATCGTTCTGTTACGAAATCCTGTGAGAATTCACAAAATATTGTGAGATTTTGTAACAGAACGATGAGATCTCGTGAGATTTTTAAGGAGAATAGATTGATACAATCTTTTTAAATATCGATTTGATATTGGCATGTGAAAATATCACCATATCCCAGAGTATCTATTTTTTTCCCACCCCTATTTTTTTAAAAGTGTCGGAAACGGATAACAAAACTGCTATTTGCAATGACTGCTTATATCGGTATTGATATCGGTTATCAGCCACATGAAGTTTAAAATATCGGCATATCAGATATCGGCCAAAATTCCAATATTTTGCATCCCTAATGATGAGCAGGAGGGACCTTGTTTTCTTTCTCATCTTTTCTGTTTACTCTGCACTGGTAGAAAAATCGAACTTGTTCAGCTTGTTGAGACCTGGTCTCCTCCATTTACTTCATATCAAGCAGCTGTTTTTTAGTTGAAACAGTACAAAGGTATCACTCCTCTGCAGTCATGGAACTGACAAACACTGGTTAGAAATGTTTGTTTAATCCAAGTAATTAAAGATAGTTGGCTGTTTTTATGATTTCTTTATAAAAGTCTTGGGGAGGATCGTCTTCCAGACAGTTTAAATAATAGGGGTGGGGAAAAAAATGTCAATTCACTAAAATATTGCAATCTTTTCATATATTTAAAAACGTAATATTGATTTATTTTAATAATAAAATCTTGCAAGATATCATCGTTTTGTTACATCTCATGAGATTTCACGAAGATTTCTTTGTTCTGTTACAAAATCTTGAGATTTCATGACAGAACGATAAAATCTCGTGAGATTTTGTCAGTGAAATAGATCAATACCGCGTTTTTAAATATCAATATTATATCAGCATAAGAAATTATCGCTATATTTTAGTGTATCGCTATTTTTCCCACCCCTGGTATTTTGGGTTTGTTGGTGCAGGTTTTGAACCCGGAGAGCTTTGAGCTGCTCATCACCGTCCACCTTCGTTCTCATCGATTATTCCAGACAGCTGGAGGCTCAACGGGGCAGCGATTTAAAGATTTAGAGCGTCAGACTGCACATTTTGAGCTGGAGCAGAGGATTATTGTTCAGGTTTAGTCATGAAGACGAACAGGAGAGTGACTTCAGCAGGTAACGGGTTTAAAATGGTTCGAGTTTTCTCTGAATGTGAGAAAATGTCCTCACATATGCATGTGGCTCCAGATGGCTGTGATCATTTTCCATCTGTCTGGTAGCTGCCGGTGGGGGCCCGCCGGTGTTGAGACGGCGTGGACGTTCGAGTGATTCATCTACAGAGGCCTGTGAGGGCCAGAAATAAAGCGTCAGCACGTTGCAGGGATGAGGGCTGTGGTTTCCAGGCCGCTCTCTGACCCGTGTCTGCTGGTTTTTAACCCTTCGCCGGTGGATGCGTGCGGTCACGTTGCCGCAGATTCCCCGCTCGTCCTGTCGAGCAGCATGCCGGGCGCGCTCGCCGGCGCTCTGGCATTTCCAGCTCGGTGTCGGGTTCACATTCAGCATGCTGCTGTTCCACTCTGGTAGCATGCACAGGATACAGTATGTGCTTTCCAGTATGGATCCCAGTTACATTATGAGGAGCTGCAGGGGTGAAGCCGTGCATCGTGGTGCGCTGCAGAGCGTAGACACGCGCAGCCTTAAGTTTCACGCTGAGTTTAACCGGTTTTTGGCTGTTATTTCCCGTTCTGTAACTATAAATGCATCTGACTGTTGTCTTCGTTCCAGGTGGTCCTGATCAGTAGTTTTTCAACTCTCCAAAGGTTTTTCAAAGATTTCCTTTTGTGTTTTCAGTGAGGATAGACCGATACAGATTTTTTTAGGGCAGATGCTGATACTAATATTTTATCATAACCCTCAATCGATGACTGATACAACCTGCCGATATTTAGGGCCGATACTGCATATGACTCCTAAATTAAAATAATGAAGGATGATGGAGGGACGGATCCTTCCAGAACCTGGACCTCAGCAGGTCTGAAGGAGGGACGGATCCTCCCCAGAACCTGGACCTCAGCAGGTCTGATAGAGGGACGGATCCTCCCCAGAACCTGGACCTGAACAGGTCTGATGGAGGGACGGATCCTCCCCAGAACCTGGACCTCAGCAGGTCTGATGGAGGGACGGATCTTTTCCAGAACCTGGACCTCAGCAGGTCTGAAGGAGGGATGGATCCTCCCAGAACCTGGACCTCAGCAGGTCTGAAGGAGGGACGGATCCTTCTCAGAACCTGGACCTCAGCAGGTCTGAAGGAGGGACGGATCCTCCCCAGAACCTGGACCTCAGCAGGTCTGAAGGAGGGACGGATCCTCCCCAGAACCTGGACCTGAACAGGTCTGAAGGAGGGACGGATCCTCCCCAGAACCTGGACCTCAGCAGGTCTGAAGGAGGGATGAATCCTCCCCAGAACCTGGACCTGAACAGGTCTGATGGAGGGACGGATCCTTCCAGAACCTGGACCTCAGCAGGTCTGAAGGAGGGATGAATCCTCCCCAGAACCTGGACCTGAACAGGTCTGATGGAGGGACGGATCCTCCCCAGAACCTGGACCTGAACAGGTCTGAAGGAGGGACGGATCCTCCCCAGAACCTGGACCTCAGCAGGTCTGAAGGAGGGACGGATCCTCCCCAGAACCTGGACCTGAACAGGTCTGATGGAGGGACGGATCCCCTCCAGAACCTGGACCTCAGCAGGTCTGATGGAGGGACGGATCCCCTCCAGAACCTGGACCTGAACAGGTCTGAAGGAGGGACGGAATCCCCCCAGAACCTGGACCTCAGCAGGTCTGATGGAGGGACGGATCCCCCCAGAACCTGGACCTGAACAGGTCTGATGGAGGGACGGATCCCCCCAGAACCTGGACCTCAGCAGGTCTGATGGAGGGACGGATCCCCCCCAGAACCTGGACCTGAACAGGTCTGATGGAGGGACGGATCCCCTCCAGAACCTGGACCTCAGCAGGTCTGATGGAGGGACGGATCCCCCCAGAACCTGGACCTCAGCAGGTCTGAAGGAGGGACGGATCCCCCCAGAACCTGGACCTCAGCAGGTCTGATGGAGGGATGGATCCCCCCAGAACCTGGACCTGAGCAGGTCTGAAGGAGGGACGGATCCCCTCCAGAACCTGGACCTCAGCAGGTCTGAAGGAGGGACAGATCCTCCCCAGAACCTGGACCTCAGCAGGTCTGAAGGAGGGACGGATCCCCTCCAGAACCTGGACCTCAGCAGGTCTGATGGAGGGACGGATCCCCCCCAGAACCTGGACCTCAGCAGGTCTGATGGAGGGACGGATCCTTCCAGAACCTGGACCTCAGCAGGTCTGATGGAGGGACGGATCCCCTCCAGAACCTGGACCTCAGCAGGTCTGATGGAGGGATGGATCCCCCCAGAACCTGGACCTGAGCAGGTCTGAAGGAGGGACGGATCCCCTCCAGAACCTGGACCTCAGCAGGTCTGAAGGAGGGACAGATCCCCTCCAGAACCTGGACCTCAGCAGGTCTGAAGGAGGGACGGATCAGACTTCTGGATGTGACTACCAGCTGTCTGAAAATCTCTCTGTTTGACATCTTTGGTTTAGATATTTTTGTGAAATGCGTCACAACTAGAGATGCACCGATCCGATACCTGGATCAGATATCGGCTCCGATATTCACTATTCCCTGTATCGGATGAATTAGGCCGATCCACCATTCCGATCCAGTCATTTCTTTTATTATTATTATTATCATGCACAGCATCGCAGTTCCAGTGACATCGTCATTTCAATTCTATTTCTGCAACGCCAATTATCACGCAGAACAGATAAGTGTTATTTATTTAGTTTTGCTGCTGCTGCATTTTATTTGTTAATAAATAATAATAATTACATTTATATCTGTTTATTTTTGTTACTTTTTTAAGGAGGTTAAATGTTTATGTCAAACCTGATGCCTTCACCCATATGGTTCATTCAACAGTAGTATCAGATCGGTATCTGACTGGATCCGGAAAAAACTGGATTGGTGCATCTCTAGTCGCCACGGTGACGTCACATGCAGACGTTTGTCATGTGAAGACTGAAAACAGAAACGTTCCACCATTTTCCACCATGGCGGCAGTTTGTGTCGTCAGAGATCCTCGTCTTCCTTCCACATTTATCCCGTCTCACTTCCGCGCTCGGTGATCAGGGTGAGCGGCGTTCCATCGCTGACTTTTCCTTCTGGAATCCAAACATGACAAAGAATAAAAATGTCAGCTGATCTGATTACTCCTCCAGTAAATCATGAGCTGAGGTGGAGGTACAGTATGTTATCACTGCGGTTGGTTAACAAGGTTACACGAAAACTACCGAGTTTAATTTGATGAAAGCGGGACAGTCAGGAATATGGAATTACACCTGTTTGGACTAAGTTCGTTTGCCTGGTAAAGTTAAAGTTTCCTGTAGCTTCTGTTGTGTTTCATCATGCCAACAAAATCCATGTGTGTGTTACGCAACTCTCCCATCTGAGCAGCTGAACACGGAGTGAATTTAAAAGATGTTTTCAGACGAGAAGTAAAAGATTTGATTTCAGCAGAAACAAAAGAGGAAGCTGCTGGAGGATCATGTTTCCTCAGCATGTCAGAGAAATGAAACGGTTCTGAGCACGGATGCACAATATTGGGATTTTGGCCGATATCCGATTTGTCGATATTTTAAAACTCATGTGGCTGATAACAAATACTTTTATCCGGTTCCGACACTTTAAAAATGGGGGTGGGAAAAAATATCGATACACTGAAATATCATGCAGTTTTCATATGCCTATATCGAATATATATTTAAAAATGCGGTATATCTATTTTACTTACAAAATCTCGCAAGATTTCATCATTCCGTTACAAACTCACAATATTTCATGAATTCTCAGGAGATTTCGTAACAGAACAATGACATCTCGCGAGATTTTGTGAGCAAAATAGATTGATACCGCATTTTTAAATGTCAATATGATATCAGCATATGAAAATTGTTGCAAAATTTTTGTGAATTATTGCGAGATTTCATAACAAAACAATGACATATTGCTAGATTTTGTTATCAAAATACATCAATACCGCATTTTATCGTGTTTTTAAATGTCAATATATCAGCATATGAAAATATCAGAAAATTTTTGTGAATTCTCGAGAATTCTTGATGTAACGATGAAATATCACAAGATTTCATTCGTAAAATAGACCTATACAGTGTTTTTAAATGTCAATATGATATGAAAATATCACAGTATTTCAGTGTTTCAGTATTTTTTCCAACCCGTAGTCTTTAGAAGTTTTAAAGTCTGTCAAAGAGAAGTTTTTGAAGAAAACTTTTTTTTTTTTTTTTAGACTTTAGAAACAGCGAGCTGATTGGTTAAATATCGGTTAAGTATCGGTGGGGTGGCCGATGTCCCATACTCAGTTTTAAGGCCGATATAGGCCGATATAATATTATTCTGCTCATTTCTTCCCGTTTCCTGCAGCGAGCTTATGCGGTCGAGCTTCTTCCAGCAGTTTGCCTGGACTTTGCCATTCAGATGTTCGTCTTGTCTCTCGGAGTCGTTCTCATTAGCGGGATTAGAGCGAGCGTTCAGATTAGAGGCAAAGACCATCTGTCTGCAGTTGGACAGTAGCCTGCGAGGGTCCTGACCACCAGTTTCCATGTCAGAAAGCAGGTCATCTGCCTGGAAACCTTTGTTTCTCCACACTTATTATGAAGATGCATTGATTGCAGGAGGAAATGAGCGTAATATCTGCGACCTTTGACCTTCTTTCTTCATTTTATGACCGTTTGCAGCTGATTCAGTGGAACATGTGAAAAATAAAAAGAGAAACAGGTTAGATCTCTTGTTTCCAGCCAGAGCCACCAAAGAACTAATCAGCTGCTGGTAATTGATTGATCCTTTTCATGTTGGAAGAGAACACGCCACTTTGAACTCTTGGAGACCGTGATCCACGAAACAAGGAAACAATCAGCAGAAAAAATCAATAATAGAGGTAATGATTGGCAGAGGCTGCAACCTCACATGACTGGACTAAAGAAAACTGATGTAAATGCTTAGAAATGAAATAATTGAAGGTATTTGCTGGTTATTATTGATGGTTTTGGATTCTTAAAGGGAAATTTAGGGGGGGTGTTTGTCCTTTCATATATGTGAGTGATGGAGAAAGAAATTTTCCAGATAGCTCCAGTATTTAGCCGGGCAGCCTCGCAGTATGGGGCTGCCCGGCAACTGGCCTCCACGTCTAAGTCCGCCCTAAAAACCTGCTTTTTCTCCAAACTGAAGGGCTCAGATTAGGGATGCACCAAAAATTTGACCACCGAAAATTTCCAGACAAAAATTACCCAAAAGTCTATTTTCAGTTTTCGGCCGAAAGACATAAATCACCGAACCAACACGGCCGAAATCCAACACGCGACAATTTCTGTTTTTTTTATGTGAGAACATATTTAATTTCAGTCTTTCAGCAGCCAGTCAGTTATAAACCTGCATATTAGTATTTGTTGTAGTAGTACTACAGAGAAAAATGTAAAAGGCATTATGTAATGTACATGAGTGGGGTCAAACTAAATATTTTATTTTAAATTTTTATTTAAATTGTGCATTGCTGTAATTTCAGTGGTAAATGAATATTTCGATGCTGTTGTATTTGATTTCTTGCAATGTCTTGATTTTAGTGAGGTAAGGTGTTTCATAAAAATGTTCAAAAAATGCAAGATTGATCTGTTTTACCAACGAAATCGCGCGGGATTTTGTAAGATAACGGTGAAATCTTGCAAGATTTCATGAAAACCCGCAAGATTTCTTGACTGAACTACGGAAACTCGCGTGATTTCATTAGTAAAATAGATTGGTACCACATTTTTGAATATTGATATGATATCAGCAGATAAAAATATCGCAATATTTCAGTGTATCGGTATTTTTTCCCAGCCCTAGTATTTACATTACCTAGCAATCGCTATTTGTTTTGGTGTTTGTGTCCAAATCTCGAGAGCCTGGAAATCAAATTTTGTTTTGAAATCACATGATAAGAAAGGGATAATGTCAGACGAAGTGTCCATTATCGGAAATTAATCGACGACGTGGAGGCGTGAACCGTCCGACGCGAAGCCTCCACAAAATCCATTAATGTCTGATAATGGACAACCTCGGAGGGCATTATCCCGCTTATACCATGGTCACTTATGAAGGGAATAAATGTTAAGCCAATTATTCATAAAGTTGTATTTACTGTTAAAATAATTTCTGTTGCTATGGTTACCAACAAGTGTTTGAGTCAGAGCATTGATTTAGAACAATTGGGCTGTTTGTCACGCAAACTAGGAACATCTTTTCTAGGTGTCCAGATATAATTTTTTAACTGACACCCTGCAGCCAATCAGAATCGAGTATTCAGCCAGACCATAGTATAACTCGCGTCAAAACACGGGTAGAGGACGCGAGTTGTCGTGTGATTTCGAAACGAGATTTGATTTCCAGCGTAATGTAGATACTTTTATTCATTTCTCCTCTCTAGTATGTAAGAATGCACAATATAATCGGCCCCGATCAGTATCGGCCTATATCGGCCTTAAAACTGAGTATCAGATATCCGATAAGCCCGCTATTTCTAAAGTTAAAAAAAAAAAAAAAAAAAACTTCTTCTTCTTCAAAAGACTAGGGGTGGTAAAAAAATATTGATACACTGAAATATGGCGATATTTTTATATGCTGATATCATATAGACTTTTAAAAATGCGGTATCGATTTATTTTACTAATGAAATCTCACGATACTTCTTCCTGTTGTGAAAATTGCGAGAATTCACGAAATTTTGTGCAATTTTGTAACAGATTGATGAAATCTTGCAAGATTTTGTAAGTTAAATAAATCGATTGTGCATTTTTAAATATCAATTTGATATTGGCATATGAAAATATTGCGATATTTCAGTGTATCGATTTTTTATTTTCTCCCCCCACCCCTAAATTTCAAAGTGTCGGAAACGGATAACAAAACTGCTACTTGCAATGACTGCCTATTTTTCAGCTTTAATATCAGTATCGATATCGGCTATCGGCCACATGAGTTTTAAAATATCGGATGTCGGATATCGGCCAAAATTTCAATGTCGTGCATCCCTACTAGTATGGTGTCAGATGCTCGTTGAGCCCTTCAGTGAGGAAAAAAGCAGGTTTTTAGGGCGAACTTGGACGCGGGGGCCAGTTGCGCATACTTATCATTAGCTGGGCTGCTAGCTGCTGCTAAGCTGCCTGCCCGGATAAATACTGGAGCTATCTGGAAAATTCCTTTCTCCATCACTCACATATATGAAAGGACATATTAAAACACACCCCAGGTTTTAAAAAAAAGCGAAATTCCCCTTTAAATGTTCTTTGTTGTTTCCTGCTCATCGTGATCCAGGTGGACAGATGTGTCAGCTTTTTGCAGCCGTGCGGAGACGGAGAGGAAAACTTTCTTCATGGATTTATAGCTGGATGTCAGACTGTTGGCTGGTCGCGCACCTTCCTCAGGTATCTGCAGCTTCCTGAAAGTCCGCTCAGGCTTCCTGGTTGGCTGCGTGGGGGTAAAAGGAGCTGGCGTTGGCCGTCTTCGTCCAGCTCTGTTTCCACTTTAACTCCGGTAACTTTGCAAAGGGGAAGAGATTTGGCTGCTGGACTCCGGCGGGTTCAGATTTGCTGCTTTGAGTCGGCCTGAAGGGCTCCAGCCGGGTCAGATAAGGAACGTTGGAGGGGAAGTCGGTCAGAGTCCACCGCTATCAGCTGCTCTCAGCTCCGGTCTGAATCATCCCCTGCGACCTTTGACCCTGACAGTGGGACCTCTGTGTGAGAGGCTGCCAGTGTATCGGGATTATCGGCTATATTAAAACCTTCATCCTCCTCAGACCGAGTCAATCTGCCGGACCGACTGCAGACTGGACCAGATCCTGTCTGGGACAGTCTGTCCAAACACAGCGGCCTTCCAGACTGGTCTGCTGAGGTCACTTTATTTATTTATGATGAAGTCAAACGCCTGGATGTGGAGATCCCGTCGTCCAGCAGCATCGCGTCTCTGCTGGGTTTGTGTCGTAGTGAGCAGATGTCTGTGTTTGTGGCGGTAGTTGGTGAAAAAACACGTTTTAAAAGAGTGAATGCATCACCGGGATATGAATCTGCAACCGTTCTGATGGTCCAGCCACTTTGGTAAATGTTGATCTTTTATTAAATGTTGCAGGAGCAATGCTTTTCTGCGCTGTAAATTATAATTACAAATATTTAAACTGTTTTCATAAAACCAGTCCGAAGCCTGTCGGTGAAATGACTGAAATTAAAGCAGGTTTTTGTTTATTCTCAACTAAATCAGCCTTCAGATAAGATCAGAGATTAACCAAAATAGTTTTATTTTATTTTATTTTATTTTTTTTTTTTTTTTGTTTTTTTTTTTTTGTTTTGTTTTGTTTTGTTTTGTTTTGTTTTATTTTATTTTATTTTATTTTATTTTATTTTATTTTATTTTATTTTATTTTATTTTTTTTTTTTTTTTTTTTTTTTTTTTTTTTTTTTTTTTTTTTTTTTTATTTTATTTTATTTTATTTTATTTTATTTTATTTTACTTTATTTTACTTTATTTTATTTTATTTTTTTTTTTTGTTTTGTTTTTTTTTTTTTTTTTTTTTTTTTTTTTTTTTTTTTTTTTTTTTTTTTTTTTTTTTTTTTTTTTTTTTTTTTTTTTTTTTTTTTTTTTTTTTTTTTTTTTTTTTTTTTTTTTTTTTTTTTTTTTTTTATTTTATTTTACTTTACTTTACTTTACTTTACTTTACTTTACTTTACTTTATTTTATTTTACTTTATTTTTTTTGTTTTGTTTTGTTTTGTTTTGTTTCGTTTCGTTTTCGTTTTCGTTTATCCTTATTTTTTTATTATTCTTTATTGCTTTTATTTTTATCAGACTGACAGCAGAAGTGCACCACTATGTGTCCCTGAGAGTGGCCCTTAACCTCCAGCTGCCCCCAGGGAACCAAAACATAATAACTAGCAGCTTGTAAATCAATGAGAGACTTGTAAAATTTGGACTCTTATTTTCCCAATTGGAACAAATATTGATATTTTTCTCTTTTTTTTTTCATTATTTATATACAATATGGTCCAAAAGTTTAGACGCACTGCCATTAAAGACAGAAAAAAATCAGCTGTCAGTGAAACAAATTGAAATTGACAAAAGTAATTATAGATAAATATTGTATGAAAATCTTGACATTGATTTTAAATTGTAGTTCAGCAGAAATATTAAAAACAAACAAAAATTGAAACAAGTAAACAAGCACAATCGCACTCCAACACTTTGAGACAATCACAGCAATCAGGTGTTTTCTGTAACGTCCAATCAGACGTCTGCACCTGTTGACAGGTATGTTGGTCCACTGTTCATGAGCAAGGTGCTCTAATTTGTCTGGGACCGTTTTGTTTGTTTGTTTTTTAAAACGATTTTTTAAAACCACAATTCAAAATCAATGTTTTATTTCACTAAATCATTATTTATTAAATTTTTATTTATTATTACTTCTTTTAGTTTCTTGTTATTTGAATTTCTATTGTGAATTTAGCCTTTTCTTTAATGGAAATTCTCAGTCTGGACTGTAGTTCCTTCTGTTTTCTGCTTTAAAGTGAAATCTGTGATGTCATCTTCATGTCCTCTGAAGTTTCTCTGAAATACTCAGGTTTAGTTTTGTTTTTGTCGTCGGATGATAGAAGTCTGAAACTGTGAAGCGATGGTTGGAGCTGCACGTCCGCCTGCGGCCGGCATCGAAGCACTTCAGGGCTTCTGCTGTCAGGTTTTTTATGAATGCAGCCGTGTCTGACAGAATCATAGTTCACACGTTAAAGCCAACACGTGTGCTGCGATAGGAAGCGTTCGACGGCTCCGAGGAGAAGCTGGAGGCGAGCGACCGGTTGGTCTTGTTGCAGCTGCTGCTTCTGTTCAGGTCGCTTTTGTCCTAAAAGCTTTTGGATTTGTCGCTCAGAGCAGCTGCAGGTAAAGTCGGCAGCCACGTGAACGTCATGTTTGTGTCAGATACTCACTGGAACCAGTAATTTAAGAGATCGATGTTCACTAAATGTTCTGGGGTTGAGGTTTAAAGGGGAATTTCGTTTTTTATTTTCAAACTGGATCTATTTTCTAGCATGAAATACATTCATTTCCTCACCCAGACAGTTTTGATGTAACTTGAATTCCTTCAGGAGATATTTAGATCCACTCCAGATCAGCGTTTGTCCATTACCATGGAAGTGATGCAGGCAACCTCACACAGCCTCTAAATAAGACATTATCTGCCACAAACTCCTTCATTTCGCCAATGTGTTGTTACCAAACGTTAGTCGGACCTAAATCTGGGCAATATGGACCAAATATCATATCAGGATATATTTATTTTAGATGATGATATACGATATATACCGGTATTTTTACCCTAATTTGTATGAATCTTTCATTTCATATCAAACAGCTGTTTTTTAGTATTGAAACATGTTTAGCGTAAAGGTATCGCTCCGCTGCAGTGATGGAACTGGTTAGATATGTTTGTTAAATCAAAATAATTAAGGATAGTTGGCTGTTTTTTTATGATTTCTTTGTAAAAGTCTTGGGGAGGATCATCTTCCAGACAGTTTATATAATAGGGGTGGGAAAAAAATATTGATACACTGCAATATTTTCATATGCCGATACCATATTTATATTTAAAAACGTGGTATCCATCTATTTTACGAATGAAATCTCGCGAGATATCATCGTTTTGTTTCTAACTCTCATGAGATTTCACGAAATACCGCGAGATTTCATCGTTCTGTTACAAAATCTTTCGGTATTTTGTGAAATGTCGAGATTTCATAACATATGATATCTCACGAGAGTTTATTTTTATTAATTTTATTATTATATTATCATTTATTTTATCATTATTTTATGAGGTACGCCAATCGGAGGTCACAAAAGTTAATGTTGCTTCGGTATGTGCTTTTGCTAAAACCATGTCGGACTCCGTAATTTTTTCTCTGGCCCCCTGCCAAATCTGACCAATGATGACATGTTTAGCCGCATGTCGTCATTTAATCGCTGGTTGTCTAGGTGGTGTCCAGAAAACAACGTGGGCTTTGTAGATAACTGGGAAACTTTCTGGGGCAAACCTGGTCTTATTAGGAGAGACGGCATCCATCCCACTTTGGACAGATCAGCTCTCATTTCTAGGAATCTGGACGATTTTGTTAGTCAGTCAAACCATTGACAATCCAGGGTTGAGACCAGGACGCAGAGTTGTAGTCTTACACACCTCTCTGCAGTTTCCCACCTGCCGCCCTCCCACACCCCCATAGTGACTGTGTCTGTCCCCCGGGCCCTTAGAATAAAATCCAAAAACACCTCTAAGGTAAATCACAATAACCTAATAAAAATTAAAACAATAAACATAACAAAACAGAAAAATAAAACTATTAAATGTGGATTATTAAATATCAGATCCCTTTCTTCAAAATCTCTGTTAGTTAATGATCTGATTGGCGATCATCATGTTGATTTATTTTGTCTCACAGAAACCTGGCTGCAGCAGGATGATCATGTTACTATTAATGAATCTACTCCACCAGATTACTTAAATTTTCATGTTCCTAGAGCCGCAGGCCGAGGAGGAGGTGTGGCTGCTATCTTTCAATCAGGGCTATTTATTAATCCTAGACCAACGATTAGCCATAATTCCTTTGAACACTTAATTCTAAGCCTTTCTCATCCTAACTGGAAATCAGAGAAACCACTTTTGTTAGCTGTAGTGTATCGTCCACCTGGACCTTACTCAGAGTTTCTGACTGAATTTTCAGACTTTTTATCAGATTTAGTGTTGAATACTGATAAAGTTGTCGTTTTGGGCGACCTTAATGTTCATGTTGACGATAACAACGACAGCTTAAATATTGCTTTTAAATCTATGCTAGACTCAATCGGTTTTTCACAAAATGTTCACGAACCCACTCATTCTCATAATCATACTCTGGATCTTGTCCTGACGTATGGTATTGATAGTGAGGAACTGAAAGTTTTTCCCCATTTCCCCACTGTGTTCTCCTCTCTCAGCAGATCTGGCTGGATAACGTTGCAGTGTTTGTTGGTCTCCCTTTCTGTCTTCTCCCCCCCCAGCCGGTCGAGGCAGATGGCCGCCCTACCTGAGCCGGGTTCTGCCGGAGGTTTTTCCTCCCTGTTAAAAGGGTGTTTTCCTTCCCACTGTCACCCCTCCGTGCTTGCTCAGGATGGGGGATTGGACCGGGTCAAGTCAAGATTCGATCCAATCTGTTGGTTTCCTTAACTAGGCTATTATGAATCTGACCTGAATTTTTCTGTCTGTTTAAGCGCCCTGAGGTGACATTGTCATGAATGGACGCTATACAAATAAAGTTGAATTGAATTTTATGATCATTTTATTATTTATTTTTATTATTTATTTTTTAGTGAGTTTATGGGGGAGTGGGTAGTGTAGTCAGACCCGCGTTCGAGTCCCTGACACGGTACTCAGGTGAACCACTGTGGACCCTTGAGCAAGGTCCTTAACCCCCCCACCAACTGCTCCCCAGGAGCTTTAAATAGCAGCCCACTGCTCTCAGGTTCAACCTGAGATGGTTAAATGCAGAGAATGAATTTACTAATTGGGATTAATAAAGTTTTTTTTTTTTTTTTTTACGACCCCGTACTTCGTGATAAATCTGCAGGATGTGTTGTTAGGCAGCGTGGATGCTTGTAAACGGCTCCACAATCCGTTTTTAGTGTATTACAGTGTCGTGATGCAGCCGTGAACTGATCAATGACCGATGGTGGCCGTGATACTGGTATTGTTCCAGTACCAGTCTCCCATCTACAACACGGGAATATTCCTGCCACTGCGGTGGTTTAATCCGACATGGTGACCGTGGCGAAAGACGAAATAAATCATGTATCTGAACCTGCAGAAGTAATCCAGGTTTTCTGATTACGGTCACTCCTACTGTCCTGTTATCACCATGGTAACATGCATTAACGTTCTGATTTTTGTAACCAAACAAATACCAGGACTCAAACATTGTATTTCTCCAACATTTTGACATCATATCATGACCTAATCTGCATTAAAACTCGAGTCTTGCATGCAAACACGTCTTCTCTTAGATCCATAATGCTCTTCCTGGGTTTTCTTGCCCCCTGGTTGCAGGCGCATCCTATCAATGGCGTCATATAACGGTGACATCATAAAAGCTGCTTGGAGCTCACAGGGGGTCCGACTAATGTTTGGTAACATAACATTGGTGACATGAAGGAGTTTGTGGCAGATAATGTCTTATTTAGAGGCTACGTCAGGTTGCCTGCATCACTTCCATTATATCGGACATACGCTGATCTGGAGTGGATCTAAATGTCTCCTGAAGGAATTCAAGTTGCACCAAACATATCTGTGTGAGGAAATGAACAGATTTCATGCTAGATAATAGATCCAGGTTGAAAAAAAAACGAACTTCCCCTTTAATGTGATAAATGAGGGATTTTGACACGTTTTCAGCCGCATATCTGTGGTGATTTTGGTTTGCAGAACAGCTCTGTGTTATTTTATAATGACGCGATTCGTTGTCATGAATCATTGCTTCAGTCTTCACCTCACCGACATCATCCGGCTGCATCTCGAGTTGGTTTTCCAACTAAACTGAAGGGAAACATCATCTTCTTCCACAAAGAGAGATGTCCTCTCTGTATCCAACCCTCTACCTGCTGCTTCTATCTGCTCTCTTCTTTAAAAACTCCTTTATAAACTTATCATATTATCTGATGCTGAGTTATTTGTGTGATCCATGCCATTTTTATTCAGCTCACCCTCTAATTATTATCCCAATTCTTCCAGAGATGTCACAAAGAGCAAAAAATAGAACAAAATTAGAAGATTTTAACCTTTTTATTCATTAAACTGTGAATTTATTTGACCATGATGAAATTATTCTGTAAGCCGACGTCTGCGTGTGAAACTGATGGACTTCCTCTCGCTGATGTCTTCGGATATTTTAGGAGAGTTTATTTGTTCATTGAGTTTCGTTTGCCGCGGAGCTTCTAAGTGGTTTACATAATAAAACAGGAGGGACGGAATAAAACATTAAATCTTGGGAGATTGATGAGCATGCTTATGTAATACGTGATGCTCGGGGAGTAACGTCATGTGATGTTTGGATTTGTCAGTAAATGGTTCACTTTGTCTGATGTCCTGCGTCGGATGTAACATCATTAGTTTGGTTTCTGTGACGTTTTACAGCCGAGTTAAAGGCCTCAAATTAGAAATCACATTGGATTTAAGTCAGTTTTTAACCATGAAAACTTTAAACTAAGGAAGGATAAGTTGTTGCATGTTACGGTCCAGTGTTAGCCCGGTGATTCACCTTTTTTAATGCATCTATATTTACATTAGGAATTGATTAAGTAATAATAAGCTGAATTTGCTTAACCAGTTGAATGTGAAAGACTTTTTCCATTTATGACATAACAGTGAAACTTTTTCTTCGTCCTTTGTGAATTTTGTGGATTTCAGAATTGGATTGGGTGGATTTCCAGGAAAGCCGGGAACTTTTTCTAAAATGCAATAAAGAGACAAATCCAAAGAAACTTCATTCAGAAAATGGAAATTAATCTTTATTTTTTTTTCTTTTTTTAGGTGAAGAGATATTTAATTTGAATCAAGCCATTGTTTGAATTTTCATAAATCTTTTTCCTTTTTTTGTTATGAAGTGTACATTTACAATGTGATACAGTTGAGGAGAAAAAAGAAAAAAATGTTCTGGAAAACAGAGAGAAGAAAGGAGAAATATAGGATAGACTGATAATAATCAGATAAATGGGTGAGGGAAGCATCAACAGAAGATATTAGCAAAGTTTGTTAAAAAAAAAAAATTGTTTTAGATCAGTGATAATGACACTGAAGATTCCAAGTTGTAATAATTATGTTAATATCAAGAAGAACCATCATAATGATAAGAATAATATGGTAAAAATGGTTATGATATTGATCCTGGTAAATAAAAATAACTGACAATGACCATGATGATGATTATAATAATAATAGTTTATAATTAATCAACTAATAATCACCTGAATTTGCTTAACCAGTTGGATGTGAAGCTTTTTCCAAGTATCACATAACCGTGAAACTTTTTATTCTTTACTTGTGAGGTTTTTTTGTATTTCAGGATTTGATTGGGTGGATTTCCAGGAAAGCTGAGAACTTTTTCTAAAATGCAGTTAAAAGACAAATCCAAAGAAAGTTCCTTCAGAAAATGGAAACTAATCTAAAAATTATAGAAAATATAATCTAGGGAAAAAAAACAATATGAAATAGTTCAATCTGGTTGATAAGTAACAGGTGAGGGCGCCATCAATGGGTGTAAAAGCAGCATCTGCATTTTTTATGTGGGATTGTTCAGATTATAATTTAAATAAGACCACAATCAGACTGCCTCACTTCAGTGACATAAAAGTTATAGAAAATGCAACTTTAAGACTGGGGACACTGAAAAAGAGTGGATATTTATTCAGTTTAGGAAAGGGAGGTTTATTTGTAGAACTCCTGCACATAAAACATTAAAAACAAGGTACAGGAAACATTGAAAGTAAAAGAATATAGATAATTAAAATATTTAAAAAATAATAAATAATTCAAATCGTCTCTAGAATAAAAGACATTAAATAGAATTTGTGCCTCAAAAAATGTAAAGCAACAGATGACGGAATATATGGCAGTTTACATGTGAAGCAAACGTTTACATACCCTCCCATTAAAGGCGGAAAAAAAACCGCTGTCAGCAAAATAAGTTGAAATTGACAAAAGTAATAATTAATAAAAGAATTATGAAAATCATGACATTTATTTTGAATTTTGGTTTAACAGAAATATTAAAAACAAAAAATGAAACAAGTAAACGAGCATGATGGGGCTCTGAACTGCAATCAGGTGTTTTCTGTAACGTCCAATCAGACGTCTGCACCTGTTCACAGGTATGTTGGTCCACTGTTCATGAGCAAGGTGCTCCAATTTGTCTGGGACAGTTTATTATTATTATTATTATATTTTTAAAACCACAATTCAAAATCAATATCTTATTTTACTAAATTATAATTTATAAAATTTTATTTATTACTACTTTTTTTCTTTTTCTTGTAATTTGAATTACTGTTGTGAATTTAGCATTTAAGAAACCCACCCTCTTTTAGCCATAAATGGGCAAAAAAGTCTGATTTAGGCCACTATAGTCAGCATGTGAACACATGGCTTTGTGCCAAACTCCATCAGAAAATTCTCCACTTGAAATTTTAAAGAAAAACTTTGGTCTGAGCAGAATCTTGTGAATTTATTCAGGGAGTTTGAGGAAATCTGTGTAGAGAAACCAGGGACAGATGGAGCCTCATGAAGAGGAAAACCAGACAACAGCCTGTCGAGCAGCTGAAATCTTGGATTCAGCCGGCGTCTGTTAAAAACCTCCCATTCAGGACGTGAGGGTTCTGATTTCTGGCCCCGAAATCAGAGCAGATCCTGCATGTAAATGCTGCAGAAGACGGACGAAACGCTCCGTATCGGCCTCAGCGTAGAGCAGGAACGGGCCTTTCACCGGGATGAACCTGTTTAGAGATGTTTTAGATGAGAGAAAATTATTCATACCCTCCAATTAATTAAGTAAATAACAAGAAACTATTTTATAATAAATAAAAATTTACAAAATTATAATTAAGTGAAATTAAAAAAAGCTTTTGAATTGTGGGTGGAAAAAAAACTACCCCCAAAAAACACATTAGATCACCTTTTAAATGAACAGAGGACCAACATTTTAGCTTCGGAGCCTCATCATGCTTGTTTATTTGTTTCATTTTTTGTCTGTTTGTTTTTAAGATATTTCTTTTGAACCACAATTCAAAATCAATGTCATGATTTTCATAGATTTTTTATTTATTATTACTTTTGTCAATTTCATCTTATTTCACTGACAGCTGATTTTTTTTTTCCTTCTTTAATTTGAGGGTATGAATAATTTTGAGGACGACTGTATCTGCAATAAAAAAAAAACATGGCTTCCATTCTTATCGCATTTTAACTCAAAATACTTTTAGGACTTTCTCCCTTTGTTTTTCTTTTTTTTATATCTTTTTTTAAAAAATCTATATATTTACAACCTCTCTTCCTAAATTAATATTATTTTGAAATTATTATTGTTTATTATTTTATTATTGTTATTACTAAAAACAAGGTATATTTCCAGTAATCCCCCTTTTTTATCATTTTTTATTTATTTTTTGCCACAAGAATAAACATTTAAGAGTTTCTGACATTTTTTCTCAATTTTGTTTGTTTTAATGGGATTTTTTTCTCTTTTTTTTGTCTTTTGTTTGTTTGTTTTTCTCTGCTGACTGTTTGCTGCTTTTGTCTATTTCGTTTATAGTTGTTCGTTCCGTTTTGAGTATATTTTTGGTGATATTATGCATTGAATGAAAATAAATTTGTCATCTAAAAGGGGAAAAAAAAAAGATGTTTGTCAACGAATGTTCAGAAGATCTAACTGAGATTTCCGTTGCAGGCAAATCGGGCGAGCCGGTCTACTCCCCTGGTCACAGCGGCTCTCAGACGACGTCGCCCGTCACCCTGCCGCCACTCCGCAACAACAACCACAACCCTCTGACGGTACGAGCACGCACAGCAGCACAGCCTCGCAGGGTTACGCTTGCGTCTGCAGCACACCCTGAACTTTCCTAGAACACCCCGACCTGACATCTAAGCACCAGGAGAAGGCAACCAGACCCACTCTGGGTTCTTAAAGATGCCTCCGCTCACATGTGAGAGGCCTCTTTAGTCCGACCGACTGCTGTGAGTTCCAGGCATTTAACCTCTTGTGGTGTCTGGGAAGGGGGGTGTTGTAAATGCCTGAGACTCCACACCAGTCACTTGGAACTGAAGGGTTTCATATCATCTTAAAGAAACCTAATTACTTTGTTTATCAGCTGGCTGACAGAAGGGCTTCTAGGTGCAGATCAGAGTCCTCCAGCTTGTTTTTTAAATGTTTGCTGTGTAAAAATGTCTGCAAAACATTTTTTTTTAATGTTTTAGAGGCTTCATATGATGATTAACAAGTTACTTGTTAGATGTGGAGTTTATTTCCTGCAGATTTCTGAGAATGAGGAGCACAGAATGGTCATACTTTGCTGTTTTGGGAGCGGGCGAACCACTGATTGGATTCATGAGAATCAGTAAACAGATTATCAGAGTACGTCCTGATCAGATCTGCGTGTTCGGCAGCTGGAAGCCGCGTGCGCTTTTTTGTTTTTGTTGTGGGTTTCCCCGTCATCTCCACGTTTTGAGGTTCCCCCGGTCCTCGTGTCGATCGATCGATCGATCGGAGCACGTTAGCCTGCCGCTAACTGCTGCTAACGCCCGAGCAGCAGCTCTGTGGAGCCGTCAGCTGCAGCCACCAGGCTAATAATAACCCAGATGCTTTAAACAGCTGATTGGTTTAGAGGCTGCCATGAAGGGCACACACACACACACACACACACACACGACTAACAGTGTTAACTGTTTCACTAATAACAAAAATGAAAGATTTTACACATCTGAGTCCAGATTTCTGGATGTTTTTCTTCGTTTTTCTTGTTAAATTGTTAAATTTTTAAATGCTGCATGACAAATGTGAGAAATGACTCTAAAATCTGATGCCTTCATTCATTATGTATGTTTATTCGGTGAGGTAGAGGTAAACCGGACATCTCCCTTCATTCCCGTGTACATTAACAGGGAGGGAATTGCTTTATCGACCGGGCGTCTTCCTGTTGAGCTGTACAGCCCCGCACATTTCCTCCCCGCTGGAGACGAGAAGCCCTCCATCAGATGGTTCTGGCCGGAGGCTGGCGACCGGTGCGTGAGGGGGGGTTCAGACAGAAAACTGGTTTTTGTCCTTGTCGGGAACGTGGCACAGCTGTAGGGCTGCTCGATTATGTAAAAAATCATTATCACGATTATTTTAATCAATATTGAAATTATGATTATTCAAACAATTATTTTTTAGTTACACAATGCATTTATTTAGCATTTCTTTCGCTTTCAAACACTTTGTTAATAATTCATGCAAAACGTTCAAACTGAAAATAATATAGGCTATAAATATGTACCAATATGGCCGTTTTGCAGTGTATTAAACATTACATGAATAAAAATATGTTTTGAGCATTAAATAAATGCAAAAAATGTAGAAAATATACACACGTGTCCAAAATAAACAATGTATCCAGCTGTTCTGCAGTTTCTCTGTATTTGAAGAACAAAATAGATCGTATTTATACAAAAAAATCCCAAAATAAACTTTGAGCTTTAGTGTAACTTAAACTTAAGAATAACTTTCTGAAATTGTGTACAGAAAAATGGAAAAAAATAAAAATTGTTTCAACCTGATTACAGGTGTTTTGAGATTGTTTGACACCAAAATTGAAATCACAAACCGAGGGGGGGGGGGTTAAGTTAAAGAGGAGCTAAAAACACCCACCTGAGACCACTTTCTTATTTCCAGTTCCAATAAATTGACACCTTTAATTTTTTGACATTAATTAATTATTCACGACTATATTTATGCATTTCATTGTGGCACTTTTCTTCCTCCATATTAGTTAAACTGAAAATCAGCTGTCAGTGAAATAAGTTGAAATTCACTAAAGTAATAATAAATAAAAATTCTGTGAAAATCATGACTGATTTAGAATTGCGGTTTGAAAGAAATATTAAAAACACACAAAAAATAAAAGTAAACGAGCATGATGGGACTCGAGCTAAGATTTTGTCGCGCAATACTTAAAGGCAATCATTGCAATCAGGAGTTTGTTTGTTTTTTATGATTATTATCTCCAACCACAATTCAAAAGCAATATTTTATTCCACTGAATTATAATTTTGTAAATTTTTATTTATCATTAGTTTCTTTTTATTTGAATTACTGTTGTGAATTTAGCCTTTTATTTAATTGGAGTGTATGAATAATTTTGAGGACGACTGTATCTACATCTTATTATCTATATATGTATCCGTATACACACGTCTATACTTTTACACAAACCTTTTCTTTTACTTATTCCCTTCAGCTCATAACAGCAACTACCCATCAAGCCCCCTCCTCCCTGTTTCTTGTAAAAATAATTTGTTTATATTGAACTGGTTGATGTTTGGACGTTGCTTCAAATCCACGTTCAGCCTGTTCCGTAGCTTTCCTCCGTTATTTGTTATACAGAATCTTTTCATCGTCGTTCTAAATCGTCGGATTGTAAAATAAGTGAGATAATGATTTCTTAAAAAGCATTAAAAGTATTTACCAGAAGTACAGTCACAGCTACAGCTCAGACCACTCACAGATGAAAACATCTTTATGTCTGGGAGAATTTTGGCCACTAACGGCCACCGTACATTCACAGCAGTGTTTGGCATAAAAAGACATTACTATACCCATCTTCACCACTAGATGCCAGTAATTCTTACACACTCTACCTTTAATTAATTTCACAACACTGATGATTATTGATAGTTTTTTTCAACTCTTTGGTGGCAGCAGATTGTTTACTGGTCACGTACAGGTATGTTAAGGTGTGTTCAGGTGTGTTAAGGTGTGTTCAGGTGTGTTCAGGTGTGTTAAGGTGTTTTCAGGTGTTTTCAGGTGTGTTCAGGTGTTTTCAGGTGTGTTAAGGTGTGTTAAGGTGTGTTCAGGTGTGTTCAAGTGTGTTCAGGTGTTTTGAGGTGTTTTGAGGTGTGTTCAGGTGTGTTCAGGTGTGTTCAGGTGTGTTCAGGTGTTTTCAGGTGTGTTCAGGTGTGTTCAGGTGTGTTCAGGTGTGTTCAGGTGTGTTAAGGTGTGTTCAGGTGTTTTCAGGTGTGTTCAGGTGTGTTCAGGTGTGTTCAGGTGTGTTCAGGTGTTTTCAGGTGTGTTCATGTGTTTTCAGGTGTGTTCAGGTGTGTTCAGGTGTGTTCAGGTGTTTTCAGGTGTTTTCAGGTGTGTTCAGGTGTGTTCAGGTGTTTTCAGGTGTTTAGGTGTGTTCATGTGTTTAGGTGTGTTTACACCTGAAAACACCTGTTCAGGTGTTTTCAGGTGTTTTCAGGTGTTTTCAGGTGTGTTCAGGTGTGTTCAGGTGTGTTCAGGTGAGTTCAGGTGAGTTCAGGTGTGTTCAGGTGTGTTCAGGTGTGTTCAGGTGTTTTCAGGTGAGTTCAGGTGTGTTCAGGTGTGTTCAGGTGTGTTCAGGTGAGTTCAGGTGAGTTCAGGTGAGTTCAGGTGAGTTCAGGTGTTTTCAGGTGTGTTCAGGTGTGTTCAGGTGTTTTCAGGTGTGTTCCGGTGTGTTCAGGTGTGTTCAGGTGTGTTCAGGTGTTTTCAGGTGTGTTCAGGTGTGTTCAGGTGTGTTCAGGTGAGTTCAGGTGAGTTCAGGTGAGTTCAGGTGTTTTCAGGTGTGTTCAGGTGTGTTCAGGTGTGTTCAGGTGTGTTCAGGTGTTTTCAGGTGAGTTCAGGTGTTTTCAGGTGTGTTCAGGTGTTTTCAGGTGTGTTCAGGTGTGTTCAGGTGTGTTCAGGTGTTTTCAGGTGTTTTCAGGTGTGTTCAGGTGTGTTCAGGTGTTTTCAGGTGTTTTCAGGTGTGTTCAGTTGTGTTCAGGTGTGTTCAGGTGTGTTCAGGTGTGTTCAGGTGTGTTCAGGTGTTTTCAGGTGTGTTCAGGTGTGTTCAGGTGTTTTCAGGTGTGGGAGGAGGCGTTGCATCATTTACTCTTATGTCACTGTAACCGATGACAACATGAACACACACTCGGCTGACCACAAAGCGTGTGTGTTCTCACCCTACGTGTTAAACCTGGGCGACTCGTTGCCGTGTCGTCAGGGGCAACGGCAGCTCTTTGAACTGAGCCACCGGGTGCGTTTGTGGGTTTGTGTCACAGCAAACTGAAACCAAACACACCTCTGTCATCTGAAAGGACCCAGGTGCTCTGGTCACCACGGCAACGGAGAGTGACTCACTGAGCAAGAGGCACTGAGAGAGAGAGAGAGAGAGAGAGGGATGTTCATTCATAAGAATCTGCTCATTATTAGAGGAAATTAATCTCACGTGTCCCTACATGGACACACAAATGTTAAACATGGGAACATCAGTGCCTGAAGGAAAATCCCATCACTTTTATGTTATCAGACGTTCATACTTTTCATTTTCAGGTTCACTGTTGTCGTCGTGTGGGCTGAAACTAGTTGTTTTAAGCCTGTAATACTTCCATTTTTATGATTTGGCTCAGTTTAAGTAGCACTATATAATTTTCTCACCTTAAAAATATGAGTTTCTTAGAGCTGGGTATTGTGAAAACTTATCAATTTGATTTTGATTTTTTGGGTTTCAATTCAATATCGATTAGATTCAGTATTGATTTAAATGCTTTTTCTTGTTGATTCAAGTAAAAATACACATAATTACAGTTTCTTGGGCTGGGAATCACTAGGTGCCTCGCGATACGATACTATCATGATATTTTGCCTGCGATAACAATAATATCACGATACAGTGATTCTCCAAAAATCGATGTATTGCAATAAATTTATCCACGATAGACAGTATTTGTCCCTGAAAACATTCCAAATTTACTGACCAAAGTGAATCCATGTGAAATGAATTTCAAAATATTATCAATCAGTTGCACAGAAGTGACATCAGTTCATATGAAATGAGCAAAACAGTAAAACAAAGTGCACAGTGGTTCTTCTTAAGGAAGCAATAAACATTTCAGTCATTATTTCATCATAATCTCAAACAGCTGGGCGGTCGATGAAAACCTGTACATACATTTTAATTTGTACTTTACACCACGTCTAAAGTTTAACCTGATGCACGTAGATATCAGTGCTGATGCAGGGACATTTCTACATGCTGAACCGCTGCAGATACAACAACGAAGTCTCACGAGATCTCATTGTTATTACAAAATCTCGCGAGATTTCGTTAGCAAAAAAATATCGATACAGCGTTTTTTAATAGCGATATGATATCTCAACATAAAATATTAAGATATTTTGTGTATCGATATTTTGGTACACCCCTAACAGTTTCTATTGTATGTTTTTAAGATTTTTTTATTGAATTGTGTATTGCCCAATTTCAATACTTTACTTACAGATTTAAGTAATTTTTGACACATTTATTTAATGTTCATTTTATTTTTTAGTTATTAGCAATGTTTTTGATTTATTTGTGCTTATTTCCTGTTCCAATACATTAATGATACCTTTAATTATTTGACCTAAATTAATTATCCACTGCTGTATTTATGTATTTCATTGTGGCACTTTTCTCCCTCCAGTTCTGTGTGTCATAAAACTTTATTTAAACTGAACTTCAGAAATGATGCTCCCACTTAACTCCACGTTTGTACATCCATGATGGCTCATCACACATCTGTCTGTTTCCCCGTCAGGGAGGCTCTAAAGCCGCCATGTCGGACGCCGTCCAGCTGTCGTCGCAGTCGCAGGTCCACGTCACCCAGCTGTACGAGGACAACACCAACAAGCGCTCAGTCCTGACCTCCCAACCCAACGGCCTGGCCCCGCTGGGCTCCACCAGGCCGGGCCTGCCGCTGCCGGACCGGCAGACCTCGGCCTCGGAGCCGGCCCACCACTGCCGCCAAAGCAGCGCCACCTCCAACAAGTCAACGGACGGCAAGCCAAAGCACAACCCCGTGAGCCCCGAGCAGGCCATGAAGCAGTTCATGTCCAAGATGTCCTCGTTCGAGCACCACGAGGTGTTCACCTACCCCGAAGGTGAGTCGCGCGGATCAACGAGAACATCGGGACGGACGAAGCAGCGATTCATCGGTTTTAATCTGATCTCGTTTTGTCTCTAAAGTTTATTTCGTCGGTCCGAACGCGAAGAAGAGGTCAGGAGTTCTGGGCGGAGCCAACAACGGTGGCTACGACGATGATCAGGGGTCCTACATCCACGTCCCACATGACCACATCGCATACCGCTACGAAGTCCTCAAAGTCATCGGCAAGGGCAGCTTCGGACAGGTACGACCACCACGCCGAGGTCTGCTGTGGCTTCACTGAGCCTCGTCGTGTGTTTTGTTTTATTTGTGTTATTTTTGTCGACATGTTTTATCTCTTTGTGATCATTTATGCCCCCTTGAGTTGTTGTAGTTCCCAACGTAGTCGTTTTTCCTCTGATTATATCCAGCATCTTCATTTCCTCTGATTGGTTTTAGGTTTGTTGATTGGGTTTTTATTGTTGTTGTTTCTTCATTTAAGTGAAAAAGTTTAGTCTGATTATTTTACAGCAGGGGAAAAAAGTATTGAACACATCAACATTTTTCTCAGAAAATATATTTCTAGTAGAGTTATTGACATGACAGTTTCACCAGATGTCGGCAACAACCCAAGTAATGCACACATACAAAGAAATCTTAACATTTATGTCCATAAATGAAGTTATGTGTAATATAGTTAAATGACACAGGGAATAAGTATTGAACACATGAAAAAATGGAGACAAAAAGATCTGAAAGCCAAGAAAGCAGCTGGAGTCTGTCAGTATTTAGAAAGTAATCCTGTCCCCTATCAGAGCAAAGTAATATCAGCTGCTTTAGTCCTGATTGATGCCTTTAAAAAGGTTTCTCATCACCAAGGTGTCAGACAAGAAGCACTGCATGATGGGTAAAAGCAAAGAGCTGTCTAAAGACCTACGCAACCTTATTATTGCAAACACACTGAAGGCATTGGTTCCAGGTGCATTTGTAAACTTCTGAAAGTTCCAGTGAGCACCATTGGGACCATCATCCGGAAGTGGAAAGAACACGGCATGGTCATAAAGCGGCCACGGCCAGGTGCTCCTCACAAGATTTCAGAGAGAGGAGTCAGAACAATCATCAGAAAGGTTCTCCAACAGCCCAGGACGACTCGTGGAGAGCTTCAGAAAGACCTGGAACCAGAGCTACAGTCGTTTCAGAGAAAACAAGAAGGAATGCACCAACCGCCATGGCCCTCATGCACGCACACCACGCAAGACTCCATTTCTGAAGAAGAAGCAGGTTGATGCTGGTTTGAAGTTTGCAACAGAACATCTGGACAAACCCATGGTGTTCTGGGAAACATAGTCTGGTCAGATGAGACCAGAACTGAACTCTGCAGATGTCATTTGTTTGGAGGTGGGAGCATCGTGGTGGGGGCTGTTTTTCAGCATGTGGTACTGGCAGACTTCATATCATTGAAGGAAGAATGAATGGAGGAAAGTAAAGAGACATTCTGGACCAGAATCTGCTAAAGATGAAAAGAGGCTGGATCTTTCAGCAAGACGACCGTCCCACCACACAGCCAAGAAACACTCACCTGCTTTAAGAAGAAGAAGATAAAGCTGCTAGAACGGACCAGAAACACTCACCTGCTTTTAGAAGAAGGAAATAAAGCTGCTAGAACGGACCAGAAACACTCACCTGCTTTAAGAAGAAGAAGATAAAGCTGCTAGAACGGACCAGAAACACTCACCTGCTTTAAGAAGAAGAAGATAAAGCTGCTAGAACGGACCAGAAACACTCACCTGCTTTAAGAAGAAGAAGATAAAGCTGCTAGAACGGACCAGAAACACTCACCTGCTTTAAAGAAGAAGATAAAGCTGCTAGAACGGACCAGAAACGCTCACCTGCTTTAAGAAGAAGAAGATAAAGCTGCTAGAACGGACCAGAAACGCTCACCTGCTTTAAGAAGAAGAAGATAAAGCTGCTAGAACGGACCAGAAACGCTCACCTGCTTTAAGAAGAAGAAGATAAAGCTGCTAGAACGGACCAGAAACGCTCACCTGCTTTAAGAAGAAGAAGATAAAGCTGCTAGAACGGAGCAGAAACACTCACCTGCTTTAAGAAGAAGAAGATAAAGCTGCTAGAACGGACCAGAAACGCTCACCTGCTTTAAGAAGAAGAAGATAAAGCTGCTAGAACGGACCAGAAACGCTCACCTGCTTTAAGAAGAAGATAAAGCTGCTAGAACGGACCAGAAACGCTCACCTGCTTTAAGAAGATGAAGATAAAGCTGCTAGAACGGACCAGAAACACTCACCTGCTTTAAGAAGAAGATAAAGCTGCTAGAACGGACCAGAAACGCTCATCTGCTTTAAGAAGAAGAAGATAAAGCTGCTAGAACGGACCAGAAACGCTCACCTGCTTTAAGAAGAAGAAGATAAAGCTGCTAGAACGGACCAGAAACGCTCACCTGCTTTAAGAAGAAGAAGATAAAGCTGCTAGAACGGACCAGAAACGCTCACCTGCTTTAAGAAGAAGAAGATAAAGCTGCTAGAACGGACCAGAAACACTCACCTGCTTTAAGAAGAAGAAGATGAAGCTGCTAGAACGGACCAGAAACACTCACCTGCTTTAAGAAGAAGATAAAGCTGCTAGAACGGACCAGAAACACTCACCTGCTTTAAGAAGAAGAAGATAAAGCTGCTAGAACGGACCAGAAACACTCACCTGCTTTAAGAAGAAGAAGATAAAGCTGCTAGAACGGACCAGAAACACTCACCTGCTTTAAGAAGAAGAAGATAAAGCTGCTAGAACGGACCAGAAACACTCACCTGCTTTAAGAAGAAGAAGATAAAGCTGCTAGAACGGACCAGAAACGCTCACCTGCTTTAAGAAGAAGAAGATAAAGCTGCTAGAACGGACCAGAAACGCTCACCTGCTTTAAGAAGAAGAAGATAAAGCTGCTAGAACGGTCCAGAAACGCTCACCTGCTTTAAGAAGAAGAAGATAAAGCTGCTAGAACGGACCAGAAACGCTCACCTGCTTTAAGAAGAAGAAGATAAAGCTGCTAGAACGGACCAGAAACGCTCACCTGCTTTAAGAAGAAGATAAAGCTGCTAGAACGGACCAGAAACGCTCACCTGCTTTAAGAAGAAGAAGATAAAGCTGCTAGAACGGACCAGAAACGCTCACCTGCTTTAAGAAGAAGAAGATAAAGCTGCTAGAACGGACCAGAAACACTCACCTGCTTTAAGAAGAAGAAGATAAAGCTGCTAGAACGGACCAGAAACACTCACCTGCTTTAAGAAGAAGAAGATAAAGCTGCTAGAACGGACCAGAAACGCTCACCTGCTTTAAGAAGAAGAAGATAAAGCTGCTAGAACGGACCAGAAACGCTCACCTGCTTTAAGAAGAAGAAGATAAAGCTGCTAGAACGGACCAGAAACACTCACCTGCTTTAAGAAGAAGAAGATAAAGCTGCTAGAACGGACCAGAAACACTCACCTGCTTTAAGAAGAAGATAAAGCTGCTAGAACGGACCAGAAACACTCACCTGCTTTAAGAAGAAGAAGATAAAGCTGCTAGAACGGACCAGAAACACTCACCTGCTTTAAGAAGAAGAAGATAAAGCTGCTAGAACGGACCAGAAACGCTCACCTGCTTTAAGAAGAAGATAAAGCTGCTAGAACGGACCAGAAACACTCACCTGCTTTAAGAAGAAGAAGATAAAGCTGCTAGAACGGACCAGAAACGCTCACCTGCTTTAAGAAGAAGATAAAGCTGCTAGAACGGACCAGAAACACTCACCTGCTTTAAGAAGAAGATAAAGCTGCTAGAACGGACCAGAAACACTCACCTGCTTTAAGAAGAAGATAAAGCTGCTAGAACGGACCAGAAACACTCACCTGCTTTAAGAAGAAGATAAAGCTGCTAGAACGGACCAGAAACACTCACCTGCTTTAAGAAGAAGATAAAGCTGCTAGAACGGACCAGAAACACTCAACTGCTTTAAGAAGAAGAAAAGCTGCTAGAACGGACCAGAAACACTCAACTGCTTTAAGAAGAAGAAGATAAAGCTGCTAGAACGGACCAGAAACACTCACCTGCTTTAAGAAGAAGATAAAGCTGCTAGAACGGACCAGAAACGCTCACCTGCTTTAAGAAGAAGATAAAGCTGCTAGAACGGACCAGAAACGCTCACCTGCTTTAAGAAGAAGATAAAGCTGCTAGAACGGACCAGAAACGCTCACCTGCTTTAAGAAGAAGATAAAGCTGCTAGAACGGACCAGAAACACTCACCTGCTTTAAGAAGAAGAAGATAAAGCTGCTAGAACGGACCAGAAACACTCACCTGCTTTTAGAAGAAGGAAATAAAGCTGCTAGAACGGACCAGAAACACTCACCTGCTTTAAGAAGAAGAAGATAAAGCTGCTAGAACGGACCAGAACACGCTCACCTGATTTAAGAAGAAGAAGATAAAGCTGCTAGAACGGACCAGAAACGCTCACCTGCTTTAAGAAGAAGAAGATAAAGCTGCTAGAACGGACCAGAAACGCTCACCTGCTTTAAGAAGAAGAAGATAAAGCTGCTAGAACGGACCAGAAACACTCACCTGCATAAGAAGAAGAAGATAAAGCTGCTAGAACGGACCAGAAACGCTCACCTGCTTTAAGAAGAAGAAGATAAAGCTGCTAGAACGGACCAGAAACACTCACCTGCTTTAAGAAGAAGAAGATAAAGCTGCTAGAACGGACCAGAAACACTCACCTGCTTTAAGAAGAAGAAGATAAAGCTGTTAGAACGGACCAGAAACACTCACCTGCTTTAAGAAGAAGAAGATAAAGCTGCTAGAACGGACCAAAACACTACCTGCTTTAAGAAGAAGGAAATAAAGCTGCTAGAACGGACCAGAAACACTCACCTGCTTTAAAGAAGAAGATAAAGCTGCTAGAACGGACCAGAAACACTCACCTGCTTTAAGAAGAAGATAAAGCTGCTAGAACGGACCAGAAACACTCACCTGCTTTAAGAAGAAGAAGATAAAGCTGCTAGAACGGACCAGAAACACTCACCTGCTTTAAGAAGAAGGAGATAAAGCTGCTAGAACGGACCAGAAACACTCACCTGCTTTAAGAAGAAGAAGATAAAGCTGCTAGAACGGACCAGAAACACTCACCTGCTTTAAGAAGAAGATAAAGCTGCTAGAACGGACCAGAAAACGCTCACCTGCTTTAAGAAGAAAAGATAAAGCTGCTAGAACGGACCAGAAACACTCACCTGCTTTAAGAAGAAGAAGATAAAGCTGCTAGAACGGACCAGAAACACTCACCTGCTTTAAGAAGAAGATAAAGCTGCTAGAACGGACCAGAAACGCTCACCTGCTTTAAGAAGAAGATAAAGCTGCTAGAACGGACCAGAAACACTCACCTGCTTTAAGAAGAAGAAGATAAAGCTGCTAGAACGGACCAGAAACGCTCACCTGCTTTAAGAAGAAGATAAAGCTGCTAGAACGGACCAGAAACGCTCACCTGCTTTAAGAAGAAGATAAAGCTGCTAGAACGGTTTTTCCTCTGTTCATTTTTAATTTCCTCTTTTAGTTTTTCTATTTTCCTGTTCTTCATCATTGTTTTCTAGCTTTTTCACTTTTGTTTTCCTGTTTGTTTTAATATATATACTTATTTTTTTCAATTTTTTCTGGTTTTTTTTTTCAGCATTCTTTTTTCTTATGAATTCTTTTTTCTTTTTTTGTTTTGACATGTACTATTAGCCAAAAGTTGTTAAGACTTTCATGGCAATTTAACTAATTACTTTGCAAGCTTCATGGATATCTCAGCTTCTTTATGAGCACATGTAACTGAACGAAGTACAA